>ML664176.1:7278555-7490303 GCA_007570785.1 Antilocapra americana | reverse complement strand
GGGAACCCTCTTACACTGTTGGTGGGAATGCAAACTAGTACAGCCACTATGGAAAACAGTGTGGAGGTTCCTTAAAAAGCTGCAAATAGACCTGCCATATGACCCGGCAATCCCACTGCTGGGCATATACACCGAGGAAACCAGAATTGAAAGAGCCACGTGTACCCCAATGTTCATCGCTGCATTGTTTACAATAGCCAGGACATGGAAGCAACCTAGATGCCCATCAACTGACGAATGGATAAGAAAGCTGTGGTATATATACACAATGGAATATTACTCAGCATTAAAAAAAAATTCATTTGAAGCAATTCTACTCAGATGGACGAAACTGGAGCCCATTATCCAGAGTGAAGTAAGCCAGAAGCAAAAACAACAATACAGTATATTAACACATATATATGGAATTTAGAAAGACAGTAATGAGAACCCAACATGGGAGACAACAAAAGGAACGCAGATGTATAGAATAGACTTGTGGACTTTGTGGATGAGGGTAAGGGTGGGATGAGATGGGAGAAGGGCATTGAAGCATGTTAATTGTCATGTGTCTAATCAATCGCCAGCCCAGGATTGATGCTCGGGACTGGTGCAGCGAGATTTCCCGGGGGGGAGGGAGGAGGGAGGGGGGACCCGGAGGGGAAGCATATGTAAACCCATGGTGATATCATAACAATGTATGGCTAAAACAATAATTAAAAAAAAAAAAGAAAGAAACAATAAAAAAATAAAAAATAAAAAAAAATAAAAGCAGGCCAATAATCTAAAAAAAAAAAAAAAAAAAAAACCTCTTCATCAGTACTAACTGATCTCTTCTATTGAGCATTTCTGCTGCATTGTACAAGATTCACAGAACAACCACAAGCCTCAGCAACCCTGATTCCTGCCAGCTGATAATTATTTTGGGTCAATGATCTCAAATCATCTAAAACTCTGAGGAAACACTAAATAGCAGTGTAGTTACCTGGAAAAACATCCCGTTTTACTACGTAAATTTTAAACATTTTAATTGTTTCATTTAAAAAGTTACAAAAGAAATCTGGAAGGCAAAAAATAATTTTTAAAAATATTTGTAAAACACTTTAACACTAAACTCAGAAGAAACAATCACTTCCAATACTTTGACCACCTGATGCGAAGAAGTGACTCACTGGAAAAGACCCTGATGCTGGGAAAGATTGAAGGCAGGAGGAGAAGGGGACAACAGAGGATGAAATGGTTGGATGGCATCACTGACCAGATGGACATGAGTTTGAGAAAGCTCGGGGAGTTGGTGATGGACAGGGAACCCTGGCGTGCTACAGTGCATGGGGTCACAAAGAGTCAGACACGACTGAGTGACTGAACTGAACTGAACCATTTTCAATGATTGCAATATTTTGAAAGCCATTAAGGTGCTTTTTATTCTGACTTTTGAGTATGAGATCATCATATTGATTGACATCTGGCTGGGGGAGGGGGTAGAGAGAAGGATTTTTTCACTCAAAGATGCAAATAAGGGCCTCCCTGGAGGCTCAGTGGTAAGGAATCTGCCTGCCAATGCAGGAGACACGGGCTTGATCCCTGATCCAGCAAGATCCCACGTGCTGCAGAGCAACAAAGCCTATGCGTCACTATTGAGCCTGTGTGTCACAGCTACTGAAGCCTGTGCATCCTAGAGCCCATGCTCAACAAGAGAAGCCACTGCAACAAGAAGCCTGCGCACCGTAACTAGACAGTAGCCCGTTTGCCACAACTAGAGGAAACACCCGCGCAGCAACAAAGACCTAGCACAGCCAAAATTAAACAAATGAATTATTGTTTTAAGGATGCAAAGAGAAAGAATGACGTGATTCCCACCTTCTGATACACAAAATAAGATTATGCAGCAAGAAATAACTTTGAATGTTAGGCATTCCTTTTGAGTGAATATAATCTCCAGGAGAATAGGTATTCTCTGTTTTGTTTATGGCTGCATCCTCTATGAACAGAGCCCAGTAACAGACCCTCAACAAAGAGCAGACATTCAACAGATATTTAGTGGACCAATGAACAATGAACGAGGGAGTTTATACCTTTATCTCCTCCTTTAATACACCAGCTACCAAGCCTGGAGTTGCCAAATTCATGAAAATACAACTCTCTGTAATAATGAAGGCCTATTCGATCAAAGAAAGAATGTGCTGCTGGGAGAGGAAGAGTCAGGAAGGTGGTTTCCCCCTTATCTCCCCAAGGAGATTATAGAGGAAGAGAAAAGAAGGAGCAAGACTACCAGAATGTGTGCCCTGATTTCTGTGCATTGAACAAGTAAAGACAACATTGAGGGCAGAAGAAAATCTGACCCCATTTTGTTTCAGACTTCTGAAAATGACGGCCCTTGTGCGGCCCTCACATCAACCCAGGGAGTTGCTATGTCAATCTGCCAGGGTGGTTTGTTTGGTCAGACGAAGAAAGGTACTAAAATTTAGCATTTCTGAGCAACTTTACCTGGTTCTTCTGTGGCACAGGTGAGGTCAAGAAGTAGCTGCAGGATGACCAAGGAGCCTGGCACAAGGGGCACCGGGGTGGGAAGCAAAGCGGACATGAAGCAAGGCCTGCAGAGCAAAGGCCAGGTCCCGCTGAAGGAGAGTCAGAACTGACTTCCAAGCACGGAACTGCTGCTGGGAGGAGCCGTCTTCCCAGGTGTATTAGTTTTCTATTGCTGTGTAACTAATGACCACAAATTGAGCAGCTTAACACAATACACATGTTTTATCTCATGGTTTCTATGGTCAAAAGTCTAGGCGTGGCTTAACTGGGTCCTCTGCTCAGGGGCTCACAGGCTACAATCAAGGCTGCATTCTTGTGCAAAGGCTCAGAATCAGCTTTCAACCTCAATCAAGTTGTTGGCAGAATGTATTTCATTTTGGCTACAAAATAAAGAGCCCTGAGTGAGTTTTTCCTGACTGTTGGCTCCGGGTCACCTTCAGAGCTAAAGACCACCTGCAGTGTCTTGCCCATGGGCATCCTCACTATTTGATACTTACTTCATCAGGCCCACAGAGTCTCTCCTGCTTGGGGTCTTTGATCTCCAAAAGGGGCAGTCATCCTTCTTTTAAGGGCTCTCACCTGATTATATCAGCCCTCGCCCCCCTCCCCTCATGAAAACTGTCCTTTTTATTTACTCAACATCAGCTGATTTGGGACCTTAATTATATCTGTAAAATCCCTTCACCTTTGGCATATAATGTAATAGCCACGGGTATGACGTCACTTCATCTTTGCTACATTCAGCAGGTTAGAAGCAATTCCTGGGTCTCACTTCAAATAAGGAGAGGGATTACACAAAGACATAAACACTGAATTAAGCAGGGTCACCCTGGGGTCTGTTTTCCACACCAGAAAAACTAAGGTAGCCCACTCCCTCTACCCAGCAGAGGGGAAAGAGCAAAGGTCATGTGGGGCAGATGGCAACCAGGGTGATGATGGTATACAACCCCAGACCAGACACTTCAGAGGCTAAAGAACCTCCACCACCACATGGTCACTCTTCACCTTCCTCTTCCCCAAATCCAGAAACAATCTCAGAGGGAGACAAGGAGGAAGAAAGGGACTCAAAACCGAAGAAATTAGCCAGTTCAGTTCTAGAAACTGAACTTCACCTAAACCATTTACATCTTGAAGGCAGAGTAAAATCAGAGTTAATGCTTCATTTTTTAACTCTTATGGATCAGATTAATTAGAAACAAAATAACCAGCACATATTTCACAGACATCCCAGAGAGATGTGTAATAAAAAAATCATTTGACTTGCCACATTTATTTTTATGAAGATTTTGTAAATCCATGGAGGGTGTATCAGTCTTGGTGAATATGGCTAATGCTACCCTCTTAGAAAGAATGGAACACCATAAAATAAGACCATTTTAAATAAAGTGTTGCATAATATTCACTACAAATGATAATCCTTTTATTTTGGACATAAAGAAAAATACATAATTTTGCTATGAGAAAGTTAGTCTTTGCTACCAAAAACTCAGGTTTCCCTTGTCCCTACCAAATACATGTTGAATAAAGAATTCCACTTAAACTGTTGTAGAAAAAGAAGCCAATCCAGTGCATCTATGTGTCTCAAGTCAGTCTTTCAACAACTGTATGTGCATGCAGCTTACAACAGAGGCCTCTGCTAGCCGTTTGTTAGAATTTATAATACATTTGCCGCATTAACCACCATTTTAACCATTGATTATAGGCTACACACTATGTTAAGTGCTTTGTATAATTTCAGGAAATCATCAAAATCTACGATAAATACATAAATATGCCCATTTTACAGGTGAAAAAACTGAGGCAGTGAAAGTAATTTGCCCAAGGTCACACAAGGAGTCCTACAGGAATTTAAACTCAGATCCACACGGTTCCAACAGCCATGCTTGGAATCCTTGCACTATACCTGTCAGTGCATGGGGACTGGTCTACAAAAGCCTACTGAACTCAGAATGTACCTGAATACAATATTGTCATTGTACCTGTGACTTTCAGAAATGATACAACAGCAAAAACTATTCCAACACAGAAATCTGCCTTCCTCTCCCTTTTACAACCCTACAGAAAATAAGGGCAGAGTCACTCTGATTTCATGGTGGCTTCCTACTTCCAGGAAAGCGAGAAGATGCCTCCAGCTCCAAGTCTGTGCTGGTTGTTGTTCTCACAAGCTGAGTTAGTGGCAGATGTTTTCAGGAGTGGGTGAGCCTGGGAGTCCACAGCCTCCGGCACATTAAAGCTCCAGGTCACCCCTCAGCCTGGGATGCTCCGCTGTCACACTCACTTCTCCAGCCCCGGGGACTGGCCTATCTCTTCCTGCTTGTTTCTTCTAATCAAGGTTTTTCTCTTCTCTAACCTTCTATAAAACAGAAGCTGGCCTTGAGTCTTCTAAATTTTAACCTTCTTATTAGGGAAAAAAACAAATCATAAGTTCCCTATTCTTCCTACCCTTCCTATAAGATGCGAAATCTCACATTTGCATGTAATTGTCAGTGACCAGACAGAGATTCAGGTGAAAAAGGAGGTGAATATAACTAGTTGCTATGACAACAAGAAGATATAAAATGGCATAGCAATTCATAGGACAAGCTTTTTAAATTACATAAATTTGAATTATTTCAAGAAGCCGTTCAAAACTACATATATATAAATGACTAGCCAGTTGAAAGAATGAAGTATATCACACAAATAAACCACCTTGAATTAATCAGACAATTAAAGATCTATACACAATTTTTATCCTCAAGAGACTATAAGAGGGAGAATTACTTACAATTCTGGAGCCTCTGTAAAGTTACTTGTCAATCAGGCTGATCCAGCCGCATTAATATTAATGTGTTTCATGTCTACGGCAGCTCTCAGAATTAAGTCACAACTAGATTACATGGCCAACAGCGTGAATCAGAAGCATTTGCCTTCACAGTTAAACACTACTGACTATTTCCTCTCTCTTAAAATGTTCTCTCTCTAGGTTCCCCAAATACTTCACTCATTTACAGCCTTCATTGCTCTCAGAATGTTCCTCTCTTTCTGGTGTTTCCAAGATTTTGTAGATGGTACCCATTCTTTTGTTGTCTATTAGCATGTCCTCAGTCATTACCTCTAATCTGATGTCTCCCAAATATTTACCTTCATTCCCCAACCCTCTCCAGAGAGGCAGACCTACATTCCAACTCTATCAAGAAATCTCCACTTGCATGTCCTAATGGCATCTCAAAATTGGCACACCTCTATTCAAGCTTAAAGAGTATTTCTCCTATTTCTGGATTCTCTGATGAGATTAATGGCACCAGCATCTTCCAGGAATTCAAGCAAAAATCTTTTTAGTCATTGTCTTTCCCTTCTTTCTTATATCCAGGCACAAAAGTCTTATTAATTCCACCTTCATAGCAGCTGTTCAGTCTGTGTGCTCCAATACATTCAACACAGGCACCACCAACTCTAGAACTGTCTGTTACCTCTCATCTAAACTATGACCATGGGCTCCCAACTTCTCTCCCTGATTTCAGGCTTTTCTTACTTCACTGTTGTTCATACAATTCTGATCATAAGCATCATATGAGTGGGTTTTCTAATATAAGTTTCTAGACTTTGCACAAGACCTACTGAATCAGAATTTATAGCAGAGGGGCTTGAGAATTTATATTTTCCTAAGTATTACCAGAGATTACTCTAATCAGATGAACACAGTTTGCTCAGTACTACAGACTGAATTAATTCGTGGCTCTTGACCAAACTTTTCCATGGCTTCCATTGCTGGTAAAATCAAGTCCAAATTTCTGCCTTGACATTTAAGGCCCTCCACAATCTAGTCTATATACATCCTTCCTGTCATCTTCCCCATTATTTCTTCTCACATACTCTATGCCAAAACCACGCTATCTGTCATGCCAGAATTTTTCCTGTTTTCCCTTCACAATGATTTTGTTCACATAGTACCCTCAGCCTGGACTGCCCTATACCCATCAATCTCTGTTCAAACCCTACCATTCTTCAAAGTTCATCTTCGCTCTACTCATTCCCCATTTTTGTAGCATCACCACAGCAAGTCGATACATGCATTGCTGTGCTATTATATTGCTCTGTGTGTATGCCTGCCTCTCTTCTGTGACATGAAGCTCTCTGAGGAAGATGACTAGCCATTTTCCTTTTTTTCTGTTACTGAAGTGCTTATAGTAAGCAGCACATGGTTGGTGCTCAAAATGTTTGTATAAATAAGTAAATGATACAGCAGCAACAATCAGAACCAGTGGCTTGGAGCAAATGTTTTATCTATTATTCCCTCTACTCATCCACATGGCCCACCTCATTATCACTGCCTCAATGCCGGGCTTTTTCTTCCTCTTTACTAGTCAAGTCCAGCTGTCTTTAAGACTCTTGTCTCTCAAATTATAGGCCACCAACTACTTGCATCAGAATGATACAGATTTTTGTTAAAATGCAGATTTCCAGGTTACTGCTCTCAGACCTGAATTACAATCTCTGAGAGAAGGAACCTCATGATCCAAATTTTTGACCAGCAGCAGCTCCCAAGGAATCCTTTTGCATATGGATGTCAAAAATATTTACTTTTAAACCTGGTTAAAGCTTCACTCCTCCTAGAAAATTCAACAGTTTGAGTCTTTACTATGGGCTTGCTGCCTTACGACCTTGTTTACTGCTTACTTCTATTTTTATTGGTAGACCAAAAACTTCATTAGGGTTTTTCTGTAAGATGCTGTGGAAAAATGCAAATGAACTTTTTCACCAGCCCAACATTTTGTAGGTCTAGGTAATTATAATATTTGTAAGTTGTCAATATTAAGCAGTACTATAGACAGAATGTCATATAAAACACATACATAGTAATAGTTTACAATGTGCCCTTGGAATCAACCTGCCTGCAATCAGATCTCAGCTCTAGTACTTAGCAGGTACATAACCTTGAGTGAGTTACTTGACCCCTCCATGTCTCCACTTTCCTACTCATAAAATAGAATCATGATGCTAATTACATCATAGGACTGTTGTGAGGATTGCATGGAATAATTCACGGACAGTACAAGCAGAGTACCCCCAAGAGACATTAGTCATTATTACTTCTGCATAATTATCACTATCCAAAAAGTCTTTTTATTCTACTTGGGCAGATAGGACACAAGATGGGCACAGATAGGACACAGATGGACAAGACTACCAAGACAGTCTTTTCCATCTGTTTCACCTATACTACAGAATTATCCTGTACATGGAATAGTGGGTAAAACTATTAGACACAACAAAATGGGCTCCAAATTTAGATGATCCAATACTGAAATGTCATACACAACTCTAATATCCAGGGAGCTTCCCTTGGGGCTCAGCAGGTAAAGAATCCACCTGCAATATGGAGACTTGAGTTTGATCCCCGGGTTGGGAAGATCCCCTATAGAAGGGAAAGGCTACCCACTCCAGTATTCTGGCCTGGAGAATTCCATGGACTGTGTAGTCCATGGGGTCACAAAGAGTCAAACATGACTAAGTGACTTAAAAAAGCAAAAAAATATCCAGGGCCTTATTCCAGGAAACACAATCTACCCTTTAGTTCTAGAGGCAATTGACATAGAGGCAATTTCTATCTAACCCATGACGGATGTCTATCTCTGTTTAAAAATTTCACTAGTCTATCTATGTCCCAATGGGAGCATAATAACTTCTCAGTTTGTGATTTCCAGACTAAGATATTTTAACTAACGCTTCTCCTCAGAGGTCTAGATAGCATCACCCAGCATCCAGTTCATTGCTCTCTCCCTCTCATCACCTCAACCATAAAGAGTGTTCAAGGAAATGTGTTCTCTTCAAGATCCTAATTTCAATCTTTGGATAGATATACCCAGAAGTGAGATTGCTGGATCATATGGTGCTTCTATTTTTAATTTTTCAAGGAACTCTGACAACTTTCAGAAAGGCTGTACCATTTTACATTCCCACCCATAATGTACAAGAATTCCATTTCTCCACAACCTTGCCAGTACTTGCTATCTTTTGTTTTTTTTAAATAATAACCACCTTAAAATATGTGATGTAACATCTCATCATTTGTAGTTTCGATTTGCATTTCTTTGATGATTAGCGATGTTGAGCAATGTTCGATTTGTCTCTCAACTATGTGTATGTCTTCTCTGGAGAAATGTCTACGCAAGTCCTTTGCCCATTTTTAATCAGGTTATCTGAACTTTTTTCTATTGAGTTGTAGAAATACCTTTTATGTTTAGGAAATTAACTTCTTAGCAGATACATGGTTTGCAAATATATTTTTTCCTCATCCTTCTGGTTGCTTTTTCACTCTGTTGACTGTTTCTTCTGAATAAATTTCAAGTGTTGAACAGCTTTGCAATCCTGGGATAAATCCCACTTCATCATGGCATATTATCCTTTTGCATGCTATTGCTAGTATTTTGTTGAATATTTTCACATCTATATTCACAAGCAATATTGATCTATAGTTCTTCTTCCTCATGATGCTTTGTCTGATTTTGGTATCTGGGTAACAATGACCTCATAGGATGAACTGGAAAGTGATTCTCTATTTTCAGAACAGGTTGTGAAGAATTTGTATTCATTCTTCTTTAAAATTCATGGACTTCACCAGTCAAGTCTTCTGGGTCATACTGAGACATGTTTTATGGCCTAACATATGGTTTATCTGGAAATGTTCCTTGTGAACTTGAGAAAAATTTATACTCTGCTATTTGTGGGTGGAGGGTTCTGTAGATGTCTTTTAGGTCTGGTTGGTTTATATATAGCGTTGCTGAAGTCTTCTCAGGGACAGCTTCTACTGACTGCTTTTTCCTATAAATGGGCCATAGTTTCCTCTTTCTTGTGTGTCTCATAGTATTTTGTTGAAAACTGGA
This sequence comes from Antilocapra americana, assembly GCA_007570785.1. NCBI lineage: Eukaryota > Metazoa > Chordata > Mammalia > Artiodactyla > Antilocapridae > Antilocapra > Antilocapra americana. The sequence continues at coordinate 7,480,929 of ML664176.1, read as the reverse complement.
CATTATAAATAATATAATGCAGCAACTCTGAAAATAAGATTTACACACACACACACAGTATTGTCTTTTTGCTGTTTACTGCTGTTGTTGCTGAAAAAGTGAAAGCATTACTGCTATTTATTTGTGTAGTGACTTTCCTGAACTATAAATTCAGTACAGTCTGTATCCTTTGTCATATGTAACCACTGAAGTCTCTGCTTGTTTAGTTTAGTGATCAGCTGATGGCTGAACAGAAATTTCCTTAAATGCCTTGAACCAGTAAATCTCCCAACCTTTGCTGAAAGGTTGTATGCATGTGTGTGTGTTGAAGTATGAGTCAATCTCTGGGTCAGAAAAATCCCCTGGAGAAGGAAATGGCAACCCACTCCAGTATTCTTGCCTGGGAAATCCCATGGACAGAGGGGCCTGGCGGGCTACAGTCCATGGGGCTGCAAATAGTCGGACACAACTGAGTGACTAAGCACACACACACAGCCATATGAAAACATGTAGGTACTTGTTTTTAACAGATCTATTCATAACTGTCAAAAACTGAAAACAACTCAATGTCCATCAACTGGTGAGTAAAATAAAAAGGAACAAACTACTGGTATATGCAGCTATATGTTTGAATATCCAACAGATCATGCGACATAAAAGAAGTCAGCCTCAAAAGGCTACATACTGGATGATTCCATTTCTATGATATTCTGGAAAAGGCAAAACTATATAATGAGGAAATTGATTAGTGGTTGACAGGGGCTGGGGTTGTGGGAAAGGAATGCCTTCAAAGGGACATTCAGAACGAGGAGGAAATTAAATAAAGAGGTATTTGTGGGGCAGGAATAGAGACGCAGCCGTAGAGAACAGACTTGTGGACACAGCGGAGGGTGGGATGAATTGAGAGAGCTGCACTGAAACATATACAAGCCAGGTAGCTAGTGGGAAGTTGTTGTAATGCACAGGGAGCTCAGCCTGGTGCCCTGCGACCCCCTAGAGCAGCGGGATGGGGTGGGAGTGGTTCAAGAGGAAGGGACACATGTGTACTGATGGCTGATTCACGTTTATGTATGACGCAGGCCAATACAACACTGTAAAGCAACCATCCCCCAATAAAATAAATTAAAAGAAGAGGTTACCTGGCTATGTGCATTTATGGATAGTAAAAGAAACATACATCTAAACAAGGCAAATTTTACTACATATAGTAAATTATACCTCAAAGAAAAAAAAAACTCCTTCCTGCTACCCTCTACCTCTGGCCAATTTCTAATCATTATGTTTAGCAAACTATCCAGAATTAAAATATCCTTCATGAACATCTAAATATGTAATAATATCATGAGTTGTCTTCCCACAAAATGTGTAAGAGAATTCAATAGGAGAAAGGAAAAAGAAATTAATTTGATAACATAACTACAAAGAGATTCAATGTTGCATTTTTATAATAACAAAAAGATAAAAACATGAATGCTGATCAATAGCTGATTAGTAACTGGTAATATAAAACCATATCACAAGTGATTATGTAGCCATTAAAATAATTATGAAATTATATATCAATATTTATTCATATGAAAAGGTATCAATATCTGCAGCCTTTTGTTAAGGTAAAAGCAAATGGTTAAATAGTATGCTAGTGTGATTTTACTTTGGAAATGCCTAGGAAAACATTCCCCAATATGTAAATGCTGGACTCTCTTGGTGGGTTAATTATAGATAGTTCATATTTATACACGCAGGATGATCCTACTAGTTGTCTCAAGACCTGCTGGCCTGAGTCTGGAGTTGCCTGGGTAACTGACCCTATCTTTGATTTTTAGCACTCAGTTCAGAAAAGCTGGAAGCCCAGGCTATGAGAGCCTAGGGAGTCTGAAGGTGATAAATGAGCATTGTGTTCTAGCTTAAGTGTGCTTTACTGAAGCACACACAGGAGACCTTTTGTATATTTTTTAACACTGGCATGGATGAAATGCACCTGGCTCAGTGGAGCACTCCCAGCTCACATCAAACTATGCGTGCAAAACTGCTCCAGCCTCAGGTATAAAAGGCTGAACTTCCGGGGGTTTTAACATGACCACTGGTCACTCAGACTTCTTACCCACAGCAGTGTATCTAGCCGGAAGGTCCTGTTTACTGGGAAGGATCTTCCCTGAAAGCCCTGGGAAAGTCACTGGATAATGTTGCTATGACCTCTTTCTACAACCTCTAGATTAAAAAAAAGCTTGGTTGATTTATCCAAACGTGATCAGCGTCTGATCAATCTGAACCTATTACAACTGACATTTGTTCATTCAGTTCATTTCCATTTGTAAAAAGAAAAGAAAACCCATTTAGTGAGTCTGTAATATTATTCATAACAAGTAAAATGAAAAAGATAATCTGTTGGTTTTAAGACAGAAAGTCCTTATTAAATTAAAATTGACACTTCTCTTTGAACTATGGATTCTAGTTCTTTCAAAGATACGCCTCGAGCTTATTTCTGATCAGGTATAATTATATTTTTCTATTATAGAATTTATTAAATGACACACATTTTGTTTAAAAACTTCCAATGTATTAATAATCTCTGGAGAAAATATTTTTAAATCATATTCTTTCTAAGCCATACTAAAAGCAAACTATGACTTTTAAAGTGGGTGTGGAAGATGGGTTATAAAATAAACAACAAAAAAGATATTGAAAGGAACACAATAAATCAGTTGAGAAGTAGGAGAAATCTGAATTGCTGAAACTATTTACATCCATACCCTGAGCCATCATGGCAGAATGGAAATTATCTTCGTTTTTAGTGTCTGCTTTTACACTAAATATTGGAAGGAAAACTGAAAACACACAAATATCTACATAAAAACACATGCACCAAAACAAACACACAAAACCAAACTGCAGATGACTACCAATTACACTCCCCAGTGGAACTGAAGAGCAGTCAGCTCTAATCAAATAATTAAGAACACAGGACGTGAAACATGCTAAATGTGTCTTGATCTCAGACCCATCACCTTTTAAAGTGCAGACAGGATTACTGCCTCATTTCCATATTGTGAGTCCTCTTCCACCTGAACTTCAGCCCTGAAAAACTGGGGGATTACTGCATGGTAGTCTGAGTGCATACAGTGTTGAGCAAAGGCAACATAGAAACCAATTCTTCCACACAGACTAATTCTTGAGTCTTCGTCTCAATCAACGGAGTAATTTTGAGCTTGCATCTGCCCAGCATTTATTATCCATAACACTGTAATCATGGCTATCACACATCCCAGATTTTCAAAACATGTCTGATTTTAAGTGTTCCATTATTACATGGTCTGTATTTTTAAGACTGAGGAAGTAATACAGTCCTCTAAATAGCATAAAACAGAGGGTTGTTATGGGCAAGGAGGCCTTATGGGAAGACCAGATACAACAGAACAGTATAAGTTGGTAGAGAAGAAAAGGTAACTGATCCAATGCCTGAGGCTCAGAGGGGCAATAATGACCCTGTTCTCATTCTAGTCAAGGCTTCGTAACTTTCCCTACTAGAACTGCTAGTTGTATATCTAAGTATGTTAATAACTTTAAATAGGTGTTAAAAGATTGAAAGGCATGCTTGCATTATTAATGTGATAGAGATAATCAAGAGCAGCAGTCTCTAAACTTTTTAATCACATACACATTCCCTTAGGAAAAAATTTTGAGTATTCACTCAAAATGTGTATTTATTTATATAAATATATAAATATTCACTTATGTCAATATACACAAGTACTATTTATCTATATAAATACATGCATGTAATAGTAGGGAAGTACTATGGTAGTTCTACTCTGTCACTTGGCATAATATAAATTTTGAATAAGATGACCATTAACAATGGAGATTTCGTTACTCAGTTACTCTTTTGGGCTTCCCCGGTGGCGTTGGTGGTGGTGGTTTACTCGCTAAGTCGTGTCCGACTCTTGCAACAACATGGTCTGTAGCCCTCAAGGCTCCTCTGTTCATGGGATTTCCCAGCCAAGAATACTGGAGTGGGTTGCCATTTCCTTCTCCACCAGGTGGCGTCAGGGGTAAAGATTCCACCTGCCAATGCAGGAGACACGGGGAAGTGGATTGGATCCAGGGGAAGATCCCCTGGAAAAGGAAATGGCAACCTACTCCAATATTGTTGCCTGGAAAATTCCATGGACAGAAGAGCCTGGCGGGCTACAGTCCATGGGGTCCTCAGTCACATCCGACTGAGCCCACACAGTTTACTTTTTCTTGATGGTTTTAAACTGTAGTTGTTTTGTGATGTGACTGATAAAGGTTAAAATTAGGATGAGGAGTGTCAGGGTGGGAATTTCTGTGTAGTTCCCAGCATTTTTAGTTTTACCTTAGCCAAAATTCTTTGGTTAGAATCTTTGTAAACCACTTGTCCATTTTATGAGGGTTTTTATTTACATCTAGCCTATAATCCATAGATCTACTTAACCAGAGGCAAATTAACCGCAAAATACTGCAACATACTGAACGTAAAGAGTTAGAGCACTGAGCTCTGGAGCCCCCAAGTTTCCCATGGCATATCTTTGTGATGTGACCTACATGCTAAGGAAAGGAGCCAATATCCACCTGCATATTAAATATTAGTAAAGCTTAATTTCTTTCTTAATTTCTTAATTTGGGGGCAGAGGCTTCCCCGGTGGCTCAGCAGTAAAAAATCTGCCTGCAATGCATAAGATGCAGCAAACATGGGTTCGATCCCTGGCTCGGGAACATCCCCTGGAGGAGGAAATGGCAACCCGCTCCAGTATTCTTCAGAATTCCACAGAGGAGCCTGGCAGGCTACAGTCCAAGGGAACACAAAGAGTAAGACACAAACGAGCACATCCACATGCAAGTTCTTTCTCACATATATAATACACATGTGATAAATTTAAGTGGAAGTTCTAATACTTTCTATATGAACCCTAACCACTCCCTCTCCCACCATGCACACAGGAGTAATTCTCAACAAATGAACCGAAATAACCAACATACTAAAATCAATATTATTTACTATTGAATTGCATTTAAGAGGGACAACGTAAGTATTATAAGGAAAGGGCGGGTCATGAGAATACCTCAAACCAAATAACAAAACAAAAACTTCAAGTACCTAAGAACCAACCTCTGTATGAGGTTAATCAAATGGACTCCTCTCCTTAGTATCTAAACTCTATGGTATCTAAACTCTATACTTTCCAGAACTACTCTATAGAAAATAGTAATGACTCTCCATGGTACTGTCCTCAGTTACCTCTCAGTATTTCCTATTTACTTTCACTGTTTTCTATCCTTCCCATTGGTACCATCTTTTTCCTAAGTAATCGATATTTAGATAATCCATTTCTCAACTAACAGAATCTCAACTTGGTACACTGTGGGACATTTGCCAAGATCCCTCAAGAGACTCTCCATCCAAGCTCTTCATCAACTTTCCCACTATGTCCTTTGTCATCTGGTCTCATGCAAGAACTGTGTCCAAAGTAATTACCTATTACCATCTAAATTTAGATCCATCAAACTCCTCTGGATTTTCACATTTCCCTTAGTCCCTCATACTTTTCAGTCTACAAGACATTTCAGACAGGCTATTTTACTGCTTAAACAAATTCAGAAAGACACAGAAAGCCACTCAACCTTACTTTTACATCCTCTTCCAGTGCCCTAAGGGCATCACCACATGCCTTGGGCCTCAGAAAGGATCCTTTGTCCCACATCACTGTCTGCACACATCACGCAGAGTGCAGCCAGCACCTGCTGCTGCTAACTTTGAAACAGCTGAACCTGCACCAGAGTCATTGCTGTTTCTTTTTTCCCAACTTTATTCAAGTCTGGTTGACAAATAAAAATTGTGTATATTTAAGGTATGGGCTTCCCCAGTGGCTCAGAGATAAAGAATCCACCTGCAATACAAGAGCCACAGGAGATGTAGGTTCAATCCCTGGGTCAAGAAGATCCCCTGGAGGGGTGCATGGCAACACACTCCAGTATTCTTGCCTGGAAAATCCCATGGACAAAGGAGCCTGGTGGGCTCCAGCCCATAGAGTCACAAAAAGTCAGACACGACTTAAGTGACTTGGCACACATATTTAAGGTATACAGTGGAATGGTTTGTTATATGTGCAGATTGTGAAATAATTATCATAATCAAGTTCATTAATACATACATCACCTTACCTAGTTACAATTTTTTGTGTGTAGTAAAAACACTTATGGTATACTCTCTTAGCAGATTTCAACTATACAATACTATATCATTAACTACAGTCACCATGTTGTGTATTAGACCCCCAGAACTTGTTCCTCTTATAACTGGGAGCCTGTACACGCTGAACATGTCCCCATTTCCCCTACACCCCAACTCCTATCAGTCACCATTCTACTTTCTGCTTCTATGAGCTCAAGTATTTCAGATTCCACATATAAATGAGATGATACAGTATTTGTCTGTCTGATTTATTTCACCTAGCATAATGGCCTCTAGGCTTGTCCCTATTGTTGCAAATGGCAGGATTTCCTTCTTTTTATGACTGAATACTATTCCATTGTATGTATATACCATATTTTCTTTATTTCTCCATCAGTGGACATTTTTGGTATTTCCATATCTTGACAATCGTAAATGATGCTGCAGTGAACAAGAGAGTACAGATATCTTTTGGAGGTATTGATTTCACTTCTTTTGGATACATACCCAGGAGTAGTATTGCTGGATCACATGGAAGTGGTATTTTTTTTTTTTGGAAACTTCCATATTGTTTTCCATAATAGCTTTACCATTTTACATTCTTATATGTGCTATGAATGTATGTGCTTCTTGACTACTTTCACCATTGCTAAACTTCAGTCAAGCCTTTTGGAAGTTTTCTAAGGTATTCGCACTCCAAAAAAGTTATGGTCTTTTTTTAAGTTTATCCTTACTTTAAATAGCTAAAAATAAACAGCATAAACCAAATGTCAACACATACTACACAGAAAAAATGCTGGGTATGGCCATTTTTCACAGGGGAAAAAAAACTGCATTTTTAAAGCCCACACAATGTGGGTCATGAAGTAATTAAGCAACGATTTTGAGATGCTACTATTTGCAGAAGGCTTTTTGGGGCTTTAGAAAGCATAACAGAGTGGGGTGTAAAGTGGGGCAAATCTATTTCTGGCCCCAGACTTAAGGAAGGCAATGACTCTACTCACCAATGAAGATATTTAATTTTCCTTCTCAGTCCCTCAATACAGAAAACTTCTATTTTCCACAAAGAGAACAAAGACCTCAGAGACAATGCAGTCACAATGTGCTGAAACGCAGTGAGTCATTTTCATTAACAAATAAAGGAGTTAACTTTTTCTGTAGCCTATTTGAGGGAAGTAAATTCTATAGGAATCAACTGATTAATAGCTGATTGATGAGTGTTTAAGAAAAGCCCAGGACACAGTGACAAGAAGTGGACAACCAGGACAGATATCCCAGGACACAAGCATCAGGGCATGAAGGAAAAGATCTGAACAACATAATAGAAACTATATTTTTAACTCTATGGTTTTGGATTATTACTCCCTCCTTGAAGGAGTTGGAAATGTTTCTAAAACACTATCTAACCTTATATTTTGTCATATATAAATGTTTAGAGTAGACTGTTTGTAGATCACATTAATTCAGTAAATCTTCACAAATGTTTTATTATCTGATTTAAAGAACCCTTCCACCAGATATGATGATCCACAGAGTCGTATAGTGGCTGGGCCTTGTTCACTATTGTTCCTCAAGGCCAGGTAAACTCAGTGAAAGAGAATTCTTAATGAGCAATGTCTTAGCCAGGCTGAATTTCCTTTAAGTATGCTACAACTTACACTTACAAAAATAGCTTTCAGCAAATAAACTGTAGGTATATGATTTTTAAAAGTACAGAAGTATTTAACCCTAAGAAAAGTCTTTTGACATTGCTTCAATGTGTTGATGATATACAACAGAACTATTACACTTACACTCAAGTTCTGGTAAAGGTCTGAATGCTAATTTTAAAAACGTATCTATAAATAGCAACTGTCCTCCACCCTCAGGAAATTGCAGGAAAAAATTGTCTCAGAGGTTATAAATTATATATTGTTCATCTTGAGCTCAGTCAAAATGATCATGTTTGCTTCAGTTTAAATGAAGATATCTTTTGAAATTTTGGATCAGAGATGGTTTTCTTCCAGAAGAAATAAAATCAAGAAACAAACCAGACATCGATTTTCCACTAGCTACTACAGGTCATTATTCATCTACCAAGAAACCCCTATCAGGAGAGTGGACCAGTCTTACCTGTGAGGTCACCAGGGTGATGAGACCAGGCTTTCTGGAACCAGAAGTACAACCTCTTCTGGCTTTTCTGAGGCTTTTCTTGGGCAGCATTCACCAGCTCCCCTTAGCCTCAACAACACTAGAACATTCTTCACTCTACCTGCACCAGTTGCAACAAAAAGCTTGAGGAAACAAAAACTCTCTCATTTTAATAGCAAAGATAGAATCAATGTGATGTGAAGATTCAGTGATTTAATGGTTTTGTGATTTAATGTCTAAATTTAATTTAATATCTAAAGCCAGTCATAAAATTGGAGTTATATGAAGGAGATTTCCAATCTATGCTAGTTGGCACTGTCTACTAAATACCATACCAAAATGTACACGAGAGAATATTTGCTATAATGTGTTATGTTAGAGTGAAACAGATGAGTACCTATAACTGGAAATTATTCCCAAAGAAAGCTAAATTAGCAAGCCTTTTACTTTGATAGATAAGCAATTTGAAAGATATGCTGTCAAATCCCTACTGTCTTCTGAAAATAGCTTTAAAGACTGTGTATGAATCAGGGTTGTCTTGATTACAAAAGGGAAAAAAATAATTCAAGCCTGGTTAAGTAGACGAATTCATGAAAGCCAAGGAGATCATCTGATCAAACAGCAGAATATGCAGGGTTAGAACCAACCCTAACAGCCTGACCACAACCTAGAGGAAAATCTCTGTGTCTCTCTGTCTCTGTCTCCCTCTTTCCCTCTCTCTCTCACCCCCAACCCCACTCCCCTCTCACTGCCTACTAACTCCTCCAAACAGCAAGTTCTGGGCTGCATTTGTGCTTTACCTCTTGTGACTTTTTATGACTTTCACCATCATGGAGAGACTATCTCACCAGCTCTCTGCAAATGTAAAAATCCCAGGAAGAAATGAATGCCCAAGTTCAAATCAAGAAGCCAACTTTGGGATTTTGAAAGCATATCACACCTATCACAGGATTCTGCCCTGAGAAAAAAGGAGTTCCCAGTAAAAGAGAGAGTGATAAGTCGATAAAACCACAGTCTGATTCCACTGCATCGTAAAGATCAAAAGAGTTTTTGAGGGGAAGGTCAGGTTATTTTTATCAAACTCATGATGTTTTTTAATTGCTTTGTTTTAATTTTCTCAGGCCTGACTCCAAATTTTTGATATCATTTTGTCTTTTGTTTAATGGGTTTAATCAAACTAATGATTGACATTTTTAAAATAAAATTTATTCTGTTTTTACCTACTTAAATCACAACTCCTACTTTGTTCAGGATATGAGAAAAAATTACTTTTTAAAGTGATAAAAAGAATCAAGCAAGTTACTTCCAGAAATTGACATGTTTTATTCTTTGAAAGCAGCAGAGGGAGAAAAGCGCAATGAAAATACAGGTGAGGGAGGGTGAATAAGAGAATGAGTGAACTATTTTGTTTCAGTTTAAATTCACAATCTATTGTGAAACTGAATTCCTTTTAACTTATCTCATATGGCAATAATCTTTGTATAATTTCATTCAAATAAACTATTTGGCAAGCAAAAATAATAAATAAACAAATAAACTTAATTTGAAAATAAAATAAAATACTTGATAAACAAGTCTTAGTTCTATATAGAACATTGTAAGGCAAAAATGGGTCAACAGATGCTCTAAAATTCACAGTCAGCTGGCACACGAACCAATGGGCTTATATGCTCATTTGAGTTATTTTCTCTCTCACTTTTATGAGGCAGGCTAAATAAACACACATGCAAGAAAAATCTCTGCAACTAAAAATCCTTGATATTCTCTCTACTACAATATTAATACCCAGAAAGGACACTAGGATAAAATCTCTTCCTCATTCACCTGTACTGAAGACCATTCACTTTCAATCATTCATTACATCCATTTCCTTTTTTTTTTTTTCAGAATCAATTCTCTGTCACTCATGATATCCAAATGGTAGTACACATATTCTCCCCAAACTTATTTAACACTGTGGAGATCTTCAAAGAAAACATATACTGCACTTCAGAGCTTTAAAATGTATATGTACACATGTATGTGTATATTACTTAGAATATTTTACCTTGAAGTATTTTAGAAGTTTGTAGCAAACCATACACTTTTACTTCCTTTGGAGGAAATTCATTTTTCTATGGTCATTCTTATCTCCTTAAGAGTCAGGTGCTACTTGTCTACCAACACCTCAACCTATAAAAAACTGCTACAGGCTCCCCTTCCTCTCCAGACATGCAGAGCACAATGGCCCTGGTGAGCGCTGCCCAGGTGCCACTGACCCCTTAAGTCTCGAGATAACCAAGTAGCATCTGTCTGTTGTCATGCCCAGTGACAAGGGGGATGCATAGCAAGGAACTTATAAGACATTTCTTCAGGTGGCTCTTCACACTGTGACAACCCAGATGAGTCAGTGAGTCTGGGACAGAAGAAGAAAGGCCAGTAAACCTGAAGCCTTGGCCAGTGTCTCCCCTGAGCTCTGCTCAGGTAACATGGACTCCAGGGTAACTCTACAGGGAAACAGCCCACTCAGCCTGAACAACACCTCTAAAGCTAAGAACATCTCAACTATTTCTCATAAATATATTACACAGAGAGCAACGGGGCCTGTAAAGGAGGTTCTTTTACACTATTCTGGGCCCAGATCAGTCCATTCTGATGGTTTCATGCTTACAACAGTCACAGGAGACAATTTGATTATGCACGCCCTGGATATTGACCAACTGAAGATGGAAAATGCAGCCCTTCTAACAGAGCAATTAATATGGAACAAGGATGACTTTCTGATTATGGTCAGAATAAACATGCAAACAATCATGATGAGCCTAATAGACGTGGCTGGACACAAATACAAAGCCAGTTGAAATCCAGATGATTTCAGCCAGTATGCTTCTCTCATGTAATGCCTCCCATCTCAGTCAAACCCTGTCTAGGATTGTCTGCAATGTCCGGACTGATAGTGTAGTGAATCTGAGTGTAAATTCCTTGCAGCCAAAACAAAGCATTTCTGTTCTACTTTGTGAATGGTATATGGGGCTTCCCAAGTGATGCACCAGTAACGGATCTGCCTGCCAATGCAGGAGACACAAGAGACACAGGTTCAATCCCTGGGTCAGGGAAATCCCCCTAGAACAGGAAATGGCAACCCACTCCATTATTCTTGCCTGAGAAATCCCATGAACAGAGGCGCTTGGCGGGCTCCAGTCCATGCAGTCGCAAAGAGTCGGACATGATGGAGCAACTGAGCACACACACATATATCACATATAGCATCTATGGTGTGATAGTTAAATTTATGTGTCAGACTGACCGGGTTAAGGGGCACCCAGATAGCTGGTAAGACATTATTTCTGGGTGTGTCTATGAGGTGTTTCTGGAATAAATTAGCATTTGAGTAGGTAAACTAAGTAAAGAAGACATTGCTCCCCAATGTAGGTGGGCATCATCCAAGCTGTTGAGGACCTTAATAGAACAAAAGAGCAGAGGAAGGGGGACGTTCCTCTCTTTGCCTGAGATGAGACATTCATCTTCTGCCCTTGGACATCAGCACTTCTAGTTCTTGGGCCTTATTCAGACTCAAACCAGGATATAATACCATCAGCTCCCCCTGATTCTTAGGCCTTCAGACTCAGGCACTGAACTGTATAACCAGGTTTCCTGGGTTTCCAGCTTTTAGACAACAGACTATGGTTTTTCTCAGCCTCCATAATCACATGAGCCAGTTCCCATAATAAATCTCCTCATATATATCTATGCCTATGGAGCTATATCAGGCTTCCCAGGTAGCTCAGCAGGTAAAGAATCCGCCTGCAATGCAGGAGACGCAGGTTTGATCCTTGGGTCAGGAAAATCCCCTGGAGGAGGGCATGGCAACCCACTCCAGTAATCTTGTCTGGAGAATCCCATGGACAGAGGAGACGGGCAGGCTACGATCCATGGGGTCACAGAGTCGGACACGACTGAAGCAACTTAGCATAGGTTCTGTTTCTCTGGAGAACTCTGACTAATAAACATAGTGTTCAAATATAATAAATAACACTGAGGTAACAAAAACTGGAAAAGTATGCTTTTTCCCTGAAATGTTCAAATTAAGTCAATCCACTAGACAGTTTCATTAAGAAAAAAAACCATATGGCAAATGTTCAAAATAGATCACTCACACAAATGCAGCAAAGGCAAAAACAATATGATATGTTTAATAAATTTAAAACATCCCAACAGAGAGTCTTCACATTTTTAAGGGAAAATAGAGAATAATCAAACAGATATTTCCAAATAACTCTTTTAACAATCTAAGCAATTGTGTAGAAGGGTGGAGAAGGGAGGGTTTATTACAGACAAACCCATTCCTACAAGGCTTCAGTGAGATCTGCAGAAAGAAATGTTTCAAGGACAAACACCACCTCTTATTTCTTCCTCACATACCAATTACGTAGTTTTTAGAATTATGAGTACAGAGATCACTTGACAAGTGGGCACTATCACTGCACCAAGGGCAAATTTTCCCTACAGTCAGTTAATAGGGCACTGCCAATTACAGATCTTTCTTGGGCACCTGTGTGACTGCAGAGAAATTAGCAGCTGAGTAGGGAGATGCAAGACAGGGTCACTGATGACCCCACAAGCCCGGTAACCAGACACTGGAATGGGAGAGAATGAGGTTGCAGTATGAACAATGCAAAAGGTTTTAAAACGGAGGCTTTTCAACATTTTAATACACGAGAGCTTAAAAGCACTGATGTTCAGTTTTAGTTGCAGGTGATACTCTGTATCGGTACTGTCCCAACCGAAATACAGTGCAAGCCATGTGTGTAATTTAAATTTTCTAAAAACCCCATTTAAAAATGTAAAAAAGAAAGATGAAATTAATTTTAACATTACATTTTACTTAACCCAATATGCCCAACATATTATCATGTAAATGTGCAATAAATAGAAAAATGTATTAATGAGGAATTCCACATTTTTTTCTTATTAAAGTCTTTGAAATTTAATGTGTACATTACACTTACAGCACCTCTCACTGACTACATGTGGCCAGTGGCTACTTTATTAGACATTATAACTCTGTATGCATTCTAAGAACATTCATTCACTCAATTAATATATAACAAGTGCAAGTTTGGAGGCTGAGAGAAGGGTAGAAACAGGAAGAAAAGTGGTCGAGGCAGCCCTTCAGAATCCGATAAGGATAGGGAACTGAACAAGAGCTCATGAGCTGAAAGCATAGTGCATAAGGAGAAGCACAGCAAAAAATGAGGTCAAAGAGGAGGGAGAAATCACACGCATCAAGAAGGTGTGTTTTATCATAATAGCACATGGCAGCTTGGGGATAACGTTAGAGAGGGTGTGAGATGATCAGAGTGCATGTGAAGAAGGTTATATAGAGTGATTTTTGGGGAGATCATGCTGAGAGCTTTAGCAGCTGCTCAGGAAAAAGATGGTGATGGTTCAAAACAGGATGGAGAGAGATGCCAGAAATATCTGCCAGACTGCCAGAGATGCCAGTCTAAAAGGATGTAGACTCAGTAGAACATGATGCCAATAACTAAGTTGGGTGTGAGCAGTGAGAGAGAGGGATGCCAGCTGAGAAACCAGGTAAACGGTAGCACCGTGTGATGAACTGGAGATATCATGGAAGAGCAAGTCCGAGGTGGAAGAGCATGAGTTCTATTTTGAACATGCTCATGCTGAGGTGCCTATTACATTACAAGGAGGAATATCAATCATTTAGACTTGCACCTGGAGAGAGGTTGGAGCTAAAAGTTTAACTTTAGAGGTCAGCAAAAAGATCTAAAGCCACAGAAAGGAATGAAATCACCTAGAGTCCAAATGTCCAGTGAAAGAACAGAGGACTTGGTCCAGAGAAGCTTCATCATGTAAAGACCAAATAAGAAGAATCCGAAGATGGCTGAGATATGTCCAGGGAAGTCACAGGATGAAAATGCAGAACAGGACAGGACAGGGAAGCTAAGAAAAGAGTTTTCTCTAAGAAGGAGTGAATGGTGAATGTGTGAAAAGCACATAAAAAAGTCAAGGAAGGTAAGAGGTAAGAATTGTCCACTGGACCTAAAAACCAGACAACATTGTAAGAGCAGCTCCCGTGGAGTAGTGGGGGCCATGGAATCAGGACATGGAGATGACATGTTTCAAAAACTGTGACAATCTGGTTATGACAGGAAGATAAGAGTCAGGGCAGTAACTTCATCTCCATTCTCCATTCTCTATTATCTTGCTTCTATCTGCCAGTGACCCACCATAGACTCAGAGCTGACATACACATAGTTACAGCTACATACAGAAGGTCTGTCCACAGCCAAAGCCAAGCAAACATAATCCCCACAGTGGGGAAAGTGACTAAATATTATGAGGTGATTGTTGGCCATCAAAAGATGCTTCCTTTTCAAAGAACCCCCAAGTGTAAAAGGAATGGCACTGTGATAAGGAGATTGCTCCAAAACATTCTTCTGTTGCTAAGGGACTCTTGGCTACAGAACAGTGTATGTGTTCATCTACCTCTGGTCTGTGGTGATCATCATCATTCCCTATCTATCTTCCTTATCTTCAGAACAACTGGGAAGAAAAATGTCCGTGGGCAGGCCAGTGAGACACTGAAGATGGAGAGAGAGAGATGGCATAAAACTGAATCACTGGGTTTGAGAACCAAAGGGAAACCTGTCAACTCATTTCTAAGATCCTTAGCAGATGGTCTGTAAAAGGTAGTTTCCATGGATTGCAAAACCTTGAAAGACAGCATGGTGAAAAAAAATAAGCTGAAATCTCAGATCTGCCTGGATTTAAACCCTGATGTCCTTACTGCTGCATTTCCTCAGGTAACTCACTTCCAAAGGGTAAGCCTCCGTTTCTTCATCCAAAAAAGGGTCTAATATCCCCTTACAGTCTTGTGGCAGAAATTAAATGGGATAATGCTTAGGATGGAAAGCAATCAACTGTCCAGCACTGAATAGTTATAAATAGTTAATAAATGTTCATTTCTGCCCATAAGAGGCTTCTGATCCTTCTGACTCTGATCAAAATGTCCCCTAAATGTGCATTAAATAGCATGAATGGGAGGTGTGTGCCAGTGGAATACTTCAGCAAGAAGAATCAATGTGAAAATCAGAAGACCAAGCAATTTAATATGCCAAAATATTCTGAAGGAGTTAGAGAAATCACACCAGTGATGATTATTTGACAGATGGGTGACTAAAACAGCCTGCAACACTATCGTTTCAGACTTCTCAGAAAAGAATGAAGTTACAGTGACCTCTAGTATGGTTCCCCCAACACACATGTCACTAATATGCTTCCTAACACAAAAAACCAACAGGATTTTCCCACTTCTCCATGGTTAATTTCAGAACCATAGCTAAACAACCACTTTTTTTAAGGATTTAACATTGCAGGAAAAAATTTTTTTTAATTTCATCTCATTCATCAATTTGGAGATTAGTGAGTCTGTATTCTGCTTCCTTATCCATTATCTCAGATTTTGAGCTATGGATCATTTCTCTAAATCTCAGAGTCGGCAGGGATGCTCTGACATCTGCTCCCTCTGGACAGCAGAGAGAGCTTGTCCTAAGGCCATGCTCACCTTCTATGCTCTCCCAGCACAGTCAGTGACAGTCTCTGGGCTTATCCAAGATTTCAAAACCCTCTCCTCTCTTGCCTCCAGAAAACATTCAAAACACTGTGAACTAAAAGAGCATCATTTCAGAGTTAAGTGTTTAACCAAATCTAACACAATTTTTAGAGTAAATTAGTTAGTACTTAAATATTTTTCTTGACTCTCCCCACAACTGAGCCAGACTCAGTACAGAGGACAAGTGAAGACTCGCCCTTTTCAAGGGCCATTTTTGTCCTGATCCACACTAGCTGGAAACCAGGGTGATAACTACTGAATTAAAAACAGATTCTTAAATGTTGAAGCAAGGTTTCCTACAGCCCATTTTATCTTCCATATCTCCCTCCTACAAACATTACAATCTCATTCATTAGCTTCTATGTGAGTATGCTCAGTTGCTCAGTCATGTCTGATTCTTTGAGACTCTATGGACTGTAACCCGCCAGGCTCCTCTGTCCATGGGACTTTCCAGGCAAGAATACAGAAGTGGGTTGCCATTTCCTTCTCCAGGGGATCTTCCCAACCCAGGGATCAAACTCACGTCTCTATGTCTCCTGCAGACGGATTCTTTACCACTGCACCATCCTGGGAAGCCCAAAGTGTTAATCGCTCAGTCATGTCTGACTCTCTGTGACCCCATGGACTGTAGCCCACCAGGCGCCTCTGTCCAAAGGATTCTCCAGGCAAGAATACTTGAGTGGGCTTCCATTCCCTTCTCCAGGGGATCTTCCTGAATCAGGGATGGAATCCGGGTCTCTGCATTGTAGGCAGTTTCTTTACCATCTGAGTCACCTTCTGGGGGCTCCATTAGCTGCTAGCGGGTTCCCAAACATGCCCATCACTCTGTCTCATGCTGCACTTTACTGACACAGTCACCTTTGCCTGAACTGACTCTCTTCATCTCCACCTAGTCAAACTTACCCTTTAAGGTCCAATTCAAATGCCACCTCCTCTATGAAATTTTCAGGTCAACACAGACAGTGATGAGTCTCACTCTACCAAACAGCCACAGCACTCAGACTATACCCACCCCATGGTGCTTTGCACAAATCAAATTTAACTCTGCTTATGTGGAGGTATAATTTATCTCCTACTAGTCTGTAAGTTTCCTGACAGGAAAAATCATATGTAAACATCATAATAATTTTTATTAATAATAAATGCTTACAAATAATCAGTGTTCAATAAATAATAATCTGCTTTTAAAAAGTCTTACCAAATGCTCAAAATCACTAATCACATAATTCTCCATTCGCCTAACACACAAGGGCTGTGTGACAGGATGGACAGAGCCAAGGTTCTTTTAACTAGTTTCCAAATTCTCACCACTTATGACATCCCAGTTTTCCTTACAGTCATCACAACATATTCATTATGGCTTTCATCCTAAACCCAGATGAGTTCTTCAGAGAAGTCGATCCTCCTTGGAAACAGACTATATTTCATAATAAGGATTTGTGATTGGCATGAAAATTTGGTTTTCAGCCTATGGGCTGGTCCTTTAGGTTTTGACATTTCTATTGTGACAAGATAGTAAACATATTCATCATGGAAGAAAATATCCTTCCTTCTATACAACAGATTGAGAAGTCACAGAGCCCACTGCCTGCCATTCTCCATCTCATCAGAAAGGCAGAGTTCATTACTGGGAGGGTGAGAGCTTTCTATGACCCTACCAAAAGAGGAGCTCCAGAAAACAGGTGAGGAGAGTCCCCACCTGTTGAGGATGGCAGGCTTTTAATAGCTTGAAGATTAACATAATTTACAATCATTTTCAGTTTGAACCTATGTCACACTCATCATGTAAGGGATTATTTTTTTCCTAAGATACACTTTCCTCAATCACTTTTGAAGGTTACCAAAGCAAAATACTCTCCTTCTACACTTCTTTTGGTGGCAGGGGTGGGGAGAGACAGGTGATGCTCTTAGGAGAGGAGAAGACCCTGTGCCCTTCTCCGGAAGAATTAAAGCCAATCAGATCATTTTCTATCTTTTCTGACAACTCACCCTCGACCTCAGAGGCAGAGTCCCAGCTGCTTGGTGCAGAAGCAGACGATATGCAGAAGGAACAGCCTGGGCCTCTCCTCAGGGGCTCTGCTGTAGAAACACCCAGCTGCTGCTACAGCTGGGCAGATCCTAGGGGAAGGTGGCCAGCTCTGGAGAGGTCGCGGTTCAGAAACAGCTGCTTGAAGTTCAATTAAATTCTACAATATGGGAAATCTGTGCTTCCAAATTAAAAAAAAAAAAAAGATGACAGACTCAAAAAGCTAGGTCCTTTAAGTGGGGGAGGGGAATTAGGAGATTGGGATGGACACATATACACTATTGACACTATATGTAAAATAAATAATGAGAACATAGCCGTATAGCACAGGGAACTCTCCTAAGTGAACTCTGGTGACCTGTATGGGAAGGAAGTCCAAAAGGGAGGAGATAAATGTATATGTGGGGCTTTCCCGGTGACTCAGTGGTAAAGAATCTGCCTGCAGTTTCGTCCATCTGAGTAGAATTGCTTCAAATGAATTTTTTTTTAATGCTGAGTAATATTCCATTGTGTATATGTACCACAGCTTTCTTATCCATTCGTCAGTTGATGGGCATCTAGGTTGCTTCCATGTCCTGGCTATTGTAAACAATGCAGCGATGAACATTGGGGTACACGTGGCTCTTTCAATTCTGGTTTCCTCGGTGTATATGCCCAGCAGTGGGATTGCTGGGTCATATGGCAGGACTATTTGCAGCTTTTTAAGGAACCTCCACACTGTTTTCCATAGTGGCTGTACTAGTTTGCATTCCCACCAACAGTGTAAGAGGGTTCCCTTTTCTCCACATCCTCTCCAGCATTTATTGCTTGTAGATTTTTGGATGGCAGCCATTCTGACTGGTGTAAAGTGGTACTTCATTGTGGTTTTGATTTGCATTTCTCTGATAATCAGTGATGTTGAACATCTTTTCATGTGTTTGTTAGCCATTTTTATATCTTCTTTGGAGAAATGTCCGAAACTGGAACCCATTATCCAGAGTGAAGTAAGCCAGAAGCAAAAACAACAATACAGTATATTAACACATATATATGGAAATTTAGAAAGATGGTAACGAGAACCCAACATGCAAGACAGCAAAAGGAACGCAGATGGTATAGAATAGACTCGTGGACTTTGTGGATGAGGGTAAGGGTGGGATGATATGGGAGAAGGGCATTGAAACAAGTTAATTATCATATGTCTAATCAATCGCCAGCCCAGGATTGATGCTCGGGGCTGGTGCAGCGAGATTTCCCGGGGGGGAGGGAGGAGGGAGGAGGGTTCTGGAGGGGAAGCATATGTAAACCCATGGTGATATCATGTCATTGTATGGCAAAAACAATTTAAAAAAATAAATTAAAAAAAAAAAAAGAATCTGCCTGCAATGAAGGAGATGCAGCAGGAGCCGTGTGTTTGACCCCAGAGTCGAGAAGATCCCCTGGAGAAGGGAAAGGCAACCCACAACAGTATTCTTGCCTGGGAAATGCCATGGACAGAGGATCCTGGAGGGCTACAGTTCATACAGTCGCAAAGAGTTGGATATGACTTAGCAACTAAACAACGACAAATATACAGATGGCTGATTCATTATGCTGTACAGTAGAAACTATCACAACATTGTAAAGCAAATATACTTCAATAAAAATTAATTTTTAAAAAATTTTAAAGGGACATAAAATTTTGACAAAGCATAAGTAACCTTCAAGTCCGAATTTTAATCATGTAGTGAAGCCAAGCTAACTGTGTTTATAGTAAAACAGCATCCACATGACCATGTGACTAACAGCCCCATTAACTGATGCCAAAGTAGAAAAACCATATTGGGTGGAAAATGCACCACTAGCAAAAAGGCAGGCTGCACAGAGACAAACATGTCCCTTCCTCCTGCCACTTGTCCTAAAGAGCAGTCCAGTTTGGAGTGCTGCAAAGCATCACTACCTCTTTTCAACTTTTAGCTGTTCAATTAGTCTTCAATAAATTGAAAGAGGGCAGAGTTTGGTCAAGGTTTTATGCCCACACCTCTAGAAAAATTCACAGAGCTTGACCAGAAAGCAGTGTTGCTGCCTAAATGATAAAGGGATAATTCTAATTTAATTTAAAAGGGCAAACTGTCAGGGGACTGAACACCTCAGGGCTTATCCACAAGAGCTAAGGCCTTTTATTACTAGATTTATATATCCCCATACCACTCAGATCAAAAGTGAGTGAAAGTCATTTCCACATAATGACTCTCCAGTAGCCTATGGATAATGAGTTTGTTATCTCCATCCGTCTCTCATTAGGAAGGGACTGGCCCCTTTACAAACACAGGACGGAGTGACTAAACCTTACGTAAAGCTTTTACGTAAGAGCTGGGCAGAATTTCCCAGAGCAACCACGAAAGCAGATTCTATCCTCATCTTCACTGGCTGGGTCTGGTAAACTCAACCTTGACACGCTTCCGTTTCTAAAAATGTAAAACAGAGATTCCCTAACAGCCCAACTGCAACAAAGTCTTTGTCAGGTTAATGATGTTGGTGTGCACTGTAAGAAAAATGTACAAAAAGAATCCACAGCTAAACTTTTATCTTGTTCTGTGGCCATTGTCAAGTCTGTTAAAAACAATGATTCAGTAAGAAAAAGAAAGCAAAAGTTTGTTTCCAAGGGTCAGCAGTAATATCCTTATATGTTCAGTGAACTTTCAGTGTTGAGGTGGCTATTAATCCACCCTTATGGTACCCAAGTGGCTAACCCACAACTCTGAACTTTCCTGATGAGGTGAGTCTGCCAGGGCCAAATAACCCTGTCAAGATGCCTCCCAAGAGGAGCAGATGAGGTTGATGAACTATATCCAATCTTCAGTCTCCTTATCTAGAGTATAGCTTTGGATTGCTTGTTACTTCAGCACTTATTTGTTACTTCAGTACTTCAGTACAAGCAGCAGCAGAAGTCAAGGCAAGATTTAACACAGTCCAAGTCATCATTCTCCCCAACCTGAAACCCCTATCAAAGTTCGTCATTAGGCCTAGCTCACCAAGTCCAAACAACATGTACAGTGCTAAAGCTATGAGAACAAGTCTTGTTCCATTCTAAAACACACCTGACACAGCAGATCTTCCACACGTTAGGATCACCTGGGGAACTCTTCAAATCTAGATGCCTAAGCAACATCCTAATTAAGTCACAATGCCAAATGCCTGCTTGCATCCTAACTCACTTTAGTTGTATCCATCTCTATGTAACTCTATGGACTGTGGTCTGCTAGGCTCCTCTGTCCATGGGGATTCTCCAGGACAACTAGCATTCTCCAAGAATACTAGTGTAGCTTGCCATGCCCTCCTCCAGGGGATCTTCCTGACCCAGGGATCAAACCCGCATCCCCTGTACTGCAGGCAATTTTTTACCACTGAGCCACTGAGGAAGCCCCCAGAATTCCAAGGGACTGTCATTATTTTTCAAGTCTCATTAGGTGATTCTAAAGTGTAGTCAAGGTTGAGAACCACTGTAGTAGAATACCTTTCCATCCTACTCTGAGTTTAGTCCTGAAAAGTGAAAGTGAAATTGTTAGTCACCCAGTTGTGTCTGACTCTCTGCAACCCCGTGGACTGTAGCTCATCTGCTTTCTCTGTCCATGGACTTCTCCAGACAAGAATACTGGAGTGAGTTGCTACTGGAGTGGATTTCCTACTCTGGGGATCCTCCCAATCCAGGGATTGAACCCAGTCTCCTGTATTACAGGCAGATTCTTTACCAGTTGTGCCACCAGGTAAGATTAGTTTAATCCTTGAATGACCAATATAGCCACAACTTTCTCAGTTTTAGCAATGGAAGTTCTACATCCCAGAACCCCTTCAGTCCCAAACAAACCAAGACAGTTGATCATTCTACTGCTGAATGCAATTTTTCAACACTTACATTTTAGCCTTATCAAAAAGAAGTCTTTTTTTATGCTTCTTACACTTGCCACTGATGAATCATCTCAAAATAAAATCCACTATTTCTCATCTTCTCCATAGATGCTCTTTACTCTACATCTCATTTCCTAGCCAAAGTACTCTGAATAAAATATCTAAGACCCAGGGGACATTGACTTACAAGCAACAGAAATTACCTAAAAAAGTTAAAAATGGATTTCAGTAAAATTTATTAAAAGTCTACTTTATGCCAAGCAGTTTCAAATGTTGTAGATCAAAGATGAATAAGAGAAGTTGACATTCAAAGAGTTCACAATCCACTGGCACTGTAACAGCCTAGGGAGAAAAAGGAGAGAGTCAAGGGAACAGAAAGAAAATAAAGGAGTAGATCGAAAAGTAGGCCAGAGAGGAATCTTGTAGATTTTGTAGGTTTGTAGATTTTAACTTTGAACTTTAACCTTTATAGGAAAACATAATGCGTATCTGCTCAAAATAAAAATGTAATGCTAGAACAAAGAAACTTCCAGATGTAATTTTAAAGAGCCGTTCCTTCATGTGTCATTTCAGAAAATATTTTAGGTCCAAATGTTAAAAATCAGAGCAGATGAGCTGATTCAACTTTGAGCTGATTCACTTAAAGTTCCTAGAAAATCCAAGGCCAATAACCATAATAAAGCCCATAATACATCCGACTAAAGGAAGTTATTTGGCCAGCAACTTGCCTCCCTTTTGAAATCTGAACTCATTATAGTATTAATAACCCTCTCTTGTGAACCTTCCCTTAAGAAAAGCAAAAATTAAAAGTGGTGCATATAGTAGTCTGATGGGTCAAGGCACATTGTATAAGACATGAAAATAGTGAACAGAAAAGGTAATCATAGAACTGTATAAGAAAATAAAATACAGACCTCTCTTAATAAGATCAAATATCAAAAAGAATTGGATAAGAATTTCAACATTCTTTCAAAACATTTTCAGCCACCAGACAGACTTCATTTGGTTGATTTTGGATAGGTTCACATCTTATTTTTATAAATCTCCAGAAAAGGCAATTATTTTATTCCATTTTAAAATCTAATCAGAAAGTCTAGTCTAAATAGCTCTCCCTTTTCCCTATTTTCATTTCACTTCAGAAAAAAAATGAATAACTAATCATCACATCAGGCTTAAATGATATCTAAGAATATTTAAGTTCTGTTTCTTTTTTTATTTCTTACCAAGAAGTGTGTAAAAGTGGATAAAAGTGAAATTAGCTCAGCTAAACAAAAAGCACTTCTGGGTAAGGGTTCTAGGGGTGTGGGGAGCTGGCCTGTACTAACATGCAATGGCTGATTGCTGAATTTTGTGAGCTGCATGTGTCACATTGGTAGCTTGAAAATAGCCATGTGGAATTATTTACACCACAGAAACTGGCATTAGAAAACAGGACTGGTTAGTTAGGAAGCTAGTTGTTAAATATTTACCAACACAACACCTCTTCTAACCCAACACCTATTTTTTTTGAAATAAATAAAAGGTAAATTCTGGATCAGAAAAATAAGAGTCTTGAAGATTACCATCAGTGAGACAGCCAAAGGAGCACAGAGACGGCAAATTGCTCCCCACCACAGTGACAGAATAGGAAGGAATTAAAAAGCTGCTCTGTATTTCAGCTCAAAATAGAGCCTCTTTAGAGGTGCACAAATAAGCCATAGTAGGAAAGAGGTTGACACTCTGGAGTCACACAGACCCCTCGCACTCTCCACCTGGACCACCTCTCCAGAGTACCATATGTGTCAGGTGGGGAGGACCAATACCTGGTCAGTAAGGAGGACCTGACACCATTTATATGAGATCTACCCAGTTTCACAGGCCAGAATGTCTTTCCTTTCCATGGTCCCACAATGATGCCCTTCATGAAGTTTAAACACAAAGTTTGATTCCAAAGCTGTTTCTCTCCATCATACCAAAGTCATGTGGAGGAGAGGGGGGAAAAAAAATAGCAGCTTCTTGTTTCCCATTCTGAAGGTGATGGTCAAGGTAAGAGATTTTCTATTTTGGTTCATGCTTTGTAAGCACAAACACAAAATTACTGGGAGTCCTGACCTGTAGGTTTCGGTTTATGTTTTTCTTCAAACGTTTGAAATATCAGTTTCCTATTTCTTTCCCCAGCATACGCTTTATGTGTCTAGTGCTTCCCTTCTAATCTTTCACATCCCTTTTTGTGACAGTCTAAAGTAAAGGTGCAGCCAGGCGACCCTTCATTGATTTAGCAATGCTTCCCTGGGCTTGGAGAGGTGGGGAAATGTCCCCTATCCCTTTCAAGGCATAACGGTAGAAAATCAAGTTTTACAAAAGGCTGTCAGACTCTGCCCCCTGGGAACACATTCCTTAGCCTGCTTAGGGCTCTGCCACCCTGGGCTGACTGCCCCCACAGAGCAGTTAGGATGCCTCGTAACCCCAGCCAGGCTCGGCACTCCATCGTAGGCCACTAGGCTGCCACCTGTATGGACACCCACCTGAAACCTTCTCCAGCTCTGATACCCACACTGGGCTACCCTATCAAGGGATGGCCTTGCTCACCTCACTCATGCTCTGAAATCTCTGGAGTTTTTGGCTTCCTTTAAATTCCTCTGCAATCATTTCTTTCTCCCCATCCTACCACCACCCACCCTGACAGAACAAATTGCTAAATGTTACTACGCTCTATAGAAAGAAAATAGGGAAGGAAGGGAAAAAGGAAGGTGAGAGGGAGATAAAAGAAACAGGAAGGAAAGAAATGTCCAGCAACATTTTCTGCCACAAACCTCTTCACCCTCATAAAACTAAACTTTTTTCCTTCTCCCGCCTTGTCGTGTCCCTGGACTGCCAACATTATTCAGCTGTGGCGACACCCATCAACACTGCAGCCACACACCATTTGCAATTCCTGTGTCTCTTAACAGTTTACACTTCTCCCAAGATATTTTTAAGGAAAAACGAAAAGATTAAAATTGTTTGCCCTGCAGAATTTTAAACTCTGAGAGGAACATTCACAACATTAAGCTTGCTTGCAAACAAACAGGAAAAACTCTGTTTTCCCAGAGCCCATTAAAAAATAATAATAACTTTTTTTATAAAAAGAAAAAACAGAGCATCACAGAATCAGATGTCACTAAAAATATTTCCTTAATTTGAATGGTACACTGGGCTCCACCTACTTCCCTTTCTGGGATGACACTGATAACTGGATACCAAAAGTGAAGAAGGAATGAATGAACCCACCCCTCTCCCTAGGCAATGGCATACCTAATCCGGGAAAAGTGAAAGGAAGAGGCAAGACGGAAACCAGCTTGAAAAACAGAATTTATAATAGGATGAAGGCTTACCGGAAGCCATTCCCAGGGTGACTAAGCTATTAGAGAGCATAAGTGACACAGGACGTTTTGGGCAGCTGTAGACACTCATTAGCATGTGAAGGTAAGCAATGCCCAGCCAAAGGAGGTTTAATTAGCTTTGCTTTCAATTACTACTGTGATGAAATTAATTATCTCTGTCCCTCAAACCATTATTTCTTTTGCTTGATCTTCTGCTGATGGGATCTTACAAACGATGGAGCAGCAAAACTTTTTAATGCTTTGTGTTTCCTCAGAACTTTCAAGCCCTCCAATTGAAAATGCCAGTATACAGGACAGTCTCCCAGGTGGATTGCACAAACCCTGGGAGGTGTGTCAGGTGAGGCTCTAAAGTGCTAAAAAATATTAGGACTTCTATTTTTTAATACATTTTAATCCTTCAAAAGAAAGGAATAAAGATCTGCTAACATCTAACCTATGGATCAGCTCCAGCATTCTCTCTGCCCCCAGATGTCTGACTGCCAGGTCATCAGATGGCACCTCTCTAGGAGGGACGTGGGAGGAGCAGACAGCCCTGCCCTGGCTTCCTACCATTCCTGTCCCTTATTGAGCCCATCTTTGCATGAAATGTTCCCTTGGTATCTCTAACTTTCTTGAAGAGATCTCTAGTCTTTCCCATTCTATTGTTTTCCTCTGTTTCTTTGCATTGATCACTGAGGAAGGCTTTCTTATCTCTCTTTGCTCTTCTTTGGAACTCTGCATTCAAATGGGTGTATCTTTCCTTTTCTCCTTTGCTTTTCCCTTACCTTCTTTTCACAGCTATGTGTGGCCTCCTCAGACAGCCATTTTGCTTTTGGTCTTGATCCCTGTCTCCAGTACAATGTCACGAACCTCTGTCCATAGTTCATTAGGCACTGTGTCTATCAGATTTAGTCCCTTACTTCTCCTTACTTCTTAGCATCCTGCTCCATATTGCATTTTACATGTGCCCAATTCAGGGGACTCACAGATTGTATCATCTAGTTAATCAAACTAATCCTTCACAAATGCTCTGATAGCTTTAAGATATTTCTGCAAAGAAACTGACTTACCGACAATGCAAGTAAAAACATAAGATGGCAAAAGCAAAATCAACACTTCTCTGGCTTCCTATATGAGCTCTTTCTCAGCTACTTACTTAATCTGTCCCTTCAAGGTAAATCAGATGCTTTAACAATAAGCAAGAAAGCACTGCTTTTCAAAGAAATTCATGTACAGAAAGACATTGTGAAAATGAATGCTTGAAAATCTTTCCATCATTATATGATTTTGTTGAAGAAAATACTGTAAGCATATTGCTATAAACACTCTCCTCTCTGAAAACTGTTTTTAAATCTTCCAAATGGAGAGTTTCAGTGGGTTTTGAACACCTTTGTTCAAAACATTAAAATGCATTATCTTCAAATTAGTTTTGCGAAAACATCTGATTGAGATCACAGACAATGGAAATTCACTTGCTGTATTTCAATGAAAACTACTGCAAGATGAATTTGGGGCTGCAAACTGACTTACATGATGAAGTCCATGATGAATTCCTTCTATTTGGGTGTTTTTGAGGAATATTTTTCATCTATGACAACAATTGAAAACCAAGTCTCAAACTTGAACTGGAAATACCTCTTTTAATTGCTTCATCACAAAGTTTTTTACAGATAGTCTAAACATTAATAAAACATATTCAAAAACATTGCTCTCATTTTAAATGGTAACAATAGCTTAATGACAGAAAAAACATTTTGTAACCATAAACAAACTAAATAAAATATCATTTAAGGTATTTATTTATCTTATCTTTTTAAATTCCTTTAAGTGTATGTTTTATAATAAACATATATGACTATTCGAGTACATGTACACAGTAAATACTGTAAGTAGATTGTGGGTGAATGTTGAAAAACATTTCACAGATAGAGGCACGAGATCCAATAAGCTTTGTGACCACTGGCCTACAATGGCTGCTGACTCGGTAAGAATTTACTTGTAACACATTACGGTGCATACTGTACACA
Source organism: Antilocapra americana (assembly GCA_007570785.1). Taxonomy (NCBI): domain Eukaryota; kingdom Metazoa; phylum Chordata; class Mammalia; order Artiodactyla; family Antilocapridae; genus Antilocapra; species Antilocapra americana. The sequence goes on along the minus strand of ML664176.1, from coordinate 7,453,751 downwards.
CCAAATAACAAAAGCACCTTGGCAGATAAGAGGACACTAAAAACACACTCAGAGTAGTGCATCAGTAAAGCTTCAGTTAAGATAAGACAGGGATTCCCACGTGGCCCTAGTGGTAAAGAACCCACCTGCCAATGCAGAAGACAAGAGACACAGGTTCCGTCCCCGGGTCAAGAAGATCCCCGGAGGAGGGCATGGCAACCCACTCCGATATTCTTGTCTGGAGAATCCCATGGAGAGAGAAGCCTGGCAGGCCACAGTCCTTGGGGTCACAAAGAGTCGGACATGACTGAGTGACAGTACACACACACAAGACAAAACATACGAAAACGGTGGCCACAAAACACAGGCTTTCAGGACTCATACTCAGAACCACAACAGAGCGGTCATGCTGTTTTCAGCACTCTGTTTAAAATGCATTTAGAAACTCTGCTGCTGCTGCTTAGTCACTTCAGTCGTGTCCAACTCTGTGTCATCTCATGGACTGTAGCTCGCTAGGCTCCTCTGTCCATGGAGATTCTCTAGGCAAGAATACTGGAATGGGTTGCCATGCCGTCCTGCAGGTGATCTTCCCGACCCAGGGTTTGAACCCAGGTCTTCCACATTGCAGGCAGAATTTTTACTGCTTGAGCCACCAGAGAAGCCCTTAGAAACTCTGAATATGTCTAATGTAAGCTTTCAAGTCAAAGGTTCCTACAGCCACTTCACTGCCTTCCACCCTACAGTGAAATGTCATTTTCAAAGGTGGCACCAAGATTTCTAATCATCAAAACACAATTATCATTATTGACATTTTTCTTAACCTCATATGTCAAATCATGTCACTTCAATATTCAGCCTGTGAGCTTTCCACGTCACAGCAAAAGCCTGGACTGTAGAAGGCCCTCTCCTATCTCACCCCTTGTTTGCCTGGTGGCTCAGTGATAAAGAATCTGCCTGCTAATGCAGGAGATGTGGGTTCAATCCCTGGGTCAGGAAAATCCCCTGAAGAAGAAAATGGCAACCCCTCCAGAAAATCCCATGAATAGAGAAGTCTGATGGGCTATAGCCCATGGAGTTGCAAAAGAGGCAGAAACAACTCAACAATTAAACAACAACACATACACACTTGCTTTTTTATATTTAGCCACAAGGATGATTTCTGTGTTTTATTCATGCTATATCCCCAGTGTGTACAACAGTATCTGGCCCATAGTATCATGTCTTTAAATAAGTATTCATCTTAAGAAGAAAACTGAAGCATTGTTTGAAAATACTCAAAAAGTCAAGGAGAAACCACCTCCATTAACATTTACTTTTTACTTTATTGTGTACTTACTATGGATAAGGACACTTTTTTCTGATTTACTTAGTTTTGGTTGTGCTGGGTCTTTACTGCTGCACATGGGCTTTCTCTAGTTGTGGGGGGCGGGGGGGCTACTCTCTGTTGCGGTCTGCAGGCTTCTCTTGCAGCAGTTTCTCTTGCTGCAGAGCACAGGCTCAGAAGTTGTGGAACATGTGCTTAGTTGCTCCACAGCATGTGGGATCTTCCAGGACCAGGGATCAAACCTGTGTCCCCTGCACTGGCAGGAGGATTCTTTAACCACTGGACCACCAGGGAAATCCTAAAGAACTCTTTTTGATTGTTTGAGGAGATGAAGATGAACAAAACACAACTCCCTCAAGAAACATATGACCCAATGGGTGATACAAACACAAATATAAGTACACAACAGACTACAGATATTAAGCACCCTGGTGGTATGGTGAGGCAGGGGAGAGAGAACCCACTTCTCTCTGATCAGAGAGGGAAAGGCAGGGACATGGAATATTGGAGATGATGTTAGAGAATAAAAAACTCTCTCAAAGGTAAAATAATGTCCATGCTTTAAACAAGTCACACATTACATAATATGATTAACTTTTCTCAGGTTTTCCCTCTTTCCACTTCCCAGAGAGGTAAATACAATGGACTTGTATGTGTAGGAATTATTAGAATTTTAACAAAAGCTTTTTCATTCAGAAACAGAGAAATTTGACCCAGCAAAACGAGGGGACATTGTGGGGACATCAGAGGGTAAGTGTGAGCTAAAGCCACTGGGATGAACCCTGGTCTGAACAGGGGAAGGCTGTGTTTGCCTTTACACCAGCACTTTCTTTCAGTAAATGCCACATTCCTGGCAGGGTGACGTCTCTTATGTCATGTTTGCACTTGAAGATAACAAGGAAAAGTCAAAGTCCCATGAATCTCTCTTAATCTTTGATTCAAACATCAACTAGAGGATCAGGACATCAGATGGGATACCTTTCAACCTCCCCACCCCCGCCCCCACCATGTACTCAAGTTCTTTTAAAGCCAAATGGGAAGAAAAGATACAAATCCAAGATTACCAGATTTATACTTGCTAGCATTTTTATCTCATTCTGTTATTATATATCTGCGATCATAGTACCCCTGGTGCGGAAGCACCAAAAGACCAGGTTCAAGAGCTTTTGCAACTGTTTAGTGGCTGGACTAAAATAGGTATATGGACAGAAGAGGCTTCTGCTTAAAAGAGAAAGGCAAAATTATCTTCCATGCTGCTAAATGTATACAACCTTCCAGCAACAGGGTAAGGGTGGGTCAGTGGGCACAGAGCATAGGAGCCAATAGGCACTGTTAGGATGGCTGGGATGCATTAACTGGGGCGTGTTCTTCACTGCCAATGGTTTATATCAAATGGGGCATCAGAATGACTTCCCAGGAGCCCTAGTGGGCTTGCTTGCTTTACAACAGTACAAGCAGTGGTGTGATGATGGACAGGTTCTAAGCAGAGAGAACTCCAGCGTCATTTCCATATCAACTACAGAGATAGGGATGAATACTGTAGGGACAGAAATATTTTAGTTTGAACCAGCATGTGAACACAAAACTATCAGCCACAGAAGGGAACACATCTGAGTCAGTCCTAGTGAGGTGGAAGAACCTAGAGCCTGTTATACAGAGTGAAGTAAGTCAGGAAGAGAAAAATTTCATATATTAAGGCATATATACGGAATCTAGAAAAATGGTACTGATGAACCTATTTGTAGGGCCAGGAATAAAGACACAGACATAGAGAACACACTTTGGACACAGTGGGGGAAGTGGGAAGGAGAGGGTCGAACACATTGAGAGAGCGACACTGACAAATACACACTACCGTGTATAAAACAGCTAGCTAGCAGGAAGCCGCTGTATGGGCACAGGGAGCTCATCCTGGTGCTCTGTGATGACCTAGAGGATGGGATGGGGTGGTGGGGCTGGGGGGAGGTTCAGGAGGGAGGGGGCATACGTGTACTTGTGGCTGATTCACACTGTTGCATGGCAGAAGCCAACTCGATACTGTAAAGTGATTATCCTCCAACTAAAAATATAAACAAATAAACAGCTGGTAATCAAGTATAAAATTATATTTCCTGCTTGAGTAATTTTCTTAAGTATTTAGAATATGTAAAGCAATGAGGAAAAATGTCTTAGGGGTAAAGCTTTGATTCTATGACCAGGATATTCATCAGTGGTCCTCAATGTCACATCGACTCACTGTCCTTCGGAAGGAGGGCAAGGAGAGACACTATGTAGACCACTAAAATGCCCAAGAGAAATTCATTTGGTTTGCCAAATGAAACCAGACCTTTTGTAACAAAGCAGGTTACAAACCTGCCTTTTGTAACCAGGCTCCTCTTTGTACTCTCTTATTGACTCACAATCAATGACCAGTTTATTTCTCAGTTCAGGATGTCCTGTGGATAAAGGCTGATTTCCAGAGCAAAGGAGTTGAGTTCCATGTTTTACATGACACTCAGGGGTTAATTATTAGGCAGGTAGTGTGTCTTTCATTTCCAGGAAAAGATTAACATCTCCCCCCAACAGTCCATGGGGATAATGAAAGGCAGACAAAAGATCTGATCTTCATTTCACTGTTGATGAAGTGAATATCCTGAATGGATATTCTATAGCAGTCTAATGAGAGCACAGCTCACAGAGGAAATTTGAAATATTCTGAGTCCCTAGAGAAAAGGAGATTCAAAACTGCTTTTGTTTAGTTCCTTACTTCCAAGCACTTTTATACCCTTTCTCCAAGTCTCTCCCCTACCACTCCCTTCTGATTGCGTATATAACTCAGTGCATAGTAGCAATTCCAGCCAAGCAGTTATTCTAGCCCCAAACAAGCATCAGAATTTGGATTCTGTCCACGAACAGTGTCAGTGAAAATGTTTCCATTCAGGCTCTTTTTCCTCTTGCCACCTCAGAGAAATGGCCTTGACACAACCCAAGGCCCAGACCACAGGAGATGCAGCACACAGACCCAAGTAGCGCATTCCTTAACTCATTCCAGTCTGAAAACCATACCTCATCCACACTTCAGAATCAAATGTGGGACACAGCTCCAACAGAAGTAAAGTCTGTAGCCCAAGGAAATACCACCATCCATTTTTATTAAAATCCTTTATCAGCTAAGGTTTACTTTCTTTCAGGTTGACAAAAATGTCATTCAAATCCTACGGCCTATGAACCTATGCAACCATTATGGCTGACCTATTCCATAAGTAAATGAAGCTTTCTGACCTTCAAAACTGTCAATCCAAAAACTGTCATCAAAAGCTTTTTAAAAAACCCCAAAGTATATCTGAAAAGCAAAGCAGTGCTTATTATCTTCAGATTTCTGGATACTTCCCTTGGAGGAAATTCTCCCCTCTCATCACCCTTACCACTACCCTTTTCAAGTGCAAAACCCAAAGGCTAGTTCCTATTAAATTCTATGTTGCTGTTGTCAGTCAATCAGTCATACCTGACTCTTTGTGACCACACAGACTGCAGCACACCAGGCCTCCCTGTGCCTCACCATCTCCTGAAGTTTGCCCCAAATCTATAAGTAGGGGGAGGGAGACAACACATTTTTATTGTTTAAAACAAAACAGCACAAAACTATTCTTCCATAAATGAAGTCATAGGAAAAGAAAGAAAACTTGAAACCAACAATATAGCCCTCCCACTCAATCACGATTTTTGTGAAAAGTCGATGATCTATAAGCAGTACACACATACCCCTGGGTCTCTTCTACTGCCAGAAAAGCAAAAGGTATTTGAAGTTTCTTTAAGATATGATACCTGCTGGCCAGAGAGAAGAATTAACTATGGATAGCCAATAAATATTATTTTATGAACTTTAGGGCCCCAGGGCGACTTTATTTTACCAATAAACTAGCTTTTTAAACAGGATGGATGAGTACATGAGCACATCAGAGATGCCATCCTATGGCCGTTAACTGTCTTTGCATCTTTCTCGGAGACACCAGGTAGCAAAATAAACTGCAGCCCTGTAAGATGAAGCCGTAAATGATGAAAATTAGTTTCATGTGTCACAATGAACTATGCCCTGTTATATCCGACCCCTGAAGACCAATAGCATTCTCTGTCTCTGTCTCTGTCTCTGTCTCTGTCTCTCTCTTTCTCTCGCCTTCCTCTCTGAATATCTTTCCTCTGTGTCTCCATCTGTGGAGGAGGAAAGCCAGAACAATGGGAAGAATTCTTTCTCCTCTGTCTCCTTTTACCTGGTCTCTTTTCCCCTGTTTCTCTCCCTCAAGTGTCTCTCCTCTCCCTGTCTCACTCTGGTGTTTCCATTTGGGTTTTCTTGTTTTGCGGGGAGTAGTACTGATTTTACACTCCAGGAAATGAGAAGATACAGCTGGGCAAGGAGCTCCCTGGGACTGAATCACTATTGTTCCCAGTGGTTTTATCTGTCTTCTTTACAAGTCTCCTTGCTGCCCACAAAAGTGCCAAGCTCCTGATAAATGAGACAGCGAGGTGTCACATTTTTCCCCTCTAAATGCAGAGTAAACTCTCACAACCTTGCTTCACTGAAAAATGAAACTATAACTACATGCAGGAGCGTCCTTAAAGAATTCCTTTCTAAGTTTAGCCCCAGAGTAGCTTCCACGCTTCAGAGGAAAAATATGTATTCTTATTAAATGATGTCCCACAAGACAACTTGGTTTCTACAGCTACCTGTTCCAGGAATCCTAGTTACATCACTGACATTAGAATCCACACCTGTAATAAGAAGTATCTTGAGGGGGAAATATGAGCAGCCCTTCCCAGCGAGCTCTGGATCCTCCAGACTACTTCCTTTCCATCCCCACTGGCTGGCACATTTTAAACAATAAATGTGCGTTGGTAATGATGAAGCCTATATTTTATGGCCTCAAGTCCTGCCAAGACTGATCCATCCTTTATCCTCCCAGAATTTTATTAGTTCTTGAAAATAATAGAAGTTTTCTTGCAGGTTTCAATAAGCCACCACTATCCAGAATAAGAGCCTCCCTCTACAACTATATTATTTCACACCTGTAGTTCCTATTGCTCCAAACCAGGGACTGGCAGACTATGGCTCAAGGGCCATATCCACCCCACCACATATTTTGTTTAAGTTTCAGTGGCCCTCATGCCTATTTGCTCATGTATTGTCTGTAGCTGCTTTTGCAGTGCAATGACAGAGTTGAGTAGCTGCTGCGGAGACTATTTGAACCTTCACAGAAACAATCAGATATACCTGCTCTGAGCAACAGAACATCTGATGATTATACCAAAAATTGTACCACTCACTGAATATTTACCATGAAAAGATGCAAATGATTTACACAGATTATCTCATTTAATTGTCACAACCATCTTATAAGTTACAAGCACTTTCATCATCATCGTTTTAAGAAAGAAACCACATACATTATATACCTATATCAAATCACCATGATATACACTTAAATATCCTTTGATTTTATATGTCAATGTAATTATACCTCAATAAAGTTGAAGTAAACAAGCTGGGTACCTTATAAGAGGAGCCAGAGTCAAAAAGACTGGCTAGAGTCCACATTAGTTACCACTTTCCCAAACTGTCTCTAGATTTGAGGATGCTAATGCTCTAGTAAACAAGAGATAGGACCTCAGGAGGACACAGTGCAAAACAAAACAAAGAATGTTTATTTTAATGAAGAAAGTAAGACCAAAGAATGAGCAAGTATTTGCATTCATCAAGACAAGAGCTGGAACAGCAGACTACAAACTTTTATCCACTTCAAACTTTAAACCACTTTCATAGATTTCCAATATGAAATCCAAGAAAGAAAGAACAACTAGCTAGTCACTGAATAAAGGTTTGATGAATGGATGTGTGTATAGATGGACGAATGGATGGGTGGATGGATGGATGGATGGAAGAAAACCAACTGATCTCAGAGAGTCAAAGGGAGAACTGAATGTCTAAGAACTGAGAAAAGTGAAAAGAAAAAAGAACTGAGAAAAGTAAGTACCACAATAAACTCAAAAACCAACCTCAACAGGAGAATTTAGAAATTTTCTCAGCAGACCACTATCATCAATATGACAGCCCAAGAAACATTAAGTTTCTGGGTATTTCCATACCAGATTTCAAATTCCAAGGAGACAAAAATCTTATTAAGCCACCCTGACTCAGGTATATACCTCTACTAGAGGGTGGTTCTCATCCCTGGTTACACTTCAGAATTACCTGGGAAACTTTTCAAGCATCCAAATTCCTGAGCATCACCTAAGATCAACCGAAACTGACTCTCTGGGAGTGAAGACTTGGTGAACTCAAGACTCTGTTCAGTGATTATGAGGCTGGCAATCATCTTACAAGACCAGCTGGAAACAGAGCAGAGAGAATCTCAGAGCTCAAGCCTCCCCAAGCCTACTCCCCAACCTGACTCTGGGGTAGGAGCTGATAAAAACCTCACTATTCCTTGTTGTTGTTGTTTAGTCACTCAGTCGTGTCTGACTCTCTGCAACCCTGTGAACTGTAGCCTGCCAGGCTCCTCTGTCCATGGGATTTCCCAGGCAAGAATATTGGAGTGGGTTGTCATTTCCTTCTCCAGGGGATCTTCCCAACCCAAGGATCGAAACTAGGTCTCCTGCTTGGCAGGCAGATTCTTTACCACTGAGCCACCAGTGTTATTTTTCAATTATTCTTTAAGCTAACTTACCTTAGAGCTTTTCTTATCTGCAAAGTATAACACCCTAACCAACAGAATCCTGATCCCCAAGAAGGAAGCACTCCAACTAATCTGCATCATCTCAATGAAAACAGATCAAGTTAGTTAATCAACACACCCCAAGGGCCACTCTATACCCAGAACTGTTCTGAATGCTTTAGAGGATATTAATAATTGTTAGACTCCCTGTATCCTTAAGAAACTCTTTTAAAATAGTAATTGTAAAACTCTGACCTATGGAATCTAAAAGAAAGAAAGTAAGAGTGATTTAAACCGAGCATGCTAGTAATATATTTCCTTTTGTGCCTGGTTTATCTATTTAAATTAAAAAAAATGCATTTTCAAGCAAGGATATAAAAACTGTTTGGAGGGAATTTTTAAGAATGGTTATCTTGTATATTAGCATAGATTTTGACCCCCCGATATGGGAAGCAAACAAGAAACATTTCTAGGACTATTTGCTGGGCTGAATGAAGGGCAATCAATGGAACTCTTACAAGATTATCTAGAGCTGCAAAGTCACGATTTCTGAAGCAAATCAAACTCTCCATGCAAAATCCCATCTCCTCAGTGCAACCTTGCAAGGAAGCAAGAGGAACAAAGCACTGATTTCAAAGAGGAGCTTCTAACTGAACTCATTCAAACCTCCAGTGGCCACTTGCTTCTGAGTAAACCATCTGATCTTTGGGAAGAGAAATAAATCTTCTCCTTGGTGGTTCAACTGTTAGTCCCATGGAGAGTGCTTCCAAGATGGAAAAAGGCAGAAATTTAAATAATGAAGAGAACAAGCAACTGCAGCTTCTTTCCCTTCTAGCACTAGGGAATTCAATTATTCGATTTTCAACCTTCCTGACTCTCAAGTAGCCACATGGGGCACACCAAGACTGCAACCATTTAGGGCCCATCTCTCACTATCGAGAGCTTGCACTGCCTCCCTAATAATATCTGTCTTATATTTTATGGTGCAGTTGAACAGGGAGCTTTTGACATTGGAACCAGGATTTATCACTGTGAGGATAATTGAAGAAACCAGTCCAACATGTTAAGTGAGCCTAAAGGGGCAAATCTGATAAAATTTGTAAACTAAGAAGGCAAATGGGTTTGGATAGTGATGGTGGTGGTGATGATGAGTTGAAATTAAAATGTAATGCAGACTAATTTTCCTTTGGAATTCAGAAGTGGTTTTCTTTTTAGCTCTGTATCTCAAAACTATTTCAGAGACTAGCAGTGGTTAGCACTAGGTAGTACATATTGTGGAATATTCACTTTGGTTGCAAAACAGATTCTTTCAGACTCCAAGAGCAACTGTTTGAATCAACCAGACAAAGAAGCACAGTTTTCTAAATAGGAATGGCATCTTTATAAAATATGGTTCTCTCAAAATAAGAATGTTATTAGCACTGTTATTTTAACAGGTTTGTCAGAAAGACAAGTACCTGGTCAACTCCCTACCATCTCAAACAGAAAGACCCTGTAAAGGATGAGCAGATATTTGTCCAGCAAAGTAGAAAACTATTTGTTTTTAAATCTTTGTGTTTATAGCTATACGGGCCATGCCTTAACACATTTTTTGTATAACTAGCACAAGAGGATTTCTGCAGCTTGGAAACCAGAGATAAAATTAATATATTGGCTGATACCCACAACAGCCTCTCAGGTGTCATCATTGAGAATTATTATTTTCAGTAGTTCATGGCTCATTTCTTTAAAATTAAAATTAGTGTTGTGGCACCCAAGGATAATTTTCCAGCTGTCTCTACAGAGAATAATATAAGCTTGGTGAGTTTAATGAATGGTGGTTTACTGCCAGTCAGTGTCAATGCCGTGGATGCGTTTGTATTTAATAGGAACTAGAATCATCGTCTTACCACTGTGTCTTCATTAATATGAAATCCTTATATAGCCATGTTAGCTGATAAATTATGCCCAGCATCTCAATTACCTTATCAAAGAAAATGATTCCTAATGACCAAGGAGGGGATATAGGAGTGCAGAGAGAAATCATGGCCAAATTAGTTAGGATGAAACTGAACCCTCTACAGACTGGCAGATCAGCTCTGAACTAGTCAGTAGGAAAGTGTGCAGCCTGTATGAGCAGGAAGACGTGAAGATGGCATGACTAAGTAGGAAACAGAACATGAAAGTGGATTAAGGGAGGTGACAGACCCTGCAACTTCTCTAAACAAGCAACCAGGAAGATCTCACACAGACTTTTATGTCAGGTTCCCAAACACATACAACCAAGCATGCACGTAATCCTGAGGGCCAGAACTGTTTAGGGACTTTGCGAAGACCCCATGGGTGAGACCCACATTGGTGCTATGCCCTGGGTGTACCAGCCATGGGCCCCTTTGCTCCTAAAGTTTTTCCCAGCCTTCCCCTGCTCTACTATGCTGCAGAGTGACCTGCCCCTGTATCAGGCTGCTTCTCACCCTGTCTCATCAACTGGCTTCCAACTGGATTTGGCCAACAGGAGCACTAAACGGAGACTGGGAGGCAGGAAAAAGGAAGAAGTCAGAGCAGTTCCCGATTCCTTCCCTGTCTGTCTGTCTTAAGTAGCATCTCCAGCAAAAGCTATGCTTTTTCCTTGATCCCAGCTCACACTGGACAGCCAGCTATGGGTGAGCCCAAACCGTGGGCTCCAATACCATCACCTTCTCCCTCTGTTTCTCCACATAAGGATAGGGAAGCTTCTGGTTGCTTCTAACCCCTTGAATATCTACTGTCCTCCCCTTGACTACTCATCTCTTCCTTGACCCATAATAACAAATACCTTGTATTAAATTCATTTAATTTAAATGCACAGAATGCTTTCTATTTTCTTTGTTGGACTTCGAGTGATGCAGAAAGTAAAAGCTGGAAAGGCCACAAGTGTAAGGCCTCAGGAATCTATATGAACTGGGTTGAGAGGAGGTAATTCATTACGGAGAAGTGCCTGGAGAGCCAGGTGCCCAGGTTTACATGAATTCATTGCATTATTCTCGATCCAGCGACCTAGGAATTCAAGAAAACTAACAGCAATAGCCTTCCCAGGCAGGCCCTTGGGGGAGAAAACAGCTCTAAAATCAAAGCTCTCAAGCTTTCCTTTCCCTCCAGAGAAGACCTGAGAAAACAGTTGAGAAGCTTCTCTATTCAGGGAAAACTATGTAAGGAGCAGAACCTCTTCTCTCTATTCAAAGTGAAGAGTTAGAAACATCATCAGGATTTCCACAGACCCTAAGGGAAGTGTAGATTTCCAGCAATGGGGTAGATCCTTAAGCCAAGCTGCAAAAATTTATTTGAAAAAAATTCTAATTAAAATTAGCACCTCTCTGTCTTCAAAAATCAAACAAGTGGGCAAGTCTGGGTTGGGAGTGCCTCCAGACCAAAGGCCATATGCCACCATCTTTGCAAGGCTCAGAAAATGTTTATGAAGGATCACTCCCCAGTTTCTTCCCCAGATGAACCCCATAAACCATCAGATCCCCAAGAACTGAAATAATTCCATCTTCCCCATGGAAGAATGGAGGCAATGGAATAGGATCAAGACTGCACAACCTGTCCGTGGAAGAACAGAGACAAATAATGAGATTTAAATATAAGCAAAAGTCCCTGACATTAACAGAGAGTCTGCTGGCTCATGGCTGCCTCCCAGGAATCATTATTATATTGCTTTTCATAATCTCCTTAAAGGGAAATTAAAAGTCACCACTGCTCTTCATCTCCCTGCCTATTTGCTCAATGGAATGAAATCGTCCTTCCTTATGCTGCAAATTAGCTCCCAACTTCAAACATCCTTTAGACACTCGTGGCATTTCCTTGAAGAAAGTCCTCCTCCAGATACCCTTAATTAAACCAAGGTGACAGGAGACGCTCCTATCACCGCCCCCGTCAGCCTGTGTAGCAGTACCTTGCTTCATTCCCTTTTCCTGCGCTTCCCATTTCAGCTTGTAGCCACCCACACCAGCTGCAAGCCAGCTTGGCCCATGAGGAAACCACTCATAGCTACACTCAGGGAACCTTTCCCATGGTGCTTTTTGGTTTTTCATTTGTTCTGCTGAAGTATAGTTGACCTACAATGTCATGTTAATTTCTGCTGTACAATAAAATTATCCATATACACATTCTGTTTTCATATTCTTTTTCATTATAGTTTAATATAGGATACTGAATACAATTCCCTGTGCTTAGGACCTCGCTGCTTTTCCATTATATATATAATAATTTGCATCTGCCAACTCCAAACTCCTGTGCTGCCCTTCCCCCAACTGCCTCCCCTTTGGCAACCACGAGTCTGTTTCTTTGTCTATCCCACAGTGTTGTTGATTTTTTTAATTAATTTATTTATTTTAATTGGAGGCTAATTACTTTACAATACTATAGTGGTTTTTGCCATACACTGACATGAATCAGCCATGAATGTGCATGTGTCCCCCATCCTGAACCCCCCTCCCACCTCCCTCCCCATCCCTTCCCTCAAAGTCATCCCAGTGCACCAGCCCTGAGCACCCTGTCTCATGCATTGAACCTGGACTGACAATCTATTTCACTTATGGTAGTATACATGTTTCAGTGCTATTCTCTCAAATCATCCCACCCTTGCCTTCTCCCACAGAGTCCAGAAGTCTGTTCTTTACATCTGTGTCTCTTTTGCTGTCTCGCATATAGGGTCATCATTACCGTCTTTCTAAATTCCATATACATGCATTAATATACTGTATCAGTGTTTTTCTTTCTGACTTACTTCACTGTGTATTATAGGCTCCAGTTTCATCCACCACATTAGAACTGATTCAAATGCATTCTTTTTAATAGCTGAGTACTATTCCATTGTGTATGTACCACAGCTTTCTCATCTATTCGTCTGCCGATGAACATCTAGGTTGCTTCCATGTCCTGGCTATTGTAAATAGTGCTGCAATGAACACTGGGGTACATGTGTCTCTTTCAATTCTAGTTTCCTTGGTGTCCCACAGTGTTTTGCAGAATGCTATGCCTCTGGGGGACCCAGTTAGGGAGCTGACTTTGAGCTCTGAAAGGAGAGCTAAGGGGGATGAGCCAATCTCTCCACAAAAACTTGTACCCCTTACCAACAGCCTGCCCTGGGAGTCTCCAAGACTTGGAGCCAGGCCATCTCTACCCACAAGCATCTCACCAGATGGACACATGAACCTGACCTTTAGGTCCGATATAAAAATGTTCCAGCAACAACTGCATCAATGTCACCTTAGCCTTGAATGATTTTCCATTTTAAGAAATTTTGAGAATATTTAAAGGTAGAGTAATACCTCCTGAAATTAAGCCATTTAAAAGAAATATATAGTAAAATTCAAGACTCTTCCTAGGCAGCCAAAGTAACTACTGTATATGACCTTAAAGATTCTAGAGAGGTTGATGTCAGCCCCTACCCTCCTCCAAAAAGCAGCACAGATTAGTAGCCAAAAAACAGACTTCAGGGCCAGAGGATCTAAATTTGATTCCAAGTATAACAGTAAGACCTTTTGTATTCTATTACAAGTTAATCACTAAAGGAATGTTACCTATAAGCTTAAATTATACATAATGGGCCACTCCTGGGAACCCTGCCTCCCAAGTAACGATCAGTAAGCTAAAATACCTTTATTTTGCTCACAGGAAGCATCCTGACCAGGCCTGCCTATGAATGACTGCAGAAAGGAAGAAATTAACACATTTCCTCAAAGTGTGACTGGAACCAGGAAACGTTTGACTTGACTCCCTCCCCTTCTAGTGTAAAAGAAGCCTGAATTCTAACTCAGGCAAGATGCTTCTTTGGGACAGAAGTCCACCATCTTCTCCTTCTCCTGGCTTTCCAAATAAAGTCTCTATTCCTTGCCCTAATAACTTTTCACTCGATTTATTGGCCTGTTGTACAGTAAGTAATACAAACTTAGACTTGGTAACACAAGTTTCACTACATGCTAGGTGACTAGAACAAGCTTCTTCTCTGTATTTTTATTTTCTGATCTGTAAAATGGAAGTGGTCATTATAAAAGTATGCACCTCAAGGTAATTATGAGGATTGGATGGGCTGCATGCCTGTTAGGTTGCTTCAGTCATGTCCGACTCTTTATGACCTGGTAGACTATAGCCCACCAGGCTCTTCTGTCCATGAGATTCTCCAGGCAAGAATACTGGAGTGGGTTGTTGTGCCCTCCTCCAGGGGATCTAGTCAGGAACACTTTTTAATAAATCCCAGTGAATGGTGTTTGTCATTCATTATTGACCTATTCATTCAACAAGTATTTACTATTCTCCCTGATTCCTTATGATTATACACTGGAGGTGACAAACAGATTCAAGGGATTAGATTTGGTAGTCAGAGTGCCTGAAGAACTATGGACAGAGGTTCATAACACTGTATAGAAGGCAGTGACCAAAACCATCCCCAAGAAAAAGAAATGCAAGAAGGCAAAAATGGTTGTCTGAGGAGGCCTTACTAATAGCTGAGAAAAGAAGAGAAGTGAAAGGCAAGGAAGAAAGGGAAAGATATATCCATCTGAATGCAGAGTTCCAGAGAATAGCAAGGACAGATAAGAAGCCTTGTTAAATGAACAATGCAAAGAATAGACAAAAACAATAGAATGGGAAAGACTATAGATCTCTCCAAGAAAATTGGAGCTATCAAGGGAACATGTCATGTAAGGATGGGCATGATAAAGGACAGAAACAGTAAGGACCTAGCAGAAAAAGAAGAGATTGACAAGTGGTGGTAAGAATACACAGAAGAACTATACAAAAAGGTCTTAATGACCCAGCTAACCATGATGGTGTGGTCACCCACCTAGAGCCAGACATCCTGGAGTGTGAAGTCAAGTGGGCCTTAGGAAGCATTAATACGAACAAAGCTAGTGGAGGTCATGGAATTCCAGATGAGGTATTTAAAATCCTAAGACCTGATGCTGTTAAAGTGCCACACTCAATACGTCAGCAAATTTGGAAAACTCAGCAATAGCCACAGGACTGGAAAAGGTGAGTTTTTATTCCAATTCCAAAGAAGGGCAGTGTCAAAGAATATTCAAACTACTGCACAATTGCACTCATTTCACATGCTAGCAAGGTTATGTTCAAAATCCTTGAAGCTATGCTTCAGCAGTATGTGAACCAAGAATTTCCAGACATACAAGCTGAGTTTCAAAGAGGCAAAGGAATCAGAGATCAGATTGCCAACATTTGTTGAATCATGGAAAAAGCAAGGGAGTTCTAGAAAAACATCTACTTTTGTTTCACTAACTATGCTAAATCCTTTGACTATGTGGATCACAACAAACTGGAAGATTCTTAAAGAGACGGGAGTATCAGATCACCTCACCTGTCTCCTGAGAAATCTGTATGCAGGTCAAGAAGCAACAGTTAAAACCAGACATGAAACTGACTGGTTGAAAATTTGGAAAGGAGTATGTCAAGGCTGTATATTGTCACCCTGCTTATTTAACTTCTATGCAGAGTACATCATGTGAAATGCCAAGCTGGATGAATCACAAGCTGGAATCAAGATTGCTGGGAGAAATATCAACAACCTCAGATAAGCAGATGATACTACTTTAATGGTAGAAAGTGAAGAGAAGTTGAAAAGCTTCTTAAAGAGGGTAAAAAAAGGAAAGTGGTAAATGCTGAAACCAAGCACTCAAAAATCTAAGATCATGGCTTCTTATTCTATCACTTCATGGCAAATAGAAGGGGGAGAAAATGGAAGCAATGACAGATTTGATTTTCTTGAGCTCCAAAATCACTGCAGATGGTGACTGCAGCCATGAAATTAAGACACTTGCTCCTTAGAAGGAAAGTCATGATAAACGTAGATAGCAGAGGCCATCTAGTCAAAACTATGGTTTTTCCAATAGTCATATATGGATGTGAAAGTTGGATGAGAAAGAAGGTTGAGTGCCAAACAGCTGATGCTTTTGAACTGTGTGGTATTGGTGAAGACTCTCAAGGGTTCCTTGGGCTGTAAGGAGATCCAACCAGTCCATCCTAAAGGAAATCAGTCCTGATTATTCATTGGAAGGACTGATGCTGAAGCTGAAGCTGCAATAGTTTGGCTACCTGATATGAAGAGCTGACTCGTTGGAAAAGACCCTGATGCTGAGAGAGACTGAAGACGGGAGGAGAAGTCGGTGGTAGAGAATGAGATGGTTAGATAGCATCACTGACTCAATGGACATAAATCTGAGCAAACTCCAGAAGAAAGGGAAAGACAGGAGCCTGCCATGCTGCAGTTCATGGGTCAAAAAGAGTCAGACATGACTTAGCAACTGCACAAGAACAACTGACTTCTGCATGTGGCTGCTAACAAAGACCCAGACACTATGGTACAGAAACAAGACTCAGTCCCTGAGTCCTTGCTCCCCATGAGAGTCCTATAACCACAAAGAACAAAGTCCATAATATTAGCTCTTAAGAGAGCGGAAGCCCACAGAAAAGTGGTGGCAACCACAGCGTTGAAGCCATCCCACCTGGGAGAACATGTACAGTTCTAAACGTGCTCATTCCTTGGAGCCCTTGACAAATGTAAGTTCAAGAGCAGAACTGGTTAGTACATCAGTGGCCCTTTGCCCTCCTGCTCTCTCTGGAGAGTCTGATAGCAGGACTCCAGGGGCAGTCAGGAGCCTGATGTTACCAGCAGCCTTGAAGATCTGCCCTGGCTGCCCTGCCTCATGGAGGGACTCACCCACCCAGAGCTGCAGATGCAGGCTGGCTTTCCATGGCTCCTGCCTGTTACAGGATGCAGCATCTTGGAGAGCAAGCAGCTGCAGGAGAAGTCACAGCTGGTTACAGGGTGACACATGCTAGATCTCTTCTCTTCACTGCCCCTGCACCTCTGGGAGAATGACTGATGTTTCTGAGGCTGTCTCTCTCTAGAAGTCCCTCCGAGGTTCTGCCAAGCTGGAGTTGTCAAAAGCTAGATGCCTCCTCTGTCTGGAATCTAAATGAGGAGCAACACAGGCCAGGCTAAAACCTGCATCCTGATAAAAGGAAATTAGGAAAATGCTTCATGAGCAGCCCAGAGATAAGGAGACCTGGTCACCACATGTGAACATCTCAAGGGATAAACAGGTAAGGAAGAAAAGCATCCTTCGGAGAAGTCATCAAAGAAAATAAACCTCCCTGCTATGCTTGTAATATGAATCAGCAGAATCATGGATTGAACATCTTGGGTCAGAATTCTCATTCTGAAACATCCTAGCTATGTGACTTCAAGCAGCTTTTAACCTCTCCTTGTGTCTCATTTTCCCCACATGTCAGTTGGGGTGATAAGGCCTGCCCTCAGGGGATGCTATGAAATGACTGTGACCTGGTGTGGAAGTGTAACTGGGGGCTCAGAAATGGGGTCCTCCCTGCTCCTTCAAGCCTCAGTGCCTCCTGCACTCGCATAGCTTTACCTCTCCTCCCTTCTTTCCAGCAAACTTGCACCACAGTTCTTTTCAACATCTGTTCTGCTCCTTGGTTTTCTCCACAGCTTCACCTAAACGTGGATTTGCTCATCTGTGTTTCCTCAAAGAGTCTCAAGAAGCCCACTAGCCACATAAAGCCCAGGCCTCTCCTGGCATCACACTCTAACATCTCAACCACCTTCCCAGAGCGGTTTCTCAAATACCCATTCAGTGCATCGTAACTCGTTGTTGAATTGCTATGTCTGACAGACTCTTCGCCACCCCATGGACCGTAGCACTCCAGGCTCCTCTGTCCTCCACCATAAAAAATACCTAATTTTGACAAATATGTCCCTAAAGTTCTTGTTCGTTGCTAGAATGTCTTTCATCTTAAATGACACAAACAATCCACTTTGTTGCAACTTGTGTTCACCTGAGAATCATTAGCTGTACTTTCTGCACGTGGCTCCCAACTCCACGTGTTATCAGGGGCTGTGTGCTCCAACAGCAAAGCCCCCCTAGTCCACAAGGAGAACCCAAGCAGCTTACTTTCCCTCGGGTCACTTAAAAATGTCTTCAGCACGAAAATGAGGAATCTTGATATGTATATAAATAACTTCCCAGGATTTATTGAGAAGTCACTTTTTAAATTTTTTATAGTTTTAATTTTATCAATATAAACGTACATCAAAAGATGCACTTCATAATTGTACAGTAACAGTTAAAAACATAAGGATATTTTTCAGGAAGAACTGCTTTAATATAAACATCTTTAGGGGGTTATATATTTTCATCACAATCACATGATAAATATTTGATCTGCATTCATTAGATAAATGGGAGTAAAAGTTATAATCCCAGGAAAGACATTTAGTGATTCTAAATGCTGAACATTTGAATAATAGTGCTAAGGGACTGAAATGGGAGTGAAATGTACCCAAGAGGAAAATTCAGAGACTTCAAAACAGCTTTTTGGAAAAATAAATAAATAATAGAATGATAAAAAGCACTGCAGCTCAAAAGATGGGGGAGGGGCAGAGATTTTAAAAATTAATGAACTGAGATCTTTTCTCCAGAAACATCATTTCTGTATCATTTAATCAGACTTGAGCTTTCTTAAATTGCCTTTGAAACAAGTTAATAAACAATACATGCCTGCCCTAGTATGCATTTCTTACAAGTTAATGTACTCTGAGATTCATCCTTCAGTAACATAGGAGAAACACCAGTGGTCCCTGCAGGCTTTATTTGAGGTCAACAGTGAAGGGTAAAGGCCTTCTCAAAGACTTTGGAAGGCATAGGAAAAGACCACCTGCTCAAAATTATCATTCTATCTAACTACTGCAGGGCAGAAATATCCACTACCAGGATCAAAGTCACTGATGGCAATTAATCCCTTGTCTCCACAGGACTGTTAAAAATATACATGGGGCAACACCAAGATTTCCTCTTTCATGGCTGAATAATATTTCATTATACACACACACACACACACACACACACACACACACACACACACGTAACATATTCATGATGCACTCATCCACTGATGAACGTTAAAATAGCTTTCATATCTTGACTATTGTGAATAACGCAAGAATGAACCTGGGGGTGCAAATATCTCAGTATCTCATTGAAATACTGATTTCACTTCCTTTGGATACATATCCAGAAGTAAATTTGCTGGATCATATGGTAGACCTACTATTACTTTTTGAGGAACCTCCATATCATTTCCCATAATGGCTGAACCAACAAGCACAAAGCTGGAGGACACTATGCTAAGGGTAATAGGCCAAACACAGAAAGAAAAATACTGTAGGATCTCACTTATATGTGGAATCTGAAAAAGTTGAACCCATAGCACCAGACAATGGTGATGACCAGGGACTGAGGGATGGTAGAAATGAGAAGAAATGAGAAAGGCTATGAATCTTCAGTTATGAGATGAATAAGTTCTGGGGATCTAATGTACAGCATGATGACTATAGTTAATAACACTATTGTAAACTTTAAATTTGCTAAGCAAGTACATCTTAAGTGTTTTCACTGCCAAAAAAATTGGTAACCAGGTAATAAGTAAGTTACTTTGATTGTAGCAATCACTTCCAAATGTATACATATATTAAATCATCACACTGTACACCTTTTAAAAAATAAGTAAATAAATAAAATCTGAAAATAAAAATAATAAAAGAGACATGTGGACTATGACAGGCGATAGATTAATCCATTAGTACCCATCAATGTGGGCTTCCCATGTGGCTCAGTGGTAAAGAATCCACCTGTCAATGCAGGAGACTCAGAAGACACAGGTTTGATCCCTGGGTTAGGAAGATCCCCTGGAGAAGGAAATGACAACCCACCTCTGTATTCGTGCCTGGGAAATCCCATGGACAGAAGAGCCTGGAGGTCTACAGTCCATTGGGTCACAAAGAGTCAGACACAGCTGACCAATTGAGCATTCATCAATGTACTAAGAGGAATCAGAACTTCTAGAAGACAAGTGTTGAACCAAAATATTTTGACAGAAAGGGAGGACTGAGTTACAGAGGAAAGACTGAGATGACATTTCAAAGGGTAGAGAGGCTGGTGAGGGTTAGAGTTAGTTAAAATTGGAGAGGGAAAAAAAAAAGGAATAGAGACATCTTAAAAGTATCCTCATCTATTTTTCAAATCTACCCTAAGGTGGTAATACTTCCCCACCAGGGACCTAGGTATGTCTTAATACACCATATTGAGATGAGCTGCCAAGAGGATAATTTTTTTTTTAAATCACAGAGTTATTACTCAAAGGCTATTGAGAATCAAGCTCCTTGGTTTTCAGGTCTACAGAAATCTACCTTTCACACAGTTTAGACCTAGGTGGAATTCTTTAACTCATTGTGATAACCTTAAAATAAAACTGAGATCAAAGTCATTAGCAATGTGTAAGCTGAAGAAAATCTCACCTGCTTGCCCACACTTTGATTCCCAGGTGCTGTGTAAACACCTTCACACTACTGATACTCAACACACTACCCAAAAAAAAGGCTTAAATTTCCAGAGGAATAAATAATTATTCTGCAATTTTGGAATGGAGTTTGTTTTTGTCAAAAGTTTGTAGGTTGTGACCTTTTCCATTTCTGAAATAACAGAAAATACAGAGGGAACTGAGGTTTGAAAACTGAGAGACTAGATCACTGTGGAGCTTGTTACAACTCTAAGCCTAGTTAAATGTTGGCTAGAAACGTGCCCAAAACACCCAAACAAGGTGAAAGGGAGGGTCCGAGATTTTCCAAAGGGGAATAGTGGTGAGAAAACTCACTGCCTGTTTGCTGGAGAGTTCCCCTCAGATACAGAGCCACTGATTGAAATTTCATTGCCCGGCAATTTCACATTCTCCTATATTAAGCAGGCACCAAACCATCCCAAACCAAGTGCTAAGATACGTGAAATGTTCTAACAATTTTAAATTGCTCTCCTCCACTCATGAAATGACTCCCAATCAACTTCCTATTCCAGAACATATTAATATGGCAGGAATTTTGTTAAAATTCAATCACTGTGAATCGGGCATGGTAATTTAAAACTGCCGCAGACTAATGTTTGGTTGAGAACAGTATTCTAATTGAAAAAATGATAGAAAAGTTAGTCTAGTTCAAGGCTCCAGGACATAGTGAAAGAAATCGTGGCTACAAAGCATTACCCAATCACACATTCTTGTCCTCTGTGTCCACTTGTTGAGAGGGCAGGACCTACCCCTGGCTCTCTTCATGGGACATTAGCCAATCTGGAGGAGATGCTGCTGAGAGTAAGCTGTGCTGAAATAGGGTATCCTGGGGGCATGGATGGACTGCCTAGAAGTCCAGTGATTGGTATGCAAAGGAAAGACTGAAGTCAAGGAGAGAGCTGAAAAGGCCAAGTTTGGGAAGCAGTCCTAAACCCTGGCAAGAAGACAGAGGCAAGGGCCAAATCAGGAAGACAAATGTCTCAACAAAAACCAGCAGTGATGAAAGCATGTCAACAAGTAAAGTTTGAGATGGGCCAGAGGGAATGACTATAACTAAGCTCAGGAACCACAGAAGTGCTGTTTTCACATGGTCCAACTACATGGTGAGAAGATGGGTTACTTGCTCCTAGGAACCATGCAGGCTGGGTCTCCTCCCCCAGAGAGTGAAAATCGCTTAGTCGTGTCCGATTCTTTTTGACCCCATGGCCTATACACGCCATAGAATTCTCCAGGCCAGAATACTAGAGTGGGTAGCCTTTCCCTTCCCCAGGGGATCTTCCCAACCCAGGGATCGAACCCAGGTCTCCCATTTTGCAGGCAGATTCTTTACCAGCTGAGCTACAGAGAAAACCTAAGATTACTGGAGTGGTTAGCCTATCCCTTCTCCAGTGGACATTCCCGACCCAGGAATTTAACCAGGGTCTCCCACACTGCAGGCGGATTCTTTACCAACTGAGCTATCAGGGAAACTCCCCCAGAGGCTTAGACAAACAGATACAGAATCTAGCCAGGGTTACACTCTCAAATTGTGAGAGTGTACAAAACCCCAAGATAAGCAAGGCACATGGACTATGAATTGTCCTAAGTGGCTAACTCAAGTGCTATCTTTATGTTAAAACAATCCTAGTTATATTATACAGTAGAATTTGAAACTCCCAATAAAAACTGTGGCACCAAGGAAAGGGAGATCTGCATTGGGTTCTGCCCCAAAGCTCCCTGGGGGAGCTAATTTTCTCCATCAATAAGGGAGCTTGCCTGTAAGGTTGACCAAATGTGTGAAAATAGTTGAACCCATTGGGGTCACCTTTTCTCAAAACAACCAAAACTCAAGTAAATGACCCCTCACCCCCTAGAGTCTATGACCTGCCTCATAACAGATGTACATACCTCTTCATTTTGAATACTAATTTAAAATCTGATTTATATAGCAGGTTCTGGAGCCACAAAGCCTTAGGCTCACAAGGCTTTTTGAAGGACTGTTTGTAAGGACTCTCCCTCTGCTCTATAAATAGCCCTGAGTTTAAATGGCCTGTAGAAGCTGACCCATGGAATTGCCTCAGGGCCAATGCTATTCTTTTGCAACACCACACACAGCTACCTGGTCATTTGGAATTTACAAAGTGCAATTGCATAGGAATCTGTGGCTAAGGCTGTGTTAAACTTCCATTTCCACTTGTGGGGTTTCTTAATATGGAATAGGTAGTTAAATAGCTCTTAACTTGAAATGGTTAAATAGTTACCTACTATTTACTCTTTAGCAATACTGTGAGTATTGCTGTGTTCTAGCAATACTGTGGAACAAAACCACAACATGAAAATTAACTTCCTAAGCTAAACTGAAGAGAAAAAGAAGGTCTTGCCCAGGAATGAAGAGGAGGAGGGTTAAACAAGAACACCACAAATAAACTCCTAAGAAAAAGCCATCTCTTTCAAATCTTTGAGCTGGCAGGGGAAGGAGAGAAAAGACATGTGGAAAAGCCAGAGTTGGCCAGAAGAAAGCTAGCATTTTTTGTTTTCTTTTTTTGAGATATAGTTTACTTACAATACTGTGTTAGTTTCAGGTGTACAGCAAAATGATTCAGTTACTTTTTTCTAGAGTATTTTCCATTATAGCTTATTGCAAGGTATTGAACATAGTCCCTGTGCTATACAGTAAAAACTTATTGGTTCACTATTTTATGTATAGTAGCTTGTATCTGCTAATCCCATACTTGAAATTTATCCCTCCCCTTTTCTTCTTCCCCTTTGGTAACCATATGTTTGTTTTCTATCCCTGTGAATCTGTTTCTATTTTGTACATAGATTCATTTGTACTATTTTTTATATTCTTACATATAAATGATATCATATAATATTTGTCTTTCTCCATCCAACTTATCAATACCACATAGTATGATATTCTCTAGGTCATTCATGTTGCTGCAAATGGCAATATTTCATTCCTTCCATGACTAAGTAATATTCCACTGTACTGATATGTATATATTACATCTTATTAACCCAATTATTTTGATAGATACTTGGGTTATTTCCACATCTTGGCATAAAAACAGACATAAAGATATCAATGGAACAGAATAGAGAGCCCAGAAATAGACCACACACCTATGGTCAATTAACCTACAGCAAAAGAGGCAGGAATATACAATGGAAAAAAAATAGTCTCTTCAACAAGTGGTGTTTGGAAAGCTGGACAGTTACATGTAAATCAATGAAATTAGAACACACCCTCATGCCATAGACAAAAATAAACTCAAAATTGTTTAATGATCTAAATAAAAAACATAGGCAAAACATTTTCTGACATAAATCTTAGTAATATCTTCTTAGATCAATCTCTTAAGGCAAAAGAAATAAAAGCAAAAATAAACAAATGGGACCTAAGCAAACATAAAAACTTTTGTACAGCAAAGGAAACACCATAACAAAATGATAAGTTAATATGCAGAATGGGAAAAATATTTACAACTGATATGACCAAAAAATGGTGACCTATTTGCTAATGACATTAACAAATGGTTAATATTCAAAATATTCAAATAACTCATATAGCGCAATATCAAAAAAACACAAACAATTCAGTCAAAAAATAGGCAAAAAGACCTAAATAGACATTTAACCAAAGAAGACATAAAGATGGCCAGCAAGCACATGAAAAGTTGCTCAACATCACTAATTATTAGAGAAATACAAATGAAATAATAAGACGTTACCTCATACCAGGCAGAATGGCTATCATTAAAAATCTAAAAATAATAAGTTGTGGAGACCTGTGGGGAAAAGGTAACCTTTCTACATTATTGGCGGGAATGTACAGACACTATGGAAAACAGTATGGAGTTTCCTCTCAAAACTAAAAATAGAGCTACCATACGATCCAATAATCCCAGTCCTGAGCATATGTCCCCAAAAGACAAAAACTCTATTTTTAAAAGATACATGCACCCCAATGTTCATAGCAGAACCATTAATAATAGAAAGCTAGTTTTACTTCTTGTTCTCTAAATCAATGAAAGCAGACACCTCAGAAGTCATACACCAAGAATTAAAAGGTGACCACTTCCATCTATTTAACCCAGAGACCCTTCTGAAATTTAAGCATCCGAGTTTGAAGAAATATGAAGTTCCCTATGGCTACTCCCAGCTTCCGTGACCTACTGAGGAAGCACATGAAGAGGAATTTTAGTTCAGATATTGCCTGGAGGAAACTGTAGCTACTTCACAGTAACCACAAGAAGCATACAAGCTCACTCTGAACTAAGGAATTCTGAAGACGTATGTCTTGCCTAGGAAGTTCAAAACTGCTATAAGGAAACCTCACAGTAGATCTGTAACCCAGACTCACCTCCCTGGTGAGCCCATCTTCCTTCCCAGAACTGCCCCTGAAGAACTCAGCTAAGTACTGAAGGTGCTGTGAGCTGTCCTCCACTAGTGGTGCTGAACTATGAGAGCTGCCTGCCAAGACACAAAAGCAATGTTGAAAGAGATGGGAGATAATGAGGAGTAGCTGCTGTCAGGGTCTATAAAGGTTTCCAAAAGGAGCCATGATCAAAAAGTACCACCACCTCTCACCACTGAGCTGCTGTCACTGGGAACAAGTGCCAATCAGTCCTAGCCCATTGGACAGTACCGTCGGCCGGGATTCCCACAGACAGGATTGTTCCTGGATGTAGCAGTGTCAGGCTAACGAGGAAGGAGCAGAAATTTTTTCCTGAGGGATTTTTGCAGCCCTCCTGCCACCCCAGTGCAATAACACTCTTGCAATATCGAAAAGGAAATGGAATGATATAGCTTTAAATTTATACAATGTTATATGTCATATCTATGTCAATTTTCTTAAGAGAAATGGGAGATCACTGGCATTTTGATATGTTTAGGGAAGGCCTTCAGGTAAATTCACTGAAGCAAAAGGACAATTTTATACTCACTAATTTCATGGGGATTAGAGACCCAAAGTGTGGAGCAGCATCTACTGTGTTTTGAATACCCAAGCCTCTGACTCTCTACATCCCAGTATGTGACCCTGGAAAAGAACATTACAGATAATAAGATGGGGTCAATGGAACATTGCTTTTATAACCGCTTCAAACCTCATCTATAAACTGTGGTTAATAATATCCCTCTCAAAGATTGTTGTTGAAATTAAATCATTTTTAAAGTATGTGAAAACTCTCTGGCATATTGGCTGGAAGATGCATATTGAGTGGAGGAGAATATATGAGAAAACAAAGAGTCAGGAAATTAATTAATTTTATACACATATAGAGATAGAGATTGCCATGATAACACTCATCACTATAGTAACAACTATAATTATACATTTGTGTATATCCTTCAAAAAGACAAAATCCATATTTATTCAGATTCCTATGTCTAGCTACTAAGATTGTTTGAATGCCCAGTAACTATCTGTTGAATTAATTTTACTCAGATTCCCCACTACTAGCCTTGAAGCATGAAGAGTGGAGAGTAGCAATGAAATTATTGGAGTGTTCTCTAGTCTTCCTGCCTAGTACCCAGAAACTTCAGTGGCTTATAGCAGCAGATATTCCTCTTTATCTCTAATCTCCTTAAACATCTCTCAGCATCTTAGCAGAAAGTCTAACATACCTGGTCCACTACACCCCATTAATGTACTGTTACTATCTACTTATCATGCTTCCAGGCTAACAGTAGAAAAATACTACATACTTGAAACGTGCTTTCTGTACTGCTCACAAGTCAAATAGCAGGAAAGGGGGAAAAAGAAAACAGGACAAATGAAAACAGAATTTGTTACATTTTCTGCTCTCATACCTGTGGTCACAGATGCTGGACACTTTAGCTACATTTTTTTTATTCCTGCACAAAATTCCAGAAGGGTCACTGAAGAAACAGCATTATAACTCTGCTATAAATTTCCATATGTAAGTTTTTTATTTTATTAATGTTTACTAATAAGTTAGTCCAAACTATGGTTACTAATGTTTACTAATAAATCAGTCCAGTCTAGAGTTTAGATGACATTTCTTAAAGCAGATTACTAACTTTAAAAGAAAATTCTACTAAGCCCTGAAACTGGCTCATGGATGTCCATTTTACAACTCAGCCTACTGCTTCTGAAGTGACAACCTCTAGACATTTCTTTTTTTAAATTCTGTTTCCTGTGCATAATTCCAAGTTGATGGAGAAGCCTGTAGATGTGGCACTAAATGGATTATCCAGACAAGAAAGAGCTTTCTTGCTGTATGCATATTTATGATCAAATACATTTGCAGCTTCTAAACCCCAAACTCAACATTCCTAATATACAGGAGGAGTGAGGCAACACAGACCATGTAACACAAAAGCCAGGGCATTGATATGCATGATGAGAATTCACATCTAAAGATGTCACATTTGATCGTGGACCTGGACATAGATTCATAGTAAAGTGTAGGTATTTTGGGTCTTTGATGTAGATAATCAAAGGGAAAAAAAGTCAATGGTGTTTGATCAGATCTCAGAAGGAAATTAATCATAGCTGTTCCATGAAACAACTTGGGGGAAAACTCATTTTGCAGAAACACATAACCTACATTTGATGCTAATTTCAGACACTGTTTTAAGTACCTGTACCAAGTTATGACTAAGCCAGTATAGAAAAGAAAGGTGAAAAACAAGTCCCCACCTCAATGAAAATTGAACAAACATTGAGAAAGAGCTCCACCTACTGGAATCAGTTTCCCTAAAACTGGCTAAAAATAGGAAAACGCTCAAATCAGACCGGAGAACCAGAAAGGTGCCCCCAAACTTTTCTGAACTAAAACTTCAACAGCATCAGAGGTCAAAGGACAGGTGCTGGTTGACCCTGATGTCAAGTCACACTGAGGTGCGGAGAATTTTCCAGTCAAGTCAAAGGAAACTTTTTAAATGTAGTTATCTTCTTTCAACCATTGATCCAGAGAGTTGTATTCTAGCAACCAGAATCCATTTTATATAGAAAAACAGAGTTTTTCACATTGTATTTCTAAGCAGTCAAACAGAGATAATAATAGTATTGCCTAACATTTGTGTAAGTCTTTGGTTCACAGAGCTCTTTTATTTATATTATCATTTAATAATACCTAATAATAACTGGGAAACTACTGTTTCCATGGTTAATATCCAGCCAGAATACACCAATCTGACACATTAAAAGCATTCACTTTAATTGGTCAGTATCTAAATGGTGCCAGCTTTAGTGGTGGTGGTGGTGGTGGTGGTGGTTTAGTCAGAAAGTTGGGTGTAACTCTGGCAACCCCATGGACTGCAGCCCACCAGGCCCCTCTGCCCATGGGATTCTCTAGGCAAGAATACTGGTACCAGCTTTATATATTTTCAATATAACCTTTGACTCTTATCACATTCAAATAAAACTGAATTTAAAATAGAAATCTGAGTAAATTTCAATCAAGAGAGAAATATTTTCTCAAATCTATGCTCCCATTCCATCCTCCCATTCACACCCTAAGTCAACATTTGAGCTGGGGTAGGGAGGAGGGATTATAGCCACCAGCTCTAACCACAGTCTTCCTCAGTCAAGAGGGAAATACCTTTCCCAGGATTTACACACACTCACACCTCATACACTCACCCCCCCACACACACTCACCCCACATACACACTCACATAATACACTCACACACCACACACATATACACACTTCTTTTCCCCACTTTCGAGGAAACTTCAATTCCTTCAGTCAACAGACTTTACTGAACACTACCATGGACCAATTAAGCTCTAGAAATATAAAGAAAATAATGAGGAAACTAAAACTGGATCCTGGGTCAACCACATGCAAAGCCCTATACAAACTCTACCTGGATTAATTACTATGTTAGTTCAGACTGCTATAAACAGCAAGAGTGTCTTTCTCACGGTTCTGGAGGTTTGGAAGTCCAGTCTCAAGCTGCTGACACATCTGGTGTCTGGGTGAGGGCCTGACTCCTGGGTTACTGGAGCCATCTTCTTGTATCTTCACACGGTAGAGAGCAGAGAGAGAAGAGGCAAGCCCTCCTGTGTCTCTTCTTATGAGGGCACTAATCCCATCCATGAGGGCTTCACCCTCATGACCTAATTATCACTCAAAGGCCCCACTTCTGAGTAGCATCACATTGGCAATTGTATATGGAAATCAGCATATGAATGTGGGAAAGACACAAACTTTCATTCCATAACAGTTACCTAAATGCTACAATGGCTAGTAGAAGAAAATGCAAAAGACCTACCATGACCTAAGAATGGGAAAAGGCTTCTTACTCTGCAAAAACGCAAACCAAAAATTTAAAAAAAAAAAAAAAAACGCAAACCAAGAATCAAAACATTGACTACTTAGGCTTCATCAAAATTAAGCTTTTCAGTTCCATTAAGAATACCATGGACTAAATTAATACAGCCCTCACAGAATAGGAGGAGATATTCACAAAGCTTTACCTGTTTGAGATTAACATCTAGAGTGTCTAAGAAACTCCTAAACCCAAAATAAAAGGATAACACTGCTGAAGGAAAAATAGGCTAAGGATTACAAAATGCAATTTATGATAAACAAAATCTTGACGGCTAACAGGCATAAGAATAAACATTCAAATCAACAAGTAATCAGAGAAAGGAAAGTTAAAATAACAATGAAATGCAACTTGACAACAAGACTGCTAACATTTAGAAAGCTGGATAATGCCAAGTGTTGGCTGGGGTATAAAACAGTGAGAACTGAAAGAGATTTAAAAAAAGATAAGTAAGACCATTGACAAAATAGTGACTAATGATATCATAGAAATCAGAAATATCTTTTTTAAAAGCTACAGTTTTGAGCACCTGCTCTGAGCCAGCCTGTCCTGCTCACTCTAACATGCACTGTCTCTTTAATCTCTGACCGCCGTGACCATCTTCCACACTTCGTAACCAGTATAAGACAACTCCCGCTCAGAGAGATTACCCGGTGCTCCTAGGGTCACACACCTATGAACAGGTAGTTCAAAGGGCATTTAAAACCATGTCTTCTGACTCAGAGACCAAGGTTCTTTCTCCTGCACCAGAGTCCTCTCCCATTTCTCTGTATCGCTGCTGCTGCTGCCGCTAAATCGCTTCAGTCGTGTCCGACTCTGTGCGGCCCCGTAGATGGAAGCCCACCAGGCTCCTCCGTCCCTGGGATTCTCCAGGCAAGAACGCTGGAGTGGGCTGCCATTTCCTTCTCCATCTCTGTATTCCCTACCCACCCCTAAAAATACTCCAATGGGCCCAGGAAAGAAAACTTTCTTTTAGAAATAAAACACTATAATTGCTTCTGCAGCAGTCATAAAAAAGAATAGGAAAGTCAACTCCTTTGTATAGGAAAGCTCATTAATGATCTTTTCTGGCTATGCAAAGGCAGGACCTTAGTCTGAGGCATACACTGAAAGAAATTATGAGCTTCTCACTGGCAAGTTCAAAAGGATAAGAAGGGAATGAATGTATGAAGTGTCCAGACTTGAGGGTCAAAAGGAGAGAAAATCAGCATGGGATGAGAGAAGGGGTCCAGCAATAAGGCGGAGCCCAACAAAGGACTTAGGAGAAAGAGTGCCTGTTGTGGGGAATGATGGCGCCCTATTTAGGAGCATAGACATTTGAAACCAACAGGAAATAGCTCCCTATTCTGTTCTGAGCTGGGTCTCTAGGATCCCTAGTCCTCTAGGAAAGTCCTCCATATCACAGCCAGGCCTTAGTGGTGCTGATTCATAACCCCTCTCCCTCCAGCCTACCAGGTGCAGTGGCGTCAGACAGGACATGTGTGGCATTGTGGACATGCACATATTGAGTTTACCAGCTGCACTGACCACAACTAAATCAGGATTGTTTCATCCCTTTTATACACACAACCAACACTCCTTCCCTTGTGATTCCATTTGTCTGCTGCTCAAACCCGTCCAGAACTCTTTCCCACACCTTACCATTGCTTGGAGCTATCCAAACCATCACTGCTCATCCTCTGATTAATAATCACTTTACTTATTTGTGGCTTTTCTTACCATGATTTCATTGTCATGGTGGAGTGAGGGAGACCATGCAGCCAAGGTAACCCGGAGGAGTGTGTGCTCAATTCAGTCTCACTAGACACCTTGTTCCATTTGGTCCCTTTGGTCTGGACGAAGGGGAAAATCAGGGAGGCCTTCCTGGAAGAGGTAATGTCTGAACCCAATCTGGAAGGCTAAGCAATAATTTGCAGACAGAGAAAGAATAACAGAACATTCAGACAGAGGAAAGGTGTATATCTGAGATAAATGGAGTGTGTAGTAACTGGGAATAAAAACAAGGCAGGATTTGCTGGGACAGAGAGCTGAAGAGGGCAATGAGCAATGTACATTTTCCCCTAAGAGTGACAGAATGTTAAACTTAAGAATGACAGTTAATTCTAATAACCTAAGAACATGCTTTACTTAGCCATACAAAGGATTGCCTCATGGAAGACCTAGCAATTTTTTTTCCTATTTTTTAAATCAACTGCTACAAAAATATTTACAAAGATTTTTTAAATGTCACATTTATTTCCTTCTCAAATCCATAGGGATATCCTAAAAATCTGTGACACAGATACCAAATTAATTTCTGAAATATGACAATTGAAAGATATTTCTTGTTCTCAGAGTCATAACTGCAATTTTTAAAAGGACATGGGAGTAAAACTTCACATCAAGAAGTTAAGGTCATCTACAAAAATCCAGGAGGCCAGCACATGATACTGAAGACAAAATACCAGGTTTGAGAAGGAAGTCCTGCCAGGCAGGCTGGTAAATGACTTAGCAAGGGCAGGGGGATCTGCCAGAGCCGTGGGAGCAACAGAAGGAACTGAACTGAGATATTAATATCAGAAAAGCTTTTATCCCTAAGGTCTAAGACCAACCAAGGAATCCAGATGCACAAACTAGATCCTACAGGACTCATGCCTGCACCTCAAAGAATCCTCTCAAATCATGTGGTCCACATGTGGCGTGACAAACTCTGTCCTCTCTCTCCTCTCCTCCCCTAAACCCTACTACATAATTGTCTCTCATTTGCATGTACTTAGGTGCATGCCTATTTCCATACGCATTAAAATCTGCCAGATATACACACACATGCACACACATAGACAACAATGCACCTGAGTGTTTGACAAGTACATTGGCCCCATTTCCACATACTTTATAAGTATGTAAAGCTCCCAGAGTGTACTTTGGCCCCAACCACCCTTGTTAGCATCAGAATCAATCAGAAGCCCAGTTTTCCATGCTGCTAGAGAAAGTATTAAGTGGTCAACAGTTTCTGGAGTTGTGCATATTCTGATTTAGCAATTCCTCTGCAAGGAATTTATCAAATAAATAGGCAAATATGTATGGAGAATACCCATCACAGCATTGTTCATCATAAAAAATAAAACTATGCGCTCGCTTCGGCAGCACATATACTAAAATTGGAATGATACAGAGAAGATTAGCATGGCCCCTGTGTAAGGATGACATGCAAATTCGTGAAGCGTTCCATATTTTTAACACATGTATACCCATGGCAGATTCACGTCAATGTATGGCAAAACCAACACGATAATGTAATGAAAATAAAAAATAAATAAATTTTTTAAAAAAGAAAAAAAATTAAACAGAGAAAAAGAAAAAATGATCCCCATTTTATTTAAAAAAGTAAAGAGTTTTCTTTTGTTTCAGTGGGGACATAAACTGGTACACCCATTATGAAGACCCTATGGAAGGTTCCTTAAAAACTAAAAATAAGCTACTATATGATTCAGCAATCCCACTCTTGGGCATAAGGGAGGGGACATGTGTATACTTATGGCTGATTTCTGTTGATATTATTTGACAGAAAACAACAAAATTCTGTAAAGCAATTATCTTTCAATTAAAGATAAGTTAATAAACAAAATAAAATAAAACTATTAACAACTTAGATAATCATCAATAGGAAAAAGGTTAAATAAATCAGGATACCATACAATAGCACAAAGAAATCCTACAAAGAAATTAAATTTAATAAAATAATTTCATATTGACTAGAATAGAAAGAGCTTTCATGATATAAAAAGTTGAAAAAGATTATAAATTTATATGTCTAACACTATCCACTATTGTAAAATATATTCAGGAACATATTAAATACATTCCCAAAGTATGATGAACTGACCTAGGTGATTTTTTCTATTTTTTACATTTCTTAAATTTTCCACAATAACAATAGTTATATCTTTAATAAGAAAGAAGTTATTTCTTAAAAAAAAGACCCATGGATTTCAGTAGCCATCATAATATGAACCAATAACATAAGCGATACAAACATAAACCTGGTAGAAGTGTAGTGCTTAATAGTTCTATTCCTAGTTAACATAGTGCTGAGAACCTGGAAGACCTAAACTCATTGTCCACAATACTACCTTCCAGTCTGAATTTCAAGTGTTGACGTGACATGAATAAACAAAAAGCTCATTCAAAGAAGTGTTCCCAGGTGAGTGAAGGGCCAAGAAACCTGTCCTTGAGGAATGACTGATGAAACGGAAATGTTTATCCCTGACACCAGATTCCCTGGGGCCAGCATGAGGGCTGGCATCAAATACAAAAAAGGGCTAACATGTGTAAGAAAGATCTGCATCATTCTATATAGCTTTGGAGAACCAGTAGGTGGAAGTATAAATAAATCAAGATTTTCACTTACAACAGAAGAAGGAACAGGAGAAAAGATGGAAAAAAGGGAAGGAGGAAAAAACCAAAAAGAATCTTCTAACAATTCAAACTTTTTGAACAGAATAGGCCGAAGTGGTAAGTTAGATCATCATTGAAAATGTGCAAACTATAGCTGAGGTCCACCTGTCAGGAATAGTATAGCAGGGCTTCTTATATTGGGGACAATCCCAAATGTTCTTTCCAACTCTAAGATGTTACAAAATTCACTCACCCCCAATTTACTCCAATATACACTCTACAAAACAGAAGACAGGAAATAAATGCTTGGGTTCAATAACCCAGAGAAATAAAGATAACTAGTTCCCTTGAGGACAGAGTGACTCATTCAAAGCATTCACATTTTTTCTGTAGAGTTTGAAGAAACTTATGAAAATGTTAAGTGCATAAAAAGTGAATGTCACTTAAAGTTAGAATTCTCTCATGTTTCCACACTCCAGTAATAAGAGCCTCTTGTCCATGTCCCAGATCTAGTTCATCACAAATAAAGTTGGCTTGAGGATTTGGGTAATGTATGGTCCTTCAACCAGGGAGGCTCCTAGTTGTAATCCTTTCTTAAGATTTTCTCACACAAAAAGTTACCTCACTATTGTGAATCTGTTTCATCTTTTGAAAATGAATGGAATATCAACTTTTCTCTCATAAATATAAGGATGAATAATAATAATAAATTATTATGTAGAATATAGATGAACTATAGTGTGGGTTTCCCTGGAGGTTCAGATAGTAAAAAACCTGCTGCAATGCAGGAGACTCAGGTTCAATCCCTGGATCAGGAAGATCCCCTGGAGAAGGTAATGGGGTTACCCACTCCAGTATTCTTGCCAGAATTCCATGGACAGA
Organism: Antilocapra americana; assembly: GCA_007570785.1. NCBI lineage: Eukaryota > Metazoa > Chordata > Mammalia > Artiodactyla > Antilocapridae > Antilocapra > Antilocapra americana. The sequence continues at coordinate 7,419,831 of ML664176.1, read as the reverse complement.
GAAGTCCATGGGGTTGCAAAGAGTCAGATACAACTGAGCTAACACTTTCACTTTTGATGATAAAGTGTATTTTGTTAGCACAATAAAAAATCATAGAATAGGAAATAATAAAATAATAATACAGAATATTGTAATGCTAATAGAATAGATACTATTCATAATATACAATAGTGTAGTATATATTATATTCCATACAATAATATTAATAAAATAAGCCCATATAGAACCATGCATCAGACTTTATGATTGTTTCTGTGTATGTGATTGTTACCTAACCATGCCTCATGATAACACCATCTGCACACTTCAGCATCCCTTAGAAGAGTGTGGTCCTTTGTCGGTAACATTTCCCCATGCCCCTTGAGTTCTCTTACACAGGGTGAACAAGTAGAGAGCAGTGGATCAAAGTCAGAGACCCATGATCCCATCAGACAGAAATACCAGACTGGAGAGAAAACAACCACCATGTCATACATGGTGATGCTTCTGGGTGTCTCCAGGTGAGTTCTCTACAAATAGTTGGTCCAGAAGATAGTGATACTCAAATGTCTTAATTTTATTGTTCAACTGAGCCAGAAATATGTCTTCACTGTAAAACAGAATGAGCCATTTACATATTTAACATCCACTTCTTTGGGGCTTCTCCAGAGTTTCCAGGGATTTCAGTAAGTGAATAAGTGCCTTTGAAGCAGTACTTATGATAATCAGTTAATCAACTAATCAACAAAATTTACTTTTTCACTTATTGATTTAGAAAATTTAGGGGAAATTTTAGAAAATTTATATCCAGGCACCACATATCAAGGTTATAATGATGAATGAGATGCTCAGTTCTCTCTCTCTCAATATTATAGTCTAATGGGAAAAATTATGAGTATTTATTAGCTACTATCATATGCTAAAAACTATGATTGTGTTATCTGGGAAAATACAGGAAGGAGGAAGAGAGGGAAGAAAGAAGGAAAAAAATAATATACCATGATATTATCTGTTCTTAAAATTTTTTCAACCTAGTTGGAAACACAGACATAAAATCAACAGAAATGAAACACCATAAACTTTGAAATGAAAAGTTCAGCTTCAAAGGGATCACACATACACACACACACACACACACACACACACACACACACACACAGGGTTTGAACTTTGGTATCATCTCAGTAATGTGTCAGCAGTTTTTCTTGTCAGGGAGGGAATTTGTCTGAAAAAGTCCTAATTAATGAGTCTTCCTCTGAAATCTGAATTGGAATGCTAAAAGGGCTCTCCACGCTGGCACAAGGCAATTTGTACACATTTGAGAAATGATTCTGTAAAGAAAAGCTTCAAGAACATCATTACATTTGGAGTACACCTGCTGGGGAACCAATTGTTGGACGTTATTAGATGATACCTCAGCAGCTGAAGAGGTTTGAATGTGTAATTATCATATACACATTTTGCCAAAATTCTACATTGTAAAATATTGAAATTTTCCATACAATCTTTGACCGCTCTTTACGCCCTAGCCCATTTCCTTTCCTAGTGTAGCAGTGACTTAAGAGTTGGTGACAGTGAAGCACAGAGTCAATCTGCTCCATTAAAGATAAACAGAATATCCTCCTCCTCCAATTCAAACTTCTTAAAAATGCAAAAAACACAAATCTGAGCCATTATGACATATGCATCATACATGAAGCACAGAAAACTGGTATGGAAATAGGTTGCCTCTTGAAATCATTCTTTTTGCTAAAGCAATTTTTTTAGACTGTAGAGTTATGCCTCTAACACCACAAAACCAAGGGTAACAAAATATGCCGATTCTTTATTATCTTAAAATGAACTGAATTAAATGAGAAGTGCTAGAAATACATTTTTGCAATTCTTCCTAGGTAAATTCATCTCAGTGGGCACAAATGTCAGCTCACACATGTAATAACCCTATGTGACCACAATTAAAACAGTAGTTGGCCCTTCTTAGGAGGGGCTTAGTAAATATTTTTTAACTGAATGGATGATTTGGGTGAATGAATAAATAAATAAAGGACCTCAAAGGACCTCTAAATTAAAGGAGCTTAGGAGGTTTCTTTTTAGAAAGCAGAGTGAGCAAGCGAGAGAGGACTATGGGACAAGGGTGAAGATGAAAACTAGAACCAATAGCACAGCAGCCTGTGCACCATGGTAAAGAGGTAGACTGTATCCTTGGTAACACTGGGAAACTTCTGATGAAGTTGTAGCAGTACAGTGACATGACATGTGCTCTGACTGACTACCACAATTAGAATAGATAGAGTTAGAGCAGAATATAGAGAACAAAGTAGCAACTGAATCAACTTAGCACAGTGTTTCAAAGAAAGGTGAGGCAACTTGCCACAGTCCCACAAAAACTGATACCTCAAAAGATCTGAAACTAGAGTATACCAAAGCCATGTTTATACATGGAGCATGTGGATCTAGCCAGCTAGACAGTGCTACACAGAGAAAGTTTTCTTTCTTAACCTTCTGGGTAACAGCTGGTTTCCAAGGAGGAAATGTCATTATTCTGGGGAATGTATTCAACTACAGGTCCTGCTTGGCTTGTAAACTTGTCATTTTCAGTCTGGTTCTATATTTGTTGCTGAAATAAATACAGGAGCAATAAATCTATGTGCTGAGAACCCAGAGTAGAAATAGGTTTCCTTTCATTTTCTCTGACTCACCATCCAATCAGCACCACTGACCTACTGCACTGATGGGAGAAAACACAAAGTGAAGAAGATGATCAATTAGCACTGTGCCCTTCACCAGCCTAAAGATGACAGTCAGGCTACACTCCAATTCCTACCTCTTTCTGGACACATAATTTTTCTATTACAGAACGCACTGTATATCTTATTTTTATAATCCAAAATAAAATTGGCTGGTTTCCATTCTATCAATTTGCAAAGTATATCTAATTCCACCTGCTTACCAAACATCTGTGCACCTTACATTTTTTCTCTCATTGTTCTGTTGTACTTTTATATAACTTCTTGACACAGTCAAAATACAACCCCTACTCCCCACAAAAAAAAAAAAAACCCTCTGGGGAGTCATTCATTCAATTATTCACATGCCAGCTTATTATTACCAGTATGGGAGAAATATAAAATATTGTTAATAATTAAAAGAGACATAGAGCTCAAATAGTATAGCTTGCTCATTTTACAAATGGGTAGATGACCAAGGTCAGTGATCTGTGGTAACCCAATCAGATCACAGAGAGATGCTGTAACCAGAACTGCTAACTGGTAAAGTACTGGACAGTTTTCTTTACATGCCACTGGTTAGTAATAACAACGCTAAACGAAGCATCACACTGGCTTTGTATTATACTTATTTGGGACTCTTTGCCTTGTCAACAGATTGCAGATTTTGTCTTGTCACTAGAGCAGGGACCACGGTGTGCTTACTTTACTCACAGCAGCACATCTTGGACAAAACAGTGCTTAGAGAATAAGTTGTGACCTTTAGTGTATTCACTGCCTTTGTAGTGGCCTCATAATAATAAGATGGCTGCTCAGTAACGAGGATCACCTTGCAAGCATAACCGGGCCCCACAGAAGAAGGCCTGGCTCTTCCTCTACATCTCCTCTTTTTCAGAAGTACACTCAGCAGACCCTAGTCACGTCACATGGGCCGCAGCTGGTCACCGGAGCACCTCTGGGCCCATCACTGGCAAGAAGCACAGGGAAGCCATGTCAGATCTGCAAACTCCCCACACCTGCATAACACTGTGTAACAGCATGTGGAAGCTTGTTTATACAGACACAGAAACAAAAATGCAAACTGCAAGGTTGTGTGTATATTACAAGTTGAAGTTATAAAAGTTGACCAAAAAGAAAGACTTGAAACATACACCAATTAAAATAGCTTTGCTTGGTGGGATAAAGATTCTTTTTCCTTCTGTTGTCACTTTCTTCCTTAATCTGATAAACTTTAGTATTCCCACATGTAGCCCAGTTTAACTAGACACAAAACTTGGATCTTTGATCTTGCCCTTCAGGACTGACTACCTGGGGATCTGAATGGCCCTTTCCAGGGCAAGTCTGTTCCAGAAGCAGCAGGAGGCAGGCTCCCCGGATGGTAAGAATCGACAGCAACTTTACTCTTCTCATCAATGTCCAGTGAGAGAGAACTGAGGATCACTGAGATAAGCGGGGACAGGTCACATCACACTATTTGTGGAAAGTGGAGAAGGATGGTGGGGTTAGGGAGAGGTCTCAGTCACCCTTGTGATTTCCCACAGTCTCCTCAGATGCTGACTTCCAAAGGAGGCTGGTGACACTCTGTCGGATGACACAGCCACCTCACACACTGTGTGGTGTGATGTGATGAGAAGAGGAACCTGCACCCCCACAGAGCAGGTCAAATAAGCAGCCCATGCCTGCTGGGACACACTCATTGCAGGAAAAGAAGCAAAGGAAAAGAGATGAAAGCCATGAAACTTTACAATATTGGCTGCTGGATGATTTTCAAGAGTAGGAGCTTACACGGTTTGGTTTCTAAAACTTCCTTCTTGTAAGCTGCAGCCAGGAAACTTGTAAATGAGAATATGGTGCCAGGCTATCAGGGAAGCTCAGAGTGGAAATTTTTTAAGGCTCATGGGTAGGGCTTACCCCAAGTAAACCCTCCAAAGAGAGATCCATCATGGGCTTCTGAACAGCTCTGCCCATTTGCCATCCTTATTAAAGTCCCCCAACAGGCATAAAGGCCTGAGACTGAATTCACTAACTTCTTTACAGTAAACAAACATTGCTTTCTAAAGGTACAAAATGTTTGACATTGCATCTAATGAAATAATAAACTATAAGTATTAAATAATCACTACAGATGAAAATGAATTTTAAAAAAATATATATTCTACTGACTGAATAAGAAAACACCAATGTTTTTCACTTATTATATTAAAATACATATATTTAATAATATTAAATGCCAGAGAATATGTGAAACTGTAATTGATACTTTGGTTCTAGTAGTAGTGTAAATTAAAATTGCTTTTTTGGAGAGCATTCAGCATAAAAACAAAATGATCACTTTGTTGGGATAGGCAAACTCATTGCAGAAATCTAATTCAAGAAATAACCAGAAATGTAGAAAAATCTGTATGCTCAAAGATGTTTGTCATGGACTATTGTGCCACTGTTACAACCTACAGTGATAAAAACTTTGTTGACACAGAAAAAATACAATTCAACTAACACTTTAGTTTTGAAATACAGAGAAAATGCTTATTAGTCTATAATAAATTTATATAATTAATTAATTTGGTCTCATACTAAGCTCTCACTTTTTAGTAAATGAGAAAAAAATAACTTTTGTTATTCTGTCCAGACTGAGATTATATCCAATGTCATAATTTAATAATAACAATGATAATATTCCCTTTGGGTTTTATTCAGGCTTCCTTACCTATTTTCTTTTTTCAAAAGAAGATGAGCTGTGCTTTATGATGGGAGTGAGTGGAAAGAACATCACCTGTAGCCTTGGCAGGACCTTCCGTAACTGCCGCCTCACATCCTCTGATTTCTATACTGCCTCACTTGCGTTCAAGGATGAGATCTGCCTCTGGTGTAACACGTAGTCTGGTCTCTTTTGTTTCAGTGAATTAGGACTCCCTGGGTAATTTGGTCTCACCTTGGAGCACACTATAAAAGAACTCTGAGCCTCAGCCAGGTCCCCACCTCGCCCTTTGGCCAGGCATCCAACCCAGGCTTTGCCTTAACTGAGCCTGCGGCAAGCACGCTGGCTCTTGTTTTAGCATCTATATATACGGCATAGGAATTACTCCCCAAAAACCTAATCTCAGCTCCCTGCCCTTTTCTTGAACATCTTATACTACTTTTCTCTCTGGCCGTGACCAAGGGGAGAAAAGGCAATTACCCTCTTCTTTTGGCTCAAGATTACCCAGAAGAATGAACCTCCGCTACTAAACTAGGAAAAAAGAGCTCAGGAAACTCATATCTGGATGCTTTGTCCTTTCTTTCTCTCCTGCTCATACCTCCCACAATCCACAATCCCCTGAGTCCAGAAAGGTTTACCTTTTCCCTAAAACCTTCTTTCTTCTAATTCCCAGTTGAGTCTTAGAGGTTGGTAGAAAGGTCTCCACCATACAGTTTGAGAACACTGTAAACTAAATCTTCCAAATTCAGTTGTGCTAGCCAGAGGGCAGTGGGCAGGAAGGGACAGGTGGACACAGAGAGAGCAAGGGGAGCTACAGAATGTAACAAATCTCTCAAGTAAATCTCTCACTGTTCTTGACCTACTGTATAATTTGATTTTGAATGTCAAACCAAAATATGACCTTCATCTCTCAGTTAGAATCCTTTCTCCTTGAATACAGAAAACCTAATTCAAACATGCTTCAACAGTGAAGAAGCCAGAGGTTTCAGAGTTAACTGACTTGGTGCTCATCAACACCATCCTAGGTTCCTTTCATAACTTGGTTCTGCCATCCAAAGGTATAACGCTGGACAAGGACCATCTCTTCTGGTACCATTTTAAGAGAAAGAAAAGACTCCCCACCCTTATATCTTATCATCTAAATCAAGGGTCAGCTATTAAGCCACAGACTGGGCACCCACCTCTGAATCATGTCAGGGAAGACAATATCCGGACAAGATCCGGGTTCTGTTAGCAAAGAAGACTGGTGAAACAGACATGGAGTAAGCAACCAACAAGCGCCTGACCTTCCAGCTTAAGGCTCGGCATTTATTCAGTAGCAACCTCAAACATTTCTGTGCCTAGAGAAGTTACACTCAACAAAAGTTGGGTACCCATTAAAATAAAAAAAGAGAGAGAGAAAGAGGTTGCATATTTTAAAATTACAATCCTTGTTGCATGTTTATAACAGGATATTTAATGACAAAGGCTAGTTGACTATAACTAAAAGTGTTTAAAAATACATTTTATACAATAAATAAGATATATCAAAATAATAATGATTGTAGTTGAGGTCATAGGACTGTTGGTGCCTTTTCCCCTAATTTCTAAGTTTTCTATAATATGAACAAATTTCTCATATAATATCTTAATTATAAGAATTCCAAACTCCACTTATATAAATTCTTTTAAAAATTGTATCACCATTGTCCTCAAGCTTTCTTTATTTGAACATCCAAAATAATCTGTATAGTCTATCCATATTCATCTTATATATGAGGCACAAACACTCTCCACAAACAGGATAATTAAACAAAATGGCCCTCTGTCATAAATGTGTGCTCACTGCAACAAAACTTGCCTTTAAATGTGCTTCTTCATTAAATTTGGAGCAGTTATTTCTACAATTTTTCCCACAACCACTATAAAAACTCTAATGAGCTTTATAATTTTTTCCTATTTTTTCAAGGCATTTTCTAATTCGAACAATAGTGACACTGAACCTTTTAAGCCACCATTTTTGAGATAATACCCACCCCTAAAGCACCTTTAAAAGGGAATGAATTCTTAATTCTGCTCTCTCTTTATCTCCTGATTTCCTCAAGCTATCCTGGCTTCCAGAGTAATTAATATTTTGCCTGAAATATTTAGGAGGTTTCACGATGATGCCAACTCCCACTTATGCAGAAGCTAATCCTGAATATAATGTGTTCTCCTGCCTTGCAGCTGTCCTGCCCTCCATCCTGCTGGGCTTCCCCACTAACTGCCACTACTGGCAGGCTTCCCCCTATTGGTTCTGGGTGTTGCCAAACATCTGCATCATTGACTCAATGGACGCGAGTTTGAGCACACCCTGGGAAATGGTGAAGGACAGGGAAGCCTAGCGTGCCACAGTCCGTGGGGTCGCACGCAGTCAAACATGCCTTAGCAACTGAACAATGAACAACAACAACACATATCTGTAAATCAGCCTGTAATTTGCCTTCTTCTATCCTATCCAAACTGTGTAATTTATGGAAATAAAAGTTAGTGAACTAAATAGTGACTACTGAAGCTTCACTCAAATCTTCTCCACAGCTGTGGAATTGAAGAGCCTTAGAAGAGGAGGAGAAGGGGACAACAGAGGATGAGATGGTTGGATGGCATCACCAACTCGATGGACATGAGTTTGAGCAAGCTTCAGGAGTTGGTGATGGACAGGGAAGCCTGGCGTGCTGCAGTCCATGGGGTCGCAAAGAGTCAGACACAACTGAGCGACTGAACTGAACTGGGAGAGGTGATACAGTTGCTTTCTCTCTACACAACACTTGCTAATTTCTCCATTAAGAGACATCATCATCATAAACTAAAATCTCTTTCTATTTTTTCTTCTCCTTCCAATTAATCCTCTAGCCCATATTTAACCAAGGTTCTGCAGAGAAATAGCACAGTAGGGTGCATGTGAGTATATGTGTGTAGGTATGTATAGTTTATTATAAGAAATTGGCTCACAAGATTATGGAAGCTGACGAATCCCAAGACCTGCAGGCATCAAGCTGGAGACACCCTGGTGTATTCCAGTCTGAAAGCCAGGAGGCTTGAGACCTAAGAAGAATTCATGTTTCATTAGAGTCTAAAGGCAGGAAAGAACTTGTATCCCAGCTCTAGCCTGTCAGGCAGAAAGAGGTCCATCCTACTAAGGGAAAGGTCAGCCTTTTTATTCCATTCAGACCTTTGACTAATTGGGTAAGGCAATCCGCTGGGGAAAGGAAAGGCAGCCCACTCCAGTATTCTTGCCTGGAGAACCCCATGGACAGAGGAGCCTGGCAGGCTACAGTCCATGGGGTCCTAGAGAGTTAGACACGACTGAGTGACTAACACCCACCTAAAGAGGGTAATGTGCTTTACTGATTCAAATGTTAATCTGTTGGCTAACAAACAAATGAAAAGATGCTCAACATCATTCATTATCAGAGAAATGCAAATCAAAATCACAATGAGGTACCATCTCATGCTGGTCAGAATGACTGCTATAAAAAAGTCTACAAACAATAAATGCTGGAAAAGGTGCAAAGAAAAGGGAACCCTCTTACACTGTTGGTAGGACTGCAAACTAGTACAGCCACTATGGAGGACAGTATGGAGAAATTCCTAAAAAAACTGGGAATAGAACTGCCATACAACCCAGCAATCCCACTGCTGGGCATACACACTGAGGAAACCAGAATTGAAAGAGACACGTGTTCCCCAATATTCATCACAGCACTGTTTACAATAGCTAGGACAGGGAAGCAACCTAGATGTCCATCAGCAGATGAATGAATAAGAAAACTGTGGTACATATACACAATGGAATATTATTCAGCTATTAAAAAGAATGCATTTGAATCAGTTCTAATGAGGTGGATGAAACTGGAGCCTATTATACAGAGTGAAGTAAGTCACAAGGAAAAACACCAATACAGTAATATTAACACATATATATGAATTTAGAAAAATGGTAACAATGACTGTATATGCAAGACAGCAAAAGAGACACAGAGAAAAAGAACAGACTTTTGGACTTCATAGGAGAAGGCGAGAGTGGGATGATTTGAGAGAATAGCATTAAAACATATATATTACCATATGTAAAATAGATTTCCAGTCCAGGTTTGATATATGAGACAGGGTGCTCAGGGCTGATGCACTGGGACAACCCTGAGAGATGGGATGGGGAGGGAGGTGGGACAGGGGTTCAGGATAGGGAATACATGTACACCCATGGCTGATTCATGTCACTGTATGGCAAAAACCACTACAATATTCTAAAGTAATTAACCTCCAATTAAAATAAATTAATTTTTTTTAAATGTTAATCTGGAACCCTGTGGCCTAGTCAAGTTGGCACATAACCATCACATAGGCCAAGCCTGATTTTTTAAATAATTCTTTTGGTTTACTTCATCTTCATCAAACTTTTTTTTTAATTGCTTGCTTATTGCTTTCCATTTCTCTTCAACCACTTTGCCCTGCTGCTTCTTTTTTTTCCATTTAGGTATCACCACTATGGAGAAGGCAATGGCAATCCACTCCAGTGTTCTTGCCTGGAGAATCCCAGGGGTGGGGGAGCCTGGTGGGCTGCCTTCTATGGGGTCGCACAGAGTTGGACACGACAGAAGCGACTGAGCAGCAGCAGCAGCAGATATCACCACTATAAGTTTGTTCTTCTGCAGATACTTAATGAAGCACTATCAATATAAAACTTAGAAGACCTCAAGTTGTTTTAGCTTTTTAAGCAATAAGAGCTATTATTGTTAATACTGCAGAGAAGTGAATGTGATAGCATCTTTACAACGTTTTTGCTTCTTAGACAAAAAAAAGATGTTCATGTTAACTGAATATCATCAGCAATGTTTTCAAAGGATTGAAAGCCTACTCTTTGTGAGAAAGGAATACACAAAAATATGTGCAATTCCTCACAAGTGAGATCTTTACAAAAACTGGGGAAAGAAACATTCTTTGAAACATTCTTTTAATCTCATAATGTTTACTTCACCATCTGTACAGATAAGAAATTTCCCTTTATTGTTCATGAATGTTGGCAACATACACTGATTTGTGCAGTACTAGAAAATATAAACACAAAACTTGATATGCTACTTCTTGTGGGATGGAAGAAATACTGAGCAAATTAAAATCCTAAAAGGGACACTGACCACATCAAATGCAGGAGATTGTAAAAATGGCTGCAGTAGTTCCCTCCCCTGTCTTTGTCTTTGGTAATCACATCTTATGCTGACTGTGTGGTTGGCCACTTGACTTGCTTTGACCAAGAGGATAATAGCAAACATGATAAAAGCAGGAACTCAAAAACGTTCCTTTTTCTGGCAAGAACTTGCAAGTTCAGGAACTTGCCTTTTTCTGCTACTTTTAGTAAATTGCAACTACCACAATATAAGAAATGAAAGACACTCAGCCAAGTCAGTTCCATCACCCCATAGACACCTAGGCAACCAGAAGACATGTGAGAGAGACCATCTTATACCTCCCAGACAAGCCAAGTCTACCCAAATCAGAACACTACCCAACTTACTCACACGGTGTGAGAAATAATCAATATATTTTTGTTTAAGCCATTAAGTTTGAAGGTGATATGTCACAAAGCAAAATCTGAGAGAGAAATCTAACTTCAGAATTAGAGCACTAGTGTAACAGAGTATACTAGTATAACTAGTAAAACAGGCAGCATTGGTTTTAAGACCAGGTAGATAGCAGCACCTGGAAAAGAAGAAGATACAATTTCAGACAATGCTGAAAAATGACAAGCTAATTGTTACCAGAGACTGACAAAGCAATGAAGAGCCTGCTCCAGCAGGCTGGAAAAGGACATCCATATTAGGTGATAAAGAAACAACTGGCAAAACCATCACTTATGGTAACCTAGAAGATAGAAAATGAGCCTAATGAAACTGTGGACCTTGGCAAGATGATTTCCTAGCAGAATGCCGAGTGTCCACTGGCTTCATCTAGCTGAGAAAGTACAGGAAGAGAGATGGGCTAGAAGAACTGTTCCATTTGCAAGCAGAATTAGAAGCTACAGAGAGGAGCCAGAACTTGCTGGATTGGATGCTAACATTGTTTAACATTTCAGTTTCTATAGGCAGTAAAGGATTCTCAAAATAAGAAACAACCTCGGAACAAAGATCAAATCAAGGTGACCCTGAAAGCCTGTTTGTTAATACCTTTGAAATATTTTAGGCAGCGATTGGTAGGCTCCCTCTGCTGTACAAAGTGCTTTCGTTCAAGTTATTGTCTCACGGAAGCCAGATACAGCTCCCATAGAAAAGACAGACCTAGCTCAGAATCGCAGGTGAGACTTTTATTGCATGGAGTAGATCTGAGTCAGTCGTAGAGAAACCAACAGACATTTTAGGAGAGTTGTTTTGATGCAAGTAATGTCAGCTTTTTCATACTGTTCATGGGGTGCTCGTGGCAAGAGCACTGGGATGGTTTGCTGTTCCCTCCTGCAGCGGAGGGTGGAGTATGAGCACAAGATTCCTGGAGCACTGCCCTGTTACTTCGCCACCAGCCAATCAGAAAAAAGAATGCAGTACATGCAGCAGAAGAGAACAAAGACTGCCTCTCTCCTCACACGATTTTCCCCTGAAAAACGTTATGGTCAGTTTGGAGCAGGTGCTTGGATACACGTCAGTCGTCTCCCCCAGGCTGCTGCCAACCTCCTGAATAAAGCAATCTTTCTTCTCCAGCCAACATCAGCCTTCCATACTGGTTTTTGAGGTGTGAGCACCGTGAGTTCACTAATATAACTATATCAGTACTCCCAGCCTTTGAACCTACCCCAAGTTCTCAAATTTCACCTATATTCAGACACTCAAATTTTGACTTCCTGTGGGACTCGAGCTAATCTTACTCTGTCCATCAATCCAGTTCAGCCAATGACTATCAAACACCTGCTTTGTGAAACGCTCTAGTCCCTATGCAGGATGATCAAGTAAAAGTTTCTGCTCTCCAACAGCTTAAAGAGAAAGCCATACATAGAAGCTGCAAAGATGGTGACAACAATCCCTCCCATCTCTGGGAATGCCTCCTTTGGAATGACAATATGTATGTTATCTTATCAATGTTGTTGTTTAGCTGCTAAGTCATGTCTGAATCTTTGCCAAGCCCACCAGGCTCCTCTGTCCATGGAATTTCCCAGGCAAGAATACTGGGGTGGGTTGCCATCTTTCTCCAGGGTATCTTCCTGACCCAGGAATCAAACCCACATCTCCTGAACTGGGAAGTGGATTCTTTACCACCAAGCCACCAAGGAAGCCCCTCTCATCAAGTATTGTTGTTGTGCAGTCACTAAGTCGTGTCCAACTCATTGTGACCCTATGAACAGCAGCATACCAGGCTTCTCTGTCCATCACAATCTCCCTGAGTTTGCTCATGTGCATTAAGTTGGTGTGGCCACCCAACCACCTCATCCTCTGTCACCCCCTTCTCCTCTTGCCCTCAGTCTTTCCCAGCATCAGGGTCTTTTCCAATGAGTCAGCTCTTCTCATCAGGTGGCCAAAGTATTGGAGTTTCAGCTTCAGCATCAGTCCTTCCAATGAATATTCAGGGTTGATATCCTTTAGTATTAACTGGTTTGATCTCCTTGCTGTCCAAGGGACTCTTAAGAGTCTTATCCAAGCCAATGAAGCAACGGACAAACAATTAATCTCAAAAATATACAAGCAACTCCTGCAGCTCCATTCTAGAAAAATAAACGACCCAATCAAAAAGTGGGCCAAAGAACTTAACAGACATTTCTCCAAAGAAGACATAAAAATGGCTAACAAACACATGAAAAGATGCTCAACATCACTCATTATCAGATAAATGCAAATCAAAACCACAATGAGGTACCACTTTACACCAGTCAGAATGGCTGCCATCCAAAAGTCTACAAGCAATAAATGCTGGAGAGGATGTGGAGAAAAGGGAACCCTCTTACACTGTTAGTGGGAATGCAAACTAGTACAGCCACTATGGAAAACAGTGTGGAGATTGCTTAAAAAACTGCAAATAGAACTGCCATATGACCCAGCAATCCCACTGCTGGGCATATACACCGAGGAAACCAGAATTGAAAGAGACATGTGTACCCCAATGTTCATCGCCACATTGTTTACAATAGCCAGGACATGGAAGCAACCTAGATGCCCATCAACTGACGAATGGATAAGAAAGCTGTGGTACATATACACAATGGAATATTACTCAGCATTAAAAAAAAATTCATCTGAAGCAGTTCTACTCAGGTGGACGGAACTGGAGCCTATTATCCAGAGTGAAGTAAGCCAGAAGGAAAAACAACAATACAGTACACTAACGCATATATATGGAATTTAGAAAGATGGTAACGAGAACCCTGCATGCGAGACAGCAAAAGAAACGCAGATGTATAGAACAGACTCGTGGACTCTGTGGAAGAGGGCAAGGGTGGAATGATATGGGAGAATGGCATTGAAACATGTTAATTATCATATGTGAAATCAATCGCCAGCCCAGGGCTGATGCTCAGGGCTGGTGCACCGGGATGACCCAGGGGGAGGGAATAGAGAGGGAGGAGGGAGGGGGGTTCTGGAGAGGGAGCATATGTATACCCATGGCGGTTTCATGTCAATGTATGGCAAAACCAACACAATAAAGTAAAGAAAATTAAAAAAATAAAAATTAAAAAATAAAAAAGAGTCTTATCCAGCACCACAGTTCAAAAGCAGCAATTCTTTGTGCTCAGTTTTCTTTATAGTCCCACTCTCACATCCATACATGACTACTGGAAAAAATGATAGCTTTAACTATATGGACCTTTGTCAGCAAAGTGATGTGTCTGTTTTTTAATAAGCTATCTAGGTTTGACATAGCTATTCTTCCAAGATGCAAGCATCTTTTAATTTCATGGCTGCAGTCACCATCTGCATTGATTTTGGAGCCCAAGAAAATGAAATCTGATACTGTTTCCACATTTTCCCCATCTATTTGCCATGAAGTGATAGGACTGGATGCAACGATCTTAGTTTTTTGAATGTTGAATTTTAAGTCAGCTTCTCACTCTCTTCTTTCACTTTCATCAAGAGGCTCTTTAGCTCCTCTTCACTTTCTGCCATTAAAGTGGTATCATCTGCATATCTGAGGTTGTTAATATTTCTCCCAGCAATCTTGATTTCAGCTTGTGATTCATCCAGCCGGGAATTTTGCATGAGGTACTCTGCATAGAAGTTAAATAAGCAGGTGACAATATACAGCCTTGATGTACTCCTTTCCCAGTTTGGAACCAGTCTGTCGTTCTGTGTCCAGTTCTAACTATTGCTTCTTGACCTGCATACAGACTTCTCAGGAGGCATTCCCATCTCTTTAAGAATATTACACAGTTTGTTGTGATCCACACAGTCAAAGGCTTTAGCAGGAGCAGGTTAGGGGAAGTTTAGGAGCAGTTTATTGCTCTCATCAATAGATGGAGTCTATTATTCCACTCCTTAAGTTCTGGCTGACCTTCCTCGACCTTGACCAATAGAATGCGACAGAACGGCATCGTGTGATGTCTGGGCCACAGTGTGAAGAGGCCTTGCAGACTGAGGTCTCGCTCTCTCTAGAAGCCAACGCTACCAAGTGAGGAAGCTCAGGCTAGCCTGCCAGCAGATAGGTCTACAGGCAGCAGAGAGAAGCCAGACCAACTTAAGACCTCCAGATAACTGCAGAGGTATGTGTGACCCCAGAGAGACAAGCAGGAGAGCCTCTCAGCTAATGCCAGCCCAAATCACTGACAACAGAATGATGAGCAAATAAAATGATTATTGTTTTTAAACCACTAACCCTGGGTGATTTGCTGTACAGCAAGAAGTAACTTACAAAATTAAGGTAACTTACAGAAAGACATAGAGAAGGAAGAGATTAATTCTACTTGTGAGACCATTACTCGTGCTTTCTGCAGATAAATGCATGTGTTTAACAGGTGTTTATTTACCCAAATGAGTATCTGACTGACAGAATTTCAGGTGGAATTACAAAACAAAGTAACAGGGCTGGAGGATCAGCATTAGTTAGAACTGTTCTACTGGGGAGCTACCCTGGGTTGGGGAAGGAGTGTTCACTTCCTCTAAACTGCTCCTGATTTTCACAGCTTCTTCCCCATCTCATTACCAATTCTGGACTCACTATCTTCAAGCACTGGTGTATTGACAATGATGTCCACATCAGTGACAATCAAGCAAGAAAGCACAGGACTAGAGTGGAGACTTCCCCTGTAGAAGAATATCCATTTGCTATATACAGAAGGTATATATAGGTATTGCATCCATCGGGCAATAATTTCCAAATAAAGTTTTTCTGTTCTCTGATAAAACTTTATTTTTTTAATCTCAAGTACACAAAGAGAGAAGGAAATGGCAACCCACTCCAGTATTTTTGCCTGGAGAATCCTGTGGACAGAGGAGTCTGGAGGGCTGCTGTCCATAGGGTCGCACAGAGTCGGACACGACTAAAGCGACTTGGCATGCATGTGTTGGAGAAGGAAATGGCAACCCACTCCAGTGTTCTTGCCTGGAGAATCCCAAGGACAAGGGAGCCTGGTGGGCTGCCATCCATGGGGTCGCACAGAGCTGGACATGACTGAAGCAACTTAGCAGCAGTAGCAGCAAGCACACAAAAGGGAGAGTACTTGCCATCTCCCTCAAACAAATGTGAAATGAGTACTCAAAAATTCAAAAAGCAAGAAAAATTCATTACAATGTACTCTTATACTCAGGTTTCAAACAATAAGCCCATTCTCCCCAGAAGTGAGAGAAGACCTACCATTAATGATAATTAACACTAGAAATAGTCCATGGAGATTGTGCAGGGAAAGACAAAAGCCCAAAATAGGAGCTATTCCCCCAAATGTGACCAACACCACTTAACAACTATAATTAATTATAGCTATGCCTCCCAGGAAGTGCTAACCAGGATCTGGAGACCATAAATCTGAGATGAGCCACCTATAGCTTTCCTAGAACAAGAAAGGATGGTATACCATGAGTAAATTCTGGGCAAAGGAAAAATAAATTACTAGCTATGGTCTACGAGGGAAAGCAACATAGGTTCAAATATACCTAAGAGAAACATTTCAGACTTTCAGATTCAAGATAGCACCCAGAGTCCATAGACTGACCACTCGTCCCATTGACAGAACCAAGGAAATC
The DNA here is from genome assembly GCA_007570785.1 of Antilocapra americana. Taxonomy (NCBI): domain Eukaryota; kingdom Metazoa; phylum Chordata; class Mammalia; order Artiodactyla; family Antilocapridae; genus Antilocapra; species Antilocapra americana. Next base: position 7,403,260 of record ML664176.1, on the reverse strand, counting down.
TAAAAAGTAAGACCTCTGCAACAAAAACAGGACTACAGGGAAGAGTGCCAAAACAGAGAAACAACAGAGCTCTGAAATATGCAGCAGAATATGACCAGATTGAAATTCAAGTCCATCAGTGCAGAAGAGCCAGCACCTTACACAGGCAAAGCAGGCTCCCCTGAGAAGCCAATCTCTTCAAAACACCTTAACAGGGATTTAGGAATCAATCAGAACCCACAAGAACTGCTGGGTTCTCTAGCAAAACATTCCCTTCTCTCTTTCATCTCCCTTTTGTCTTCTCTGACTACTGTTCTCATTTGCTCATTTTTTAATTCAACAAATATTGTTGAGAAACTCTTCTGAGCCAGGCACTGTCATAAGCACTAAAGATCCAGTGATGGAAAAGGAAGACAAAGTTCAGGTTCCTTGGAGCAAATATGCTAAAGGGAGACATACAGTAAAAATATCAGAAAATAGTAAATAATGATAAATGCTCAAAAAATAGAAGAGTGATATGGTAGATTTTCTGTGAGATATCCTTAGATTGACTGCTCAGGGAAAATGTCCCTGAGAAAATTATCTTTAAGCTATCAAGGAGACAGCTATGCAGAAGACAGGGAGAATAGCAATCCAAGCAGAGGAAACAGATGGCTCAAAGACCCTGCGGCACAAACAGCACATTTACTGTCTCAGCTTAGACCTCACTTCCTCCAGTGCCCATACACACAAGGGCAGATTCTATGTGTTCTCAAAGCATCCTGTTCTCCCTTACTACAGTATTATCATACCCTATTAAAATTGCTGCCAACTTGCCCATAGCCTCTTCTAGAGCTACTCCCTAATGGTAGTAACCATACTGTATCTCAGCACCCAGCAATGTCTAGACATGGAAGATACCTAAGTAATATATTTAGTAAACTAACCAGCCATTGTCTCATTCCAAGCCCAGCCCTCTTTCCATTGTAACATCAGAGAACTGTTTTTCTTTTCCTTTTTTTAATGTGTTTACTTCTTCCATCTTAGATTTCCAGCAGTTCATATCTGGATAATAATTAAATCTTTGTTCTCTGTATAAAGCTCTTATATTTTGTTGAGAACAATGGAGCAATGGAGAAATGGATGTTAGCCAGTCTACTTCCACTTTTAAATTATCAAAAATAATCTCCCTAGTTTTCATAATTTTCCTCTATCATCACTTCTGTAAACAGCAGCCAAAAATACCTCTGTCTACTTGTTTTTACCAACTCAATGATATCTTTCCCAAATGCCTCCTTCTGTTTTTCCCCTCCTTTTGATAAAGCCCAATTTCTGACTTTATTATTATGATTAGTCTGATTTCTAAATCCCCAATCACTTCCCTCAGATAATCACACCTTTATCACTCCACTCTGCTAGCAACTGTCTATATGTTGACTTTACCCTTGGTACACTAAATTCAAACTCATTTACTCTGTAGCACTCAGACCAAGGAATGCCATATTCAAACACTGCACCCAGAGTGCTCCCAGGTGCCTGCTGTAATAAACACTGCAATCGAGTCATTTGCTTTTACGTTCCCAGGTTCCTAAGCTCATAACTCTTTTCTACATATGTAAGAGTTTAGTAAAAGAGAGGAATCTGCGATGCCTGCAGCACAGACATTCAGAAATGAAAAAGGGCAGCTGTCACTCATAATCTGAGAGCTTGCACCTCTATGTTCCCACGGACCTCTATACACATGATTCTATTCAACTTTCACAGCACCATGCGGTTCATCTAAATGGTACTGCTTAGGATCTCTACCAAAAATAAACCATGAAGCCAAGCAAAGTTAAAAGAATGAATGGCCAAATACAGTTAGTATTTGGTAGCATTTATTCATTTGCTCAGGAGTCATTGAAAGTGAAAAGTAAAAGTCACACAGTTGTGTCCGACTCTTTGCGATCCCATGAACTGTAGCCCACCAGGCTCCTCTGTTCATGTAATTCTCCAGGCAAGAGTACTGGAGTAGGTTGCCATTTCCTTCTCCAGGGGATCTTCCTGACCCAGGGATTGAACCCAGGTCTCCTGCATTGCAGGCAGATTCTTTACCAACTAAACTACTGGGGAAGACCCAAACTTCAGCAGTACATACTATCTGCCAGGCCCTAGTCTACGTGCTGGTGGTAATAGCAACGAAAAAGGCAAACAGTATCCCCACTCTCATGAAACACATTCTAGTGGAGAAAGATTATTAAAAAGCAGTCAATTGATAAGATATTGTCACAAAACTCTAGGTGCTAGTTTAAATATATATCCTGAGAGTGTGTCTGAACAGGACGCAGAGGAGTGGTCCAACTTGAGACTGGGTGGTCAGAGACAGCCTCCTTGGGGAGGTGAGCTGAAATCTATCTGTATGAAGAAGAGGCAGAGGCAAAGACTTTCAGACTTGGTGAGAACAAGTATATAGACCTGAATAGCAAATGATAGAGTTTAGTGTTTGAGTGATAAAGATAAGAAGCTGGTTCAGAGGTCAAAGAATTTTAGAGTCAACACCTCTGTAATTCTGTAGGTCTTTTCTTCATTATCAGAAGATGGCCGCAGTGGTTCCAGATATTGTGTCTACAATCATGGCAGAAAGAACAGGGAAGGACCAATGTGGTAGGTTTATTACCTTCTTTCAACAAGAAATGAATAGAGAAAACCTTCTCAGAAACACTCTAACAAAATTCAATTTGGTATTATTGGCCTGAGTGGTTCATAAACATCCCCTTACCATGCATCCAGCAGGAAAGTAGGCTGGGAAAGAAAGGATTTTCATAATCACCTTGGATTAGTCTTATTACATCACCTGAGGTATTGACATCATGCCAAAAAAAAAAAATCAAAATCCTGTTGCTAAGAAGGAGAGGAAATGACTAGTGGGTGGGCCATAATAGTGACCATCATGATAGAGGAGAGCTGTAAAGACGAGGTCAGAGAAATTAGGAAGCACCAGATCATATTGGGCCTTGTAAACCATGGCAAAAAGCTTTAGATATTTTTTTCTAAATGCAGTGTGAACCATTAAGTGTCTAAGTAAAAATGTGACCTGGTCCTATTTACATTTTTAAGAGATCACTGTGTTGCCACATGAAAAATTAATTGTAGAAAATAAGAGTGCAAACAAGGACTTAAAAGACACTTGCAGTAGAACAGGCAAGAGACTACAGTAGCTTGACTAAGATAACAGCAATAAAGATGCAGAGGTGAATGGACTCAAAACAAACACTTTGGAGTTATTGTTTGGAGGACTTATTGGCATATTAGGTGGGGATTGAAACAGGAAAGAAAACAAGAGCTATGATCTGAACCTCATAGATGCACTATTTTAGCATTTACAGAAAAAGACTGAAAAACAGTCCTGGATAGAAAACACACAAGGGCCATGCTTTATATATGAGCCTCTTATGTCTGTTAGACTTGTGAGTAGCCATCTCAGATCACACCGTAGTGAATCCTATGTTGTATCCTGGTTCTCTCACCAAGATCAATATACTAGTTCCCCCACCTGCCAGGAGTGATGGCAGCTCATAGCTCATAGCTGAGTTCCTCCACAGACACTGCCCTTGGCCCAAGAAAATTGTCCCATCTGAAGTTATTCCCTCTCCTTGAGAATGGTCCACACCCCATGATTGTTTGCTACAGAGATTCAATGGCCTGGCTCCCCTGCCTCAGTTTGGACCTACTTTGAAGCATCATCCCCAAAACAATGTCCCTCATGGAATCAGTGGAGGCCTTTGCTGTGACTATGTTGCAGCTCATCTTCTCTCTCTGCCAACTCTGCTTGCTTTACTTCCTCACAAGAACTGTTCCCAAGACCACTCCCCAGTGAAGTTCCTAAATGTGAATCTCTGTCTCACAATCTGTTTCCCAAGACACCCAACCTAAGATACATGATGCCAGGAGCAACTGAGAAAGCAGAATCTAACATGGGGTCTTGAAACCTGTCTATCTGCTAACTGGCTGGCAATAAAGACCCCATCACAGGTGGAAGGTGCAGAACTGAAGCCCCTGGCATTTGGCAGGAGTGCAACTGCTAAAATCTTCACTGGTAGTGAGCCAGAATGGGATACTCTCAGGAGAGAATGCACGCACAGGTACAGAACTAGTAGTTGTAAAGGCACTGGACTCAGATGGCTACCGCTGAGTTTTATCAATGTGTTGGAGAAAGACAAGGAAAAGCTAGGGTGATTAATCACTAATTGAAGGTAAATTATGAAAAGCAAAGGTTCTAGTTGGTAATATATAAAAACATTTTTATCTCCTGCAGCCAAAAGATACAAAAAGCTAAGAATTAGGACTTAGTTACAAGCATAGCACAGCTAAAGAGAAGGTTGAGTTCTCGCCAGTGCCAAGCTCAGAGCTGGAGGTAGGAAGATTCCTGAGAACTGAAATGTAGGCATAAAACTCCAGATGCCCCTACATAAGTGTCCCATTCCCCAGCACTGAAGGCTAGAGCCTCCCCCTTGCAATTAATACAGAGGCCTCTACCTTGCAAGACAATACCTTGAAGGAAATACAAGGCCTAGTCAATGTTGACCAGCATGAGCCAGGAGCATATGTATGGGGCACATATAAATGATATCATATGCTACTTGTCTTCCTCTGTCTGACTTATTTCTCTTATGATAATCTCTAGGCTCATTCATTTTGCTGAAAATTGCATTATTTCATTCTTCACGACTAAGTAAGATTCTATTGTATGTCTACATACCACATCTTCTTTTTTCATATACCACATCTTCTTTATCTATTCATCTGCCAATGGATATTAAAAGTAGTTTCCATGTCATGGTTATTATAAATAGTGCTGCTATGAACACTTATGTGTATGTATCTTTTCAAATTAGAATTTTCATCTTTTCCAGATATATGCTCATGAGTGGGATTATATGATAGTTCTAGTTTTATTGTTTTAAGGAATCTCCACGCTGTTCTTCACAGTGGCTGCACCAATTTACATTCCCACTACAATGTAGGAGTACTTCTTTTTCTCCATGCCCTCTCCAGCACTGACTACTTGTAGACTTTTTGATGATGGCCATTCTGACCAGTATGAGGCACCACCTCATTATAGCTTTGATTTGCATTTCTCTAATAATTATATATTAGCTAAATTTTTAAGTAAAAAATAAAGCTCTTTTAGATAGGTGGTTGCCAGAGGAGGGGAAGGAGGTGGTGGTGAAAGGGTGAATGGGGTTAAACAGCACAAACTTTCAGCTATAAAATAAATAAGTGCTAGAGATATGACACATAGCACAGTATATAGTTAATAATACTATCTTTCATACTTTAAAGGCATTAAGAGTAGATCTCAAAAGTTCTCATCACAAGAAAATAAATTCTGTAACTATGGTGATGAATGGTAACTTACTGGGGTGATCACTTCACAATATATACAAATATTGAACCATTTTGTCATACACCTGAAACTAGTATAACGTTGTATGTCAATTACACCTCAATTTTTTTTAATGAAGTTGTTTTAACTTTGAAAAAAATTTAAGACCACTATGTACATAAAAGCCTCTTAACTCTAAACACGTGTATTTAAATTGTTTTTTCATTTCCATGAATATATTTGGATATAAACATCCTGGAAAGTTATACACAGACATAAATTAACATGTCACTGCTGGTTGAGACATTTGAAAAGTCATCCTCGGTGCTTTCTCCTCCCTCTCCAGTTTTCCCACACATCCCTCTGCCATCAAGCTCAAGGTGAAGACATCACCACTCAGCCTCACATTATCTTTCACTCAAAACATTCCGGTTGTAACTCTTCTCTCTTTCTCTGGCTTGCCCCCTTCAAGTCTCTTCCCCACAAAGATCTTCTCAGATCACCTCACCTGCCTTCCCCTTCGACTTCAACTTCAACGCTCTCTACACACTAACCTGCTTATGGCTCCACACTGCAAAACAGATTATTTCTCCCAAATTTCTATAGGAGTCTATTTATTTATCAGCTTGTGTTCTGATAAAAATGAGGATTGACATTTGTTTCTTCACACATAAGCAAAAAAAAAAAAGAAAAAGAAAAACTAGCAGGGGTGATAAGGGCAATACAGTGAGGAAGAAGGAAGAAAGAGGGGGTCAGAGGATGTCGTTAAGTGAGAACAAGGAATTCCCTAGCAGCTCAGTGGTTAGGACTCAGTGCTTTCACTGCCTTGGCCCATTTCCATCCCTAGTTTGGGAACTAAAATTCTGAAAACCTTGAGAGATGCCAAAAAAAAAAGAGTGAGAATGGATAAGAATAGTCCCTGCCCTGTGAATTTTGCAGGTTTTTCAAGAAAAATTTTCCTTGGATAGGAATTCCTAACATAACATACATAAGTTGACAAGTACACAGAAGTACAACGTAAACACAGCTTGTTTGAATGCCCTCCACCTATAGCACTTTCTCACAATCAGGAACTCAGTTTGAAATTTCTAAGACTCTCCTCTACAGAACACGACTGTGTCCTGAGCTATTAGCAGCTATGTGAGAAAAGAGTCCTGTGTTAAAATGTGGGAAATACAGCTCACAGTCACCCCTCTAGGAAGACACATTAACCGATTAAGACTTTTGAAGAGATTACTTCATTGTCAAGTATGTGAAAATATAGCTGAGTATATTTAGCAAGGAGTCTCAAAAGTCTTTAAAGTATTTATGTTCTTTGACTCAGTGATTCCCAAGTATACGATTTTATCTTAAGGAAACAATCTTGGACATTTGCATAGATTTTCCCACAAGAACGTTTATCTCCCTGTGCTATGTATTGAATACATTAAACAAGGAACTACATGAGAGCCCAGCAGAGTAGGGAACTGGTTATATAAAGAATGGTAGGAAAGTGAAAGTCAAAGTGTTAGTTGCTCAGTCGTGTCTGACTCTTTGTGACTCCGTGGACTGTATCCTGCCAAGCTCCTCTGTCCATGGAATTCTCTAGACAAGAATACTGGAGTGGATTGCCATTCCCTTATCCAGGGGATCTTCCCAACCCAGGGATCGAACCCAGGTCTCCCACATTGCAGGCAGATTCTTTACCATCTGCACCACCAGGGAGGCCCAAAGAATGGAATGGCCACATAGTAAAATATTATGCAGACAAAAGCTATGATATAGAACATTTATAATGGCATAGACAAATGTTTATAAAATAGCAAAAGGAAAAAACTTATACCTGAATATAAAAGGATAAGTACCTTTTAAAAATTAAATGTTATGCAAGAGGAAAAAGATGGGAAAGGACTTATAACTGGAGTTTCATACCCAAATATCTCCCCATAGAGGCAGATAAACTATGACAGGGGCTTCTTTCCTAAAGGCAGCAGTTGTGAGCCCTGACGTGCCAGAATGCAGGTCACATGATGCCAATCTTCAATATTTTGGAAGAAACTAGAAGATATATGTGTCTGTAAGAAATCACCCAATTTTTACATGTTGACAGTCTAATTTTTAAAAATGTAAATATTACACAGCCAAATAAAACACATCTGTAAACCACCATCAGCAGCTCTGATTTATGCAGAATGTCAACAGAGGTTTTCTCTGGATGTCAGGATTTCAAGCGAATATTATTTCTTGCATATTGTTGTTTATGCTTTTTCTGTATTTTCTACAATAAAAAAATAAATCATTTCTATTTTTTCAAAAAGCCACTTTGTGTGAATTTTTAAGAGTTCTACTGTGATCCTTACCACTGGAAATAGAATAGTTGGAATTTAAGAATTTTGGCTAGAAATAAAAACAAAGTATTACCAACCTACATGGTGCCAATATGAACCATAACATTTACACTGTCAGTGTACTTCCTTCCCAGCCTTGGAACTACCTGGGGGAAAAAGACCTGTCTGATATTTTTACTGACTGTTTTTGCCTTTATTCAAAACACTGGCGATACTACAAACATAAACAACCTAAGGTTATGGAAATAGTGTTATAGTAATTCTTCTGTAAAAACCATAAGAAAAATTAGACACATCTATCCAGAATCCAAATCGGGTTCCTTGGAAGTTCCATGGTCAAATCGATTTGTAAAGTACTGCATACAAAGCCCAACGCATCCTGGCAGGACCAGGCTTCAAAATGTCCCCCAGCTTAAGCACATGCATACACAGACTTGGTTAGTTAGAGAGCCTCAAATTTATTTGGTCACAAGACTGTTTTTTGGAGCATCTATTACCACCCCCTACAAGCTCAGATTCTTTAGGATGCAGATCAGAAAACAGACTGAGTCAGAAACAGGAAAAAAAAAATCCCTTAAGAAATCCATTCTGTGTAATTGATCACTTGTAGTGAATTTCCATACTACATAGTCTACAGTTTTTAAAGAGGAAAGACATGTTTCTGGTATTTAGAAACTCAAGGAACAAAGAACTGGCTCTTACCACTCAGGAGATTAACCCCACCATTCACAGTAAAGGTGTATCTCAAAAATCCACACATTAAAGTGTCCCTTGAGGTCAAGTTTTGGAGTCTAATAATAAAATGATACTGAAATAAAACTCGGTAGGGGTCAGGTGTGGGGCAAAAGGAAAGACTGTCTGAAAATGGTTTTCCTTGTTTAATCATTTTACTTAGACTTCAGTTAAAAGACTTCTATTCAGTACAATGGTAAAAATAAACTTCATTTTATTTTAAAAGAAAACAATCATTAAAGCTCCAAATCAGTCTTGGGCATACTAGCACTACTTCAAAACCATATCCCCGAGGCACCTGTTTTAAAATAGACTGTCTTCCAAAACCACCTGATATGTGACTGTAAGTTTCTTCACCCACCCATCAAGGGAACCCAGGGTGATTAGAGAGCAACATTTCTGCATTTCCTTTCTCCCCTCTCCCTGGCTCTTCCTCCCCCAGTCCCTCTCCCTCTCCTTCTCTGTATTATGCTGGTTCCTATCATCGCAGGAGACAGGGGAGCAAGGCAGACTAACCTGTTTGTGAGGTTTCTGCTTTCATCTGTCAACATGCATTACAGGATCTTAACATCCATGGCTATTTATTTTTACACGTATTGTTTTGTCTGCAGAGGATAATATATCATGTTGCTGTCCGACAGCTTCCTTCCAACAGATCCCAGCAACGGGGCACCAACTCAGCTTGCTTTCTCTCCCAGCTAAGCTCCAGATGTTCCCTCCCCTCCTACTGAAAATGAGAAGCATCTTCCACACAACTTATTTTTTGGTTTTCCCTGGTTTTGACTTGTCCAGGAGATAGACTATACCCAGCTGATCCAGCACTTAGCAAAGTTCAGAAAATGGCCTCTGGGGGATGATTCTGCCTCTTTGCTTTTGCTTGTTTGTTCACTAACTCTAAAGAAAACGAATTTCTGGTCAATAACCACTTGTTTCAGAAATGACACAGCCACTAAAATACACCAAAAATCTGAAAGACATTTTTCAGAGCCAGGGAAAAAAAACTACCTTTTTCAAGGATCCCATAAATACAGGGAGGAAGATAAGAACCCTACAGTCTTTGTGCCATAATAATTGTAAGTGAACACAATTTTCCAACCCAGAGCTCCCCTTTGTGGTTTTCCTCACAAAAAGCCAATGGGGAGATTTTGTTTTTGTTTTTTTTTTTCCTATGAATCATGTTCCCCTTCACATTCAGTTGAAGAAAAGCTTTCTTTCGTGTGAGCCATCTGAAGTTCAAAGAGCTCTTCAAAATACATGTGAACAGCCTTTGGAGAACTCTTGGAACACCAATCTAAATGTGTGTCTTAATAACAGGAAAGCTTCATTAGCTGTAAACAAACGCCAATGCCAAATTCCAAGTAGTAAAAATTCATGCCATTGATATCTTCCCTTGAAGTCAAGAGCAGGTTAGAGTTAGAACTTTCACACACTTCTATCCTTTATCATTTAAATGTCAGAAACTGACATACAAACTGACATACTACTGCACAAAGGTTACTACAGCTGAGCTGATGTGGCTTCTCATGGCTAAACTCACTCTGCTGCTATTGTCCAATCATAACACAAAAAAGCACAAAAATAACCATAGTCCCCAGGTTTCAAAACATTCCTACCCCTAAGTTACAGTTCCAGGCTCCCCAGTGCATCTGAAACTCCATGAAAACCCAGGGAAAGACAACATCATGGCTTGCATCCTTCCCCACCCTCCCACCCCCATACCATAGGCATCTTTAAATTTTTTTAGCAAAGAAACAGACCTTAGAGCCATGTAGGAGAAGTAGGTAGGAACTGGGTCAAAGAGAACAGACTGATTGATGTGGTTTTCCATTTTTCACCATTCTGTCTGAAAACAAACTGTTTTTGGTTTGTGGGGGGGGGGGGGGGTAGAGCAGGGTGCATATTTTCTTTTCTCTTTCAGAGAAGGTCCAAATCCTTCACTGAATGCAAAATGGCCTTGCAGAAAGAAAATGAGCCCTGGGGAACTCTGTCTAATTGGCTTTTGTTTGTTTGTTTGCTGACTCTAAGGAAAATATATTTCTGGTAAATAACCCCTTGTTCTGGGCTCTCATAGCCTCTGGAACACAATGAAAATTAGTTTTATGGTAACTGTCATCCATTAATCATCTGATTCTCATGTTCTAACTTACATTAGCTCCTCACTCAGAGGGTAAAGAAGCTGCCTGCAATGCAGGAGACTCAGGTTCAATCCCTGGGTCAGGAAGATCCCCTGGAGAAGGGTGTGGCTACCAACTCCAGTACTCTTGCCTGGAGTACTCCATGGACAGAGGAGTCTGGCAGCTTACAGTCCATGGGGTTGCAAAGAGTCGGAAGTGACTAACACACACACACAACCATAACAGAAATAACAAGATATATTGGACATTTATTAGCTGCATCTTACTATTTCACAAAATTCCATTTAATCCATACAGATTCTCCATCAACTGGAGGTGTGAGAGGGCAATGCTAGTTTCACCTAAACATGTTATTCAATCAATGAGCTGAAATTAAAGGTGCCACTAGCTCCATATTTCCACTCTCAAACCTGCCTCCCAATCCACATCTCTCTGGATCATAGACCCACACATCCAACACAACTTGGATATCCCATAAGTGCTGCAAACTCAGTTTCTCTAAAACTTAATTTGTCTTTTTTTTTAAACCAATCTTCTATTCCTCTTCTCTTCTCTATGAGAGTGAAGCATTAGTTGTTTAGTTGTGTCCAACTCTTTGCAACCCCATGGACTGTAGCCCACCAGGCTCCTCTGTCCACGGAGTTCTCCAGGCAAGAATACTAAAGTGGGTTACCATTCCCTTCTCTAACCCAGGGATCTTTCCAACCCAGGGATTGAACCTGCATCTCCTGCACTGTGATGTATTCTTTACCACTGAGCCATCAGGGAGAAAATGGCATCAAAAAAATAAAAGAAAGAAAGAAATCCAAGACCAAAGCCAGAAACTAAAGAATCATCTGACATACCTTCCCCTCAGCCTCTACATCCAAGTCCACTGATCTGATCAAGATGTCCTTAACAATCCTCTCTACTGCATGTAACCTTAGGCAGAGTTCTTCCTCACTCCAGGCCCTGACCTCCTTTTTCTTAAGACATTTCCTTTAGAAAATCTGAAATTAAAAATTCTTTTTCTGCCCCTCTGACACACAGTAAATCTTTTAAAAATGCTCTGGCCAGTTTTACAACCCAGGACTATCTTTCTCCAAGACCTGGGAACCAAGTCCTTGAACTGAATCACTAAGGAGCGTGTCCCTGCCAGTCTGAGTGGCAGGGTGCAGAGCTCTAACTTCAGCTAGCACCCAACACCACAATGTAAAACTACCTCCTGTAACAAAGATACAAGCAAGCTTAATTTGGGCAGGGGGTAGGGGATGAGGGGTGATTAGTCAACACAGATGACCTGTATTTTCTCTTAAAAATCCTCCCATCTGGAGAAGCTTGGTCAAGATGGTGGAGTAGGAGTACCATGAGTTCACCTCCTCCCATGGGCACTCCAAAATTATACCTATTTGCAGAGCAACTATTGATAAGAGAGACCAGAATCTACCAGAAAAGATCATCTACAACTAAAGACATAAAGAAGGAACCACAATGAGACCAGTAGGTGGGACATAATTGAAGTATTGTTAATACCCATAAACCCAGGTGGGTGACCAAGAAAAGGGAAAAAAATTACAATTACAGAGATTCACCCCAAGGAACAAGGGGGTTAGTCCACATTGGGCTCTACAGCCTGAGAGTTCTGCACTGAGAAGACAAGCCCCCAGAAATTTTGGTTTTGAAGGCCATTAGGGCTCCCTTTCAGGAGAGTCAGATGGCTGTGGGAAAGAGAGACTCCATTATTGTAGGGCCCCTGGAGACTCAGAAGGTAAAGTGTCTGCCTGCAATGCAGGAGACACAGGTTCAATCCCTGGGTCAGGGAGATCCCCTGGAGAAAGAAATGACAACCCACTCCAGTACTCTTGCCCAGAAAATTCCATGGATGGAGGAGCCCTCTAGGCTACAGTCCATGTGGTTATGAAGAGTCAAACACAACTAAGCAACTTCACTTTCACTTTTCACAAAATTTCACATGCTCTGGGACCCCGGGCAGAAGCAATAATTCAACAGGAGCCTGGGTCAGACCCACCTGCTGATCTTAAAGAGTCTCCCAGAGAGGCAGGAGCAAACTGGAGCTCAACCTGGGACAGAGACACTGGCAACAGCCATTCTGGGGAGTTTGTTCTACCACATGGACCCTGGTGCTGAAAGTGCCATTTTGGAGTACTCCCTCTAGCTTATTAGCCTTGAGATCTGGGCCTGCCTTTGTCAGCCAGCCTGTAGGCAACTGTACTGGAATGCCTCAGGCCTAGCAACTAGCTGTGGGAACCAGGAGGAGACAGCTACACACACCAGCAGGCAGGATCTCTTAAGATGCCCTCCCCCGGTCCCCCAACACCCCCCCCGCCCCCCGCAGCATTAAGCCACCAGAGGACCCAGAATGTGTTCCACATACCAGTGTGCAGGCACTAGAGCTGAGACACCCAGAGCCCTGCAGCCAGAAACCCTGGGACCCAGCTCTGCCACCAGTGGGCAGACTTCATTCCGAGGGCTCCCTGGGCCCTGCCCACCCACCATAAGCTGACCTTAGCTTTGCGACCAGCCTCACACACCAGTGGGCAGGCATCAGCCCCTGGACCCGCTGAGCACCAGCCCCTCTCACCAGCTGGCAGACATGAGCCTCAGGACTATCACAGTACCACAGCCTCCTATGGAAGGGCCTAGTCCACGCCTCAGCAGTCCAGTACCAGCTCTAAATCACCTTGGTCCTCTCAGTCAGCAACCCCAGAATCCAGCCCCACTCACCAGTGGACTGATACAAGATTTGGGACACCCAGTCCCCACAGCCATCTGTATCAGGGATCAGTTCCACTTGACAGCAGTCCTACACCAGCTCTGGGACCTTGTGTCCTGCAGCCAGAGCTCCCAGGACCTGGCTATGCCCATGAGTGGACAAGCACTAGCCCTGGCTGCTTCACGCACTGGTGTGTATCAATCCTAGAATATCCTGGATCCCCACCCTGCCCATCAGCGACACCAGCCCCAAGACCATCACAGCCGTGAAGTTTGCCTTGTCAGAAACCAGCCCACACATCAGGAGACCAGCACCAGTCCTAGGACACCCCAGGCCCCAGCTCTGCCCACCAGCAGGCCAACTCCAGCTCTGGAACACCTTGGGCCCCTTAGCCAGTAACCCTGAGATCCAACCCCACCTACCAGAGGGATAGCAACAGCCTTGGGACTCCCAACGCCCTGCATCCAGAGACCCCAGGACCCAACTCTGCCCACCAGTGAGTCAGCAGTAGCCCTAAGATTCCCCTGAGCACCATTCTCACCCACCTTCAGGCCAACATCAGTCCCAGAAGCCCCTGGGCTGTGATCCCACCCACCAGCATGCCAATACCAGCTCTGAGATACCTTGGACTACTCAACCAGCTGCCCTGGGAAACAGGCTGACTCACCAACAGACCAGAACCAGCTTTGTGACACCCTGTAGCCCAAAGTAGCCATATCAGGAAACAGCCCCATCCACCAGTAGGCCAACACTGGATCTGGGAACCCCAGCCCCACAACCACCCACCCCAGAACGTGGCTCTGCCTACTAGTGAGGCAGTACTAGCCCCAGGTCCCCCAGATTTCTTAAGCCAACTTCCTCCTGACCCAGCCCTGTCAACCAGTAGCTGGCAGCATCTATAATGAAAAACATTAGCTTAAGATACAGAGGAATAAGTCAGCAGGCTGGAAAACAGTAATGGAAATCACTGAAGAAGAACACAAAAGAAAAAAGAATATAAAAAATTAAGACAGTTTAAGAGATCTCTGGGACAACATCAAGCATATATTCCCATTAAGAAGCGTTCCAGGTAGAGAAGAGAGAGAGAAAGGGATTTGAGAACATATTTGAAGATATAACAGCTGAAAACTTCCCTAGCCTGGAAAAAGAAACAGCCATCCAAGTCCAGGAAGCAAAGAGAGTCCCAAACAGGATCAACCTAAAGAGGTCCACACCAAAATACATTGTAATTAAAATGGCAAAGGTTAAAGATAAAGAGAGAATGTTAAGAGCGGGAAAGGAAAAACCAAGTCTGACAAATACTGTATGTTATAACACACGTTGAATCTAAAAACTAAAGTGAATGAATGAATATAACAAAACACATGGATTTATAGATAGACAACAAATTAGAGGTTATGGCAGAATGATCCCTGTTCATTTCCAAGCCAAACCACTCAATATCACAGTAAGCCAAGTCTATGACCCAACCAGTAATGCTGAAGAAGCTGAAGTTGAACAGTTCTATGAAGACCTACAAGACTTTCTAGAACTAACACACAAAAAAGATTTCCTTTTCATTATAGGGGACTGGAATCCAAAAGTAGGAAGTCAAGAGATATCTGGAGTAACAGGCAAATTTGGCCTTGGAGTAAAAAAAGCTGGGCAAAGGCTAACAAGAGTTTTACCAAGAGAACACAAGAGAAGACTCTACACATGGACATCATCAGGTGGTCAATACCGAAATAAGATTGATAATATTCTTTCCAGCCAAAGATGGAAAAGCTCTATACAGTCAGCAAAAGCGAGACCGGGAGCTGGCTATAGCTCAGATAATGAACACCTTATTGCCAAACTAAACTATTTCAGATTTAACAAAGTATGGAAAACCACTAGACCATTCAGGTATGACCTAAAGCAAATCCCTTACAATTATACAATGGAAGTGACAAATAGATTCAAGGGATTAGATGTGATAGACAGAGTGCATGAAGAACTATGGACATTCAAGAACAATGTTCATGACATTGTACAGGAGGCAGTGATCAAGACCACCCCCAAGAAAAAGAGATGCAAAAAGGCAAAACAGTTGTCTGAGGAGGCCTTACAAATAACTGAGAAAAGAAGAGAAGTGAAAAGCAAAGTAGGAAAGGGAAGATATACCCAAGAATAGCAAGGAGAGATAAGAAAGCCTTCCTCAGTGATCAGGGTAAAGAAGTAGAGGAAAACAATAGAATGGGGAAGACTAGAGATCTCTCCAAGAAAATCAGAGATACAAAGGGAACATTTCATACAAACATAGGTACAATAAAGGACAGAAATTGTATGCACCTAACAGAAGCAGAAGATATTAAGAGGTGGCAAGAAGACACAGAAGAACTATACAAAAAAGATCTTCATGACCCAGGAAACCACAATGGTGTGATCACTCACTTAGAGTCAGACATTCTGGAATGTGAAGTCAAGTGGGCCTTAGGAAGCATCACTACAAACAAAGCTAGTGGAGGTGATGGAATTCCTGTTGAGCTATTTCAAATCCTAAAAGATGATGCTGTGAAAGTGCTGAACTCTATATGCCAGCAAATTTGGAAAACTCAGCAGTGGCCACAGGACTGGAAATGGTCAGTTTTCATTCCAATCCCAAAGAAAGGCAATGCCAAAGAATGTTCAAACTACCGCACAATTGCACTCATCTCACACGCTAGTAAAGTGATGCTCAAAATTCTCCAAGCCAGGCTTCAACAGTACGTAAATCGTGAATTGCCAGATGTTCAAACTAGATTTGGAAAAGGCAGAGGAACCAGAGATCAAATTGCCGACATACACTGGATCATTGAAAAAGCAAGAGAGTTCCAGAAAAACATCTATTTCTGCTTTATTGACTACACAAAAGCCTTTGACAGTGTGGATCACAACAAACTGTGGAAAATTCTTCAAGAGATGGGAATACCAGACCACCTTACCTGCCTCCTGAGAAATCTGTATGCAGGTCAAGAGGCAACAGTTAGAACTGGACATGGAACAACAGACTGGTTCCAAATCAGGAAAGGAGTACATAATGGCTGTATATTGTCACTTTGCTTATTTAACTTATATGCAGAGTACATCATGGAAAATGCTTGGCTGGGTGAAGCACAAGCTGGAATCAAGATTGCTGGGAGAAATATCAATAACCTCAGATATGCAGATGACACCACCCTTATGGCAGAAAGTGAAGAAGAACTAAAGAGCCTCTTGATGAAAATGAAAGAGGAGAGTGAAAAAGTTGGTTTAAAATTCAACATTCATAAAACTAAGATCATGGCATCCAATCCCATCACTTTATGGCAAACAGATGGGGAAACAATGGAAACAGTGAGAGACTATATTTTTGGGTTTCAAAATCCCTACAGATGGTGACTGTAGCCATGATTAAAAGATACTTGCTCCTTGGAAGAAAAGCTATGACCAAGCTAAACAGCACATTAAAAAGCAGAGACATAGAGACATTACTTTGCCGACAAAGGTCTGTCTAGTCAAAGCTATGGTTTTTCCAGTAGTCATGCGTGGATGTGAGTGGTGGACTATAAAAAAAGTTGAGCGCCAAAGAATTGATGCTTTTGAACTGTGGTGTTGGAGAAGACTCTTGAGAGTCCCTTGGACTGCAAGGAGATCAAACCAGTCCATCCTAAAGGAAATCAGTCATGAATATTCATTTGAAGGACTGATACAGAAGCTGAAACTCCAATCCTCTGGTCACCTGATGCGAAGAACTGACTCAATGGAAAAGGCCCTGATGCTGGGAAACATTGAAGGCAGGTGGAGAAGGGGATGACAGAGGATGAGATGGTTGGATGGCATCACTGACTCAATGGACATGAGTTTGAGTAAACTCTGGGAGTTGGTGATGGACAGGGATGTCTGACATGCTGCAGTCACTGGGGTGGCAACAAGTCAGACACGACTGAGCGACTGAACTGAACTGAACTGAACAACAACAAATTATTTATTTACATATCCCTCAATAGCTAAGTCCTATCAATCCATATTCAATCTGCCTCACCTCATTTCCCCCAAACTAACTCTGTATAACATCTCAGGCAACTGCATAAGCTCCTAACTACTTTTTCTGCTTCCAATCCCCCCCACTCCAAATTGCCCCCCTTTATCTTCAAAAATCAACTAAATGATATCATTCCACTATCAAGTTCCTGATGGCTCATTACCTTCTACAATATAAAATGCAAACTCCCAGTGTGGAATTCAAAGGCCTTCCCAAGTGACTAACACTCTTCCTCTCATTCCTAACAACACCCACCTCCAACCCCACAGGGTAACTCATTCAACCCTGATCAAGCCACTATGTTTTTGTTTGAGCAGCTCCTTCTACCTAAAGTGGCTCACATTCATTTTCCAAAAGGCAAACTCCTTATTTTCAAAAGCTCTGCCAAAGTGTTACTTCTCAAAGCCATCTACCACCAAGAATTAATCACTGCCTCCTCTTTCCCACATTTTCCCACTTTAAATCACTATAGACCAGTTATCACAGTTTGGCTTGCATTATGTAAATGCCTGCCTCCCTCCTCAACAGTGAACATCTCTAGGACAAAAGTCAGATGACACTAGTAATATCCCCATTACTAGTAATATCACTAGTAATATCCCCACTAGTAATATTATTAGTGATATCCCCACTAGTAATAAGCGATTGTTGAATTCATTTGAGAAAGCATTTTTAAATCCCTAACTGGTAAATTTAAGACAGGCATTTCTAATAATTTCTGTCCCCTCATCCCCTCACTGGGGGAACTAGCAGTAGAAATAGCTTAGATCTCCAAGTCTTTAATACTATAAGAATTGTAGAGCTCAAAAAAGTCACTGGAGACTGGGTTTGATATACATTTGACTGTTGAAAAAAAACTGAGACTCTTTCCAGACAAAAGTACTTCCAAACATGATCTTTATTAAGCCAGTGCCTTCTAGCTTTTAGATTTTGATGCTGTATTTTAACCATGCTCACTGGAAGGTCATTTATTGACAGAAATGACACAGCCAAATGATTTCTTACAAGATCTTAAGATCGTTCAAGGAGGTCTTCTCATTTCTAACCTTTACAGCAGAGTTTCAAAGCCCCTGTTTTTATACTAAAAGCTATCACAAGCTGCAAACTAGAGAGTTTTGAAGCCTTCTTTATGCTCTCAGAAGACTGATACCACACTAACGCATACGCTATATCTTTAATTCTGGGTTGGCAATGATTGGTTTAAAAAGTATTATTCAACGAAAGGGCCTTTCAGACACTTTCAGGAATCATTTCCACTACCTTATCAAATACCAACATGGTATCTACCTCTGCATTTAGGATAAATGAGATATAGAAGAAATACATTAAGGATAAGATTCAGAATTTTTTCTGAAATATCCTAAAACATATACCATTCTCTGAAATTTCTCATACACAAAAATGCAATAAAAACCTTCACACATGAAAATTTCTTAATATTATAGTTCCTAAATCAGTGCTCTTACTACATATTGTTACCTGAACCAAATGTAAGCAGACATCTTCTTTCATGGGCAATATGATGAGGTAGGAACCACAATTTTAATAATTCTGTATTTATCTTGTATCTTAGGAAAAAAATATATAACTAGTACACACACCCAAGGGTCTTGTGGCTTAGAACATAGGTCCCCAGCCCCCAGGCCACAGACTGATTATTAGTCCATGGCCTGTTAAAAACACACACAGCAGGAGATGAACAATGGGCAAGTAAGCAAAACTTTATCTGTATTTATAGCCATTCCCCATTGCTGGCATTATCACCTGAGCTCTGCTTCCTATCAGAGGCATAACAAATGCAATGTCCCAAAACCATTCCAACCCCCACCCCATCTGTGGAAAAACTATCTTCCATGAAACTGGTCACTAGTGTCAAAAAGGTTGGGGATCACTGGCTTGAATGAGACAATAATGGTTGCAACCGCAGTAACCTATCTTATTCCAACTGAACAAGGCACTGTGCCCTGGCACAAGCTTGAATGCTTCACATCTTTAGGAAATTACTTTCTTAATTTCTTGGGAGCATTACTAATGATGATGGCCTAGATCTCTAACGCAGATCCCCATATACCATGTTTCCATACCCATCACTGACCTTGTGTATGTATAAGCCTGAATAAGTATCCTGGACGCTTTTCGAACACAAAACATGTATGAGTGACTCTCTCTGTGCTAAGTGACACCAGAATCAAAAAATAACGCTACTGAAGCAGAACTTCAACTTTGTTTTCAACTAGGTGACATTAAACATACTTTATTACTGACTGCTAAAAAATTCCATTCTTCTCAAGGAATTTACTTTTAGGTATGCATTTTTGTAAAATTAATTACACTTATAACTTGATATTATTATTTTCTTTGTTCTTTAGTTAATGACAATGTGGAGTAAAGGTATTTTATTTATTATTATAGTTATCTTATATTTGTGACAAATGAAATTGGCTTTTACTAATAGTAAAAATGTTTCTTTGTAAAATAGATTTAAAGTTTTTAGAAAAGGATTGTACTTAAAGAAAAATAAGTAAATAATAGTACAGATGAGAGGAGTATCATAGACATATGTTTGGGAAACACTATCCTAGAGAAAAGCTCTTTACAGAGATGAACTCTCTTCCACAGAGGGTAAATAACTTGCACTTTTACCACTGTCGGTTCCAAAAGCTAAGAACACATAAACAGGCAGCCACAAAGACTATCACTCTAGAAAACAGAAAGAAGATGAAAAATTGGAAAAAAGTATGTGGATTTTGGATAGTACAGAAAAACGCTAGTAGGGATGACTAACTTTTGAATCAATAGTAATACACTCAAAGACTACTGTAGCCCCTTTTTAATCCCTTATGCCATTGCGCCTTCACATAATATAAAATCTTAAGCTTTCCAAAAAAATCTTTAGCTTTCCAGTAAGAATCACTAATAAAAAAAAAAAAAAGGTAATATCTCCCATAAGCATCCTCAACCACTCAAAAAAATTTATTTTGTTATACTTTATGTTTCATTGTATGTTAACTCTAAGGTTCCCCATACAGACTTTTGGGCTTCCCAGGCAGCTCAGTGGGTAAAGAATTTGCCTGCAATGCAGGAGACGTGGGTTCAGTCCCTGGGTCAAGAAGATCCCCTGGAAGAAGACATTGAAACCCACTCCAGTATTCTTGCCTGGAGAATCCCACAGATGGAGGAAGGAGCCTGGGGAGCTACAGTCCATAGCATTGTAAAGAGCCAGACAAGACTGAAGCAACTGAGCATACATACACACATACAGACATTTGAGGAATTAGATTCTGGTAACTATTCCTTTACAAACTCCCCATTTTGGAGGTTTCCTAAGTCACACCCATTAGGGAGTCACATACCATGAGTTGGGAATTACTCTCTACCTTACATTATCATTAAGAAAAAGAGAAGCTGCTCTCAGTAACCAAGACACTATTCATTACTCCTTACAAAGGCATACTATAACTACTTCAGACTCCTTAAATTTTCCCAATGATAGCGAAATGCAGTTAGAAGCCATAGGTAACTTGTTCCAATAAAGACAAATTACAGAGCAATGCAATTAAACTAAGTTATTTTCAGTCTTATTTTTAATCACATGAGAAGAGTGAGTTTGAGGGAACACAGCAACTCTGTAGCTTGTAACAGAAAAACAGAAGTAGTAAATATGATTTTTATAATGAAAACAAACAATTGGTATGAAGAGACTGCAAGCCTACCCTAATTAGCATTACTAACCTTGAAAATATGCATATGAATAATTTTTACACAATCTCAAATGCCAAGACTAAAAATGTTTCAACTATACTTTGACGGATAACACATCTACAATGTATGTTTTCAAATAATGTAAAACAGTCTGTAAAATAAAATCATAAACCAGGAAATGTAGAAAAGCAGCACCATAAGGTACATATGAAAAGCCAAGTGTTCTTCCAAAATTTACTTTTTATGTAGCAGAGTGACCATAAAGAATTTTCAATGGACCCAAAACTTGCACTTCCCTAGTGGCTAAGCAGGTAAAGAATCTACTTGCAATGCTAGAAATGCAGGATTGATTGATCCACTCTTCCATAGTAATAGGGCTTCCCTTCTGGCTCAGCTGGTAAAGAATCCACCTGCAATGCGGATTCGATCCTGGAGAAGGGAAAGGCTACCTATTCAAGTATTCTGGCCTGGAGAATTCCACAGTAATAGAATCCCTTGTTTTTAACTGAGTACCTGGCAGCCAGGTGTTTCAAATCCTTTTAGAACACATTTATTGTAGATAGTTTAAAGCATTAGCTGCTTTGAATAGTGGAAAAAATATATATGCAAGCAAAAACAAAAAGAGTTCAGTATTTCTTCATTTAATACAAATGCTTCCAATGCTTTTATTTTTTTATTATTATTATTATTTTTTAATTGTTTTTGCCATACAATGTCATGATATCACCATGGGTTTACATATGCTTCCCCTCCGGAACCCCCCTCCCTCCTCCCTCCCCCCCGGGAAATCTCGCTGCACCAGTCCCGAGCATCAATCCTGGGCTGGCGATTGATTAGACACATGACAATTAACATGCTTCAATGCCCTTCTCCCATGTCATCCCACCCTTACCCTCATCCACAAAGTCCATGAGTCTATTCTATACATCTGCGTTCCTTTTGTTGTCTCCCATGTTGGGTTCTCGTTACTGTCTTTCTAAATTTCATATATATGCGTTAATATACTGTATTGTTGTTTTTGCTTCTGGCTTACTTCACTCTGGATAATGGGCTCCAGTTTCGTCCATCTGAGTAGAATTGCTTCAAATGAATTTTTTTTTAATGCTGAGTAATATTCCATTGTGTATATGTACCACAGCTTTCTTATCCATTCATCAGTTGATGGGCATCTAGGTTGTTTCCATGTCTTAGCTATTGTAAACAATGCAGCGATGAACATTGGGGTACACGTGGCTCTTTCAATTCTGGTTTCCTCGGTGTATATGCTTTTAAAGTTCTTGCATTTCACTGATGAGTAAAGGAAAGCATAAAAAAATAAGTAAATTTGTTCAAGTTCACATTCAACATTCAACAAATATTAAGTAAATGATAAACCTGAAGTGAAGCTTAGATTCTATTGGACAAGATGAACAAAAAATAAATAAACATGAATGATAAATAAAGATGAATGCAGACATGATGAAGGCAATTAAGGGTTGAGATACAGCCTAGCAGGCAGGAGGAGAAGGATGGCAGGCCAACTTTTGATCAGCATCATGGAAGGCTGAGGCCTAAGGGGTAAAATAGCAAAGGCTGCAGGAGAAGATGCTGCTGCCGCTGCTAAGTCACTTCAGTCATGTCCGACTCTGTGCGACCTCATAGACAGCAGCCCACCAGGCCCCCCTGGCCCTGGGATGCTCCAGACAAGAACACTGGAGTGGGTTGCCATTTCCTTCTCCAATGCATGAAAGTGAAAAGTGAAAGTGAAGTCACTCAGTCATGTCTGACTCCTAGCGACCCCATGGACTGCAGCCTACCAGGCTCCTCTGTCCATGGGATTATCCAGGCAAGAGTACTGGAGTGGGGTGCCATTGCCTTTTCCAGCAGGAGAAGATGATACAGGTAGAAAGAGGTTCGAATGCCTTCATGTGGACAATGCTTCACACTTGAGTAACTGGAAGTGCCTCTTTCACATTCCTGCAGAATGCTGTATTGTGTAATGTTTTCACACTTTTCTAGGTACCAGGAAAGGATCTGTAAATGCATTATTGCTTATACTCCCAACAGAGCACATCACTGGAAGCATCTGCATTGAAACTTGAATCTGCCAGCATCCATGCTACCATGTGGGCAATGGATTGGGAACGAGACACTAGGGGCTACCATGGATCCTAACAGCCATGATGGGACACTGGCAGAATGTATCTGAAATGGAGTCAAGATCATAACTCTGGAATGAGCATCTGAAAATCTCACCAGGCTAATGACCTGGAATATTCTCCAAAACAGTCTTGTCTCCTGCTGCTCTTTCTCTCAGCCCCCGCCTCCTTTCACTTTCTTTTTTTTAATTAATTAATTTTAATTGGAGGCTAATTACTTTACAATATCGTAGTGGTTTTGCCATATATTAACATGAATCAGCCATGGGTTTCCATGTGTTCCCAATCCTGAATCCCCCTCCCACCTCCCTCCCTATCCCATCCTTCAGGGTTGTCCCAGTGCACCAGCTTTGAGTGCCCTGTTTCATGCATCAAACTTGGACTGGTGATCTGTTTCACATACAGTAATATACATGTTTCAATGCTATTCTCTCAAATCATCTCACTCTCACCTTCTCCCACAGAGTCCAAAAGTCTGTTCTTTATATCTGTGTCTCTTTTGCTGTCTCACATATAGAGTCATTGTTACCATCTTTCTAAATTCCATATATATGCATTAATATACTGTATTGGTGTTTTTCTTTCTGACTTATTTCACTCTGTATAATAGACTCCAGTTTCATCCACCTCATTAGAACTTATTCAAATATGCTGTTTTTAATAGCTGAGTAATATTCCATTGTGTATATGTACCACAGCTTTCTTATCCATTCATCTGCCTATGGACATCTAGGTTGCTTCCCTGTCCTAGCTATTGTAAACAGTGCTGCGATGAACATGGGGGTACACATGTCTCTTTCAATTCTGGTTTCCTCGGTGTGTATGCCCAGCAGTGGGATTGCTGGGTCATACAGCATTTTTATTTCCATTTTTTAAGGAATCACCACACTGTTCTCCATAGTGGCTGTACTAGTTTTGCATTCCCATCAACAGTGTAAGGGGGTTCCCTTTTCTCTTCACCCTCTCCAGCATTTATTGTCTGTAGACTTTTTGATAGTAGCCTTTCTGACCAGCATGAGATGGTACCTCATTGTGGTTTTGATTTACATTTCTCTGATAATGAGTGATGTTGAGTATCTTTTCATGTGTTTGTTGGCCATCTGTATGTCTTCTTCGGAGAAATGTCTGTTTAATTCTTTGGCCCATTTTTTGACTGGGTTGTTTATTTTTCTGGAATTTTGCTGCATGAGCTGCTTGTATATTTCTGAGATTAATTCTTTGTCAGTTGCTTCATTTGCGATTATTTTCTCCCATTCTGAAGGCTGTCTTTTCACCTTGCCTTCAGTTTCCTTTGCTGTGCAAAAGCTTTTAAGTTTAATTAGATCCCATTTGTTTACTTTCGCTTTTATTTCCATTCCTCTAGGAGTTGGGTCAGAGAGGATCTTGCTATGATTTATGTCAGAGAGTGTTTTGCCTATGTTTTCCTCTAGGAGTTATATAGTTTCTGGTCTTACACTTAGATCTTTAATCCATTTTGAGTTTATTTTTGTGTATGGTTTTAGAAAGTGTTCTAGTTTCATTCTTTTACAAGTGGTTGACCAGTTTTCCAAGTACCACTTGTTAAAGAGATTGTCTTTTATCCATTGTATATTCTTGCCTCCTTAGTCAAAGATAAGGTGTCCATAGGTGTGAGGATTTATCTCTGGGCTTTCTATTTTGTTCCATTGATCTATATTTCTGTCTTTGTGTCAGTACCATACTGTCTTGATGATTGTGGCTTTGTAGTATAGTCTGAAGTCAGGCAAGTTGATTCCTCCAGTTCCATTCTTCTTTCTCAAGATTGCTTTGGCTATTCGAGGTTTGTGAAAGTATTTGTTCTAGTTCTGTGAAAAATACCATTGGTAGCTTGATACGGGTTGCATTAAATCTATAGATTGCTTTGAGTAGTATACTCATTTTCACTATATTGATTCTTCCGATCCATGAACATGGTATATTTCTCCATCTATTTGTGTCATCTTTGATTTCTTTCATCAGTGTTTTGGTTTTCTATATATAGGTCTTTTGTTTCTTTAGGTAGATTTATTCCTAAGTATTTTATTCTTTTCACTGCAATGGTGAATGGAATTGTTTCCTTAATTTCTCTTTCTGTTTTCTCATTGTTAGTGTATAGGAATGCAAGGGATTTCTGTGTATTAATTTTATATCCTGCAAATTTACTATATTCATTGATTAGCTCTAGTAATCCTCCAGTGGTGTCTTTAGGGTTTTCTGTGTAGAGGATCAGGTCATCTGCAAACAGTGAGAGTTTTACTTCTTCTTTCCAATCTGGATTCCTTTTATTTCTTTTTCTTCTCTGATTGCTATAACTAAAACTTCCAAAACTATGTTGAACAGTAGTGGTGAGAGTGGGCACCCTTGTCTTGTTCCTGGCTTTAGAGGAAATGCTTTCAGTTTTTCACCATTGAGGATAATGTTTGCTGTGGGTTTATCATATATGGCTTTTATTTTGTTGAGGTATGTTCCTTCTATGCCAGCTTTTTGGAGGGTTTTGATCATAAATGTTGAATTTTGTCAAAGGCTTTCTCTGCATCTATTGAGATAATCATATGTTTTTTATCTTTCAATTTGTTACTGTGGTGTATCACATTGATTGATTTGCAAATATTGAAGAATCCTTGCATCCCAAAATAAAGCCCACTTGGTCATGATGTATGGTCTTTTTAATATATTGTTGGATTCTGTTTGCTAGGATTTTGTTAAGGATTTTTTAATCTATGTTCATCAGTGATATTGGCCTGTAGTTTTCTCTTTTTTTGTGGCATCTTTGTCTGGTTTTGGTATTAGAGTGATGGCGGCCTCATAAAATGAGTTTGGGAGTTTACCTTCCTCTGAAATTTTCTGGAAGAGTTTGAGAAGGATAGGTGTTAACTCTTCTCTAAAGTTTTGGTAGAATTCACCTGTGAAGCCGTCTGGTCCTGTGCTTTTGTTTGTTGGAAGATTTTTGATTATGGGTACAATTTCTGTGCTTGTGATGGGTCTGTTAAGATTTTCTATTTCTTTCTGGCTCAGTTTTGGAAGGTTATACTTTTCTAATAATTAGTGCATTTCTTCCAAGTTGTCCATTTCATTGGCTGATAGTTGCTGATAGTAGTCTCTCATGATCCTTTGTATTTCTGTGTTGTCTGTTGTAATTTCTCCATTTTCATTTCTAATTTTGTCGATTTGATTCTTCTTCCTTTGTTTCTTGATGAGTCTGGCTAATGGTTTGTGTATTTTATTTATCTTCTCAAAGAACCAGCTTTTAGTCTTGTTGATTTTTGCTAGTCTCCTTTGTTTCTTTTTTGTTTATTCCTGCCCTAATTTTTATGATTTCTTTTCTTCTACTAATGCTGGGGTTCTTCATTTCTTCTTTTTCTAGTTGCTTTAGGTGTAAAGTTAGGTTATTGATTTGATTTTTGTGTTGTTTCTTGAGGTAATCTAGTATTGCTATGAACCTTCCTCCCTTAACACTGCTTTTACTCAATCCCATATGTTTGGGGTTGTCGTGTTTTCATTTTCATTCATTTCTATGCATATTTTGGTTTCTTTTTTTATTTCTTCTTTGATTTGTTGGTTATTCAGAAGTGTATTGTTTAACCTACATATGTTTTTATTTTAAACAGTTTTTTTTTCCTGTAGTAGACATCTAATCTTGCCACAATGTGATTAGAAAATATGCTTAAAATGATTTCAATTTTTTTGAATTTACCAAGGCTAGATTTATGGCTCAGGATGTGATCTATCCTGGAGAAGGTTCAGTGTGCACTTGAGAAAAAGGTTAAATGCATTGTTTTGATTGTTTTAGATATCAATAAGGTCTAACTGGTTGATTGTATCATTTTAAGTTTGTGTTCCCTTGTTAATTTTCTGTTTGATTGATCTATCCATAGGTGTGAGTGGGATATTAAAGTCTCCTACAATTATTGTGTTACTGTTAATTTCTGCTTTCATACTTGTTAGCATTTGCCTTACATAATGTGGTGCTACTATGTTGGGTGTATGTGTGTGTATATATATAATCATATATATCTTCTTCTTGGATTGATCCTTGATCATTATGTAGTATCCTTCTTTGTCTCTTTTCACAGCCTTTATTTCAAAGTCTATCTTATCTGCTAAGAGTATTGCTATTCCTGCTTTCTTTTGGTCTTCATTTGTATGAAATATATTTTTCCAGCCCTTCACTTTCAGTCTGTATGTGTCCCGTGGTTTGTGGTGGATCTCTTGTACACAGCATATATAGGGGTTTTGTTTTGTATCCATTCAGCCAGTCTTTGTCTTTTTGTTGGGGCATTCAACCCATTTACATTTAAGGGAATTATTCATAAGTATGAGTGGACTCCGGGAGTTGGTGATGGACAGGGAGGCCTGGCATGTTGCGGTTCATGGGGTCGCAAAGAGTCGGACACGACTGAGCAACTGAACTGACTGACTGACTGATGATCCCATTGCCATTTACTTGGTTGTTTTGGATTCAAGTTAATAAATCTTTTCTGTGTTTCCTGTTTACAGAAGATCCTTTGGCATTTGTTGATGAGCTGCTTTAGTGATGCTGAATTCTCTCAGCTTTTGTTTATCCATAAAGCTTTTGATTTCTCTTTCATATTTGAATGAGATCCTTGCTGGGTACAGTAATCTGTGTTGTAGGCTATTCTCGTTCATCACTTTAAGTAAGTTCTGCCATTCCCTTCTGGCCTGAAGTTCTACTGAAACATCAGCTGTTATCCTTATGGGGATCCCCTTGTGTGTTATTTGTTGCTTTTCCCTTGCTGCTTCTAATAGTTGCTCTTTGTGTCTGATCTTTGTTAATTTGATTAATATGTGTCTTGGGGTGTTTCACCTCGGGTTTATCCTATTTGGGACTTTCTGGGTTTCTTGGACTTGGGTGGCTATTTCCTTCCCCATTTTAGGGAAGTTTTCAACTATTATCTCTTCAAGTATTTTCTCATGCCCTTTCTTTTTGTCTTCTTCCTCTGGGACTCCTATGATTTGAATGTTGGGGCATTTAACATTGTCGCAGAGGTCTCTGAGGTAGTCCTCATTTCTTTTAATTCTTTCTTCTTTTTCCCTCTCTCCTTCACTTATTTCCACCATTCTATCTTCCACCTCACTTATCCTATCTTCTGCCTCAGTTATTCTACTGTTGGTTCCCTCCAGAGTGCTTATGATCTCAGTTACTGCATATTCATTACTGATTGACTTTTTTATTTCTTCTAGGTCCTTGTTAAACATTTCTTGTATCTTCTCAGTCCTTGTCTCTAGTCTATTTATCTGTTTTGTTTTCAAGATTTTGGATCATCTTTACTATCATTATTCCGAATTCTTTTTCAGGGAGACTCCCTATCTCCTCTCTCTTTTGTTTGGTTTGGTGGGCATTTATCATGTTCCTTTACCTGCTGAGTATTTCTCTGCCTTTTAATTTTGTTTAGATTGCTGTGTTTGGAGCGGCCTTTCAGTAAGCTGGAAGTTTGTGGTTCCTCTTTATTGTAGAGCTTGCTCCCTGTGGGTGAGGTTGGAGCAGCTTGACAAGGTTTCCTGGTTATAGGAGCTTGCATCTGTGTTCCGGTGGGTGGAGCTGGATCTCTTCTGTCTGGAGTGCAATGAAGTGTCCAGTAGTGAGTTTTTGGGTGTCTATGGGTTTGGCATGGGTTTAGGCAGCCTGTATTTTAATGCTCAGGGCTGTGTTCCTGCATTGCTGGAGAATCAGCATGGTATGTGTTACTCTGGAACTTGTTGGCTCTTGGGTGGAGCTTGGTTTCAGTGTAGGTGTGGAGGCTCTTGAATGAGCTCTTATCTATTAATGTTCCCTGGAGTCAGGAGTTTTCTGGTGTTCTCAAGTTCTGGATTTAAGCCTCCTGCCTCTGGCTTTCAGTCTTATTCTTACAGTAGCCTCAAGACTTCTCCATCCATACAGCACAGATGATAAAACATCTAGGTTAATGGTGAAAAGATTCTCCACAGTGAAGGACACCCTGAGATGTTCATGGAGTTACACAGAGAAGATAAGAGGGAGGAGGGAGATAGAGGTGACCAGGAGGAGAAGAGAGGGAGTCAAAAAAGGGAGAGACCAATCTAGCCAGTAATCAGTTCCCTAAGTGTTCTCCACAGCCTGGAACACCCTGACACATTCACAGAGTTAAGTAGAGAAGAGAAGGGAGAGGGAGGAGATAAAGGTGACCTGGGGGAGAAAAGGGAGAGTCCAAAGGGGGAGAGAGCAATCAAGCCAGTAATCACACCCCTAAGTAAAAAATGGATACTGAAGATTAGATTCTTAAAGGTACAAAATTGATAACAAATACCAAAAAGCAAAGATTAAAAATCTAGAGGTTAGACTCTCAAAAATACAATATTAAAAATACAAAACAAAATCAATCACAAAAATTTGCTTTAAAAATAGGGTCTTTTTTTGCAAGGCAATAGTAGGTTATAAAAATGAAAATTAAAGGAGAACTTAAAATTTTTTTTAAATGATAATAGTAAAAATATATCTAGGAATTTCTCTGGAGCTGTTGTGGGCAGTGTGGGGTCAGTTCAGTTTCAGATAGTTGCCTGTTTCAGCTTGTACTTGTTCTCAAGGTCTCTAGGTCTCCTCCAATGCTTAGTCAATGCTAACTACAGAATTTTAATCTGTGGCACCTGGAACTTCCTGAGCAGTTCTCTCTTCTTCATTTATTTTGGCTTCCTCTGTTTGCAAGTGTCTTCAGTGTCTAATTTTCACTCGGACACAAGGGGGCAAAGATGGTCACTTATTTAGGCTCACTTGTTCAGCTGTGCTGTGGGAGAGAGGAACACTGCAAACAAACATCACTGGTGTGTCTGGAGAGTGCTTGCAGTGTATGGACCGCACTGGGTTTGCCCAGCTCATGGGCATGCATTTTGTGCCCTTCCCAGGTCCAAGCAGCTCAGGCAACAAGGCGCATGCCGAACACACTGTCCCAGGTGTCTCACAGTACGCTGCGAGAGCACTGTCTCGGGGTACCGTGTGTCTTCTCTGCGGAGCTGATCTCAGGCTGTGATCCTTCTGGCAGATGTCAATCATCCAGGATCCCAGCAAGACGCAGTTACCAACCAGGATCCAGCTCACAGTTTGGTGGAGGATGCCAGTCTCTGGGGCTGAAACTGCCCCTTGCCTTCCCACTCTGGCTGTCGCGTGCCTGCCTCTCTGCCTCCAGCAGGCGGGGTGAGGCCTATATGCAGCTGCTAGCTCTCATTTGGTATTCACTCAATCCTTTTTTTCTGTGACCAGGCCAGGCTGTACATTAGATTAGAGCCTTTGGTGGGAAAGTTCTCTTTTTTTTTTCGCTCTCTCTCTCTGGCTATCCCACAGCTTGGGTTGCTGTCTCATGTCAGCTCCCTCAGATTGTCCTCAGGGCATTCAGGCCCGGTCCTTACCTAAGCATGCAGCTCGTGCCTCCCTGTCCAGCCCCAGCTCACTGGTGGCCAACGCAAGCATCTAAGCTACTTCTCCACTGGGAGTTGTTGTTAGGCATGTATTCTGTGGGGTTTTTTTTTTCTTCCAGTTACATTGCCCTCTGAGATTCCAAAACTCCCCACAGACCCATCGGTGAGAAGGTGTCCTGCTGTTTGGAAACTTCTACTCCTTCACAACTCCCTCCCCAGGATGGGTCTCTGTCCTTAACTCTTTTGTCTCTCTTTTTGTCTTTTATATTTTGTCCTACTTGCTTCTGAAGAGAAGGGGCTGCCTTTCTGGATGCCTGGTGTCCTCCACCAGCATTCAGAAGTTGTTTTGTGGAAGCTGCTCAGCATTCAAATGATCTTTTGATGAATTTGTGGGGAAGAAATTCTCCCTGTCCTATTCCTCTGCCATCTTGGGACCGCCGGCCCCCCTTACACTTTCCTCTTGCCCTATCTACAATAAAAAGGAAAAGAAAAACCTACAGTTCAGTTCAGTTGCTCAGTCATGTCCAACTCTTTGTGACCCCATGGACTACAGCATACCAGGCTTTCCTGTCCATCACCAACTCCCAGAGTTTGCTCAAACTCATGTTTATTGAGTCAGTGATGCAATCCAAACATCTCATCCTCTGTCATCCCCTTCTCCTCCTGCCTTCAATCTTTCCCAGCATCAGGGTCTTTTCCAATGAGTCAGTTCTTCGCATCAGGTGGCCAAGTATTGGAGTTTCAGCTTTAGCATCAGTCCTTCCAAAGAATATTCAGGAATGATTTCCTTTAGGAGTGACTGGTTTGATTTCCTTTCACTTCAAGGGACTCTCAAGAGTCTTCTCCAACACTTCAGTTCAAAAGCATCAATTCTTTGGCACTCAATTCTCTTTATAGTCCAATACTCACATCCATACATGACTACTGGAAACACCGTAGTTTTGACTAGATGGACTTTTGTCAGCCAAGTAATGTCTCTGCTTTTTAATATATGGTCTAGGTTGGACAAAGATTTTCTTCCAAGAAGAAAGTGTTTTCTAATTTCATGGCTGCTGTCACCACTTCAGGGATTCTGGAGCCCAAGAAAAGAAAGTCTGTCACTGGTTCCACTGGTTCCCCATCTATTTGCCACAAAGTGATGGGACCGGATGCCATGATTGTAGTTTTTCAATGTTGAGTTTTAAGCCAACTTTTTCACTCTCCTCTTTTACTTTCATCAAGAAGTTCCTCTTCACTTTCTGCCATGAAGGTGGTGTCATCTGTATATCTGAGGTCATTGATATTTCTCCCAGCAATCTTGATTCCAGCTTGTGCTTCATCCAGCCCAACATTTCGCATGAGGTACTCTGCATATAATACACAGTGACAATATACAGCCTTGTCATACTCCTTTCCCAGTTTGAAGTCAGTCTGTTGTTCCATGTCCAGTTCTAACTGTTGCTTCTTGACCTGTATACAGATTTCTCAGGAAGTTGTACTTACAACAGTATAGAAAGGTACGAAATCAAATCAGCAGTTTGCAGCCCTTTTCTGACCTATCAATAATCTCTCTTCTCAGATAAACTCACTTTTGTCAGTTTCTGCTTTTAGTTCCTTTGGTTGTTATCCCCATATACCTGAGGACTTCCCTGGTAGCTCAGACAGTAAAGAATCTGCCTGCAATGCAGGAGATCCTGATTTTACCCCTGGGTTGGGGAGAGCCCCTAGAGAAAGGAATAGCAACTCATTCCAGTATTCTTGCCTAGACAATCCCACAGACAGACCATATGGTCGCAAAGAGTTGGACACAACTGAGCGACTAACACACACACTCATACCATACATCTAAATGGTGAACTATGCCTATTTCCTCATTTATCAGTTTTAAATAGTTTCTGTTTACTCCTTGTTCTTTCTTTTTATGTAACTAAGCATCTTTCAGATCTTTCGATTATCAATATAGAGTGTCTTCATTGCTTTTTTATAGCTGCAATAATTTTCTCCTGCCCTCACATACTGAACTGACCCACCTGTGACTCATTATTATTAAAATTAACATAGCTTCACTAAGAAACTATGTACTCCAACACAACAATTCTGATCATTGAAAGCAGGCCTTATCACCAGCTCTACCATGTGAAGATTACAGATCAAAACCTTTCTCACTCTACCTATAAAATAGCCAAATAGCTTCAACTACCTACCTTAAGACCTAATAGGGGAATTTTAATCTGCCTAAAACAAAATTGAGAAGACCAACAGCCACATGAAAAGATGCCCAACATTGCTAATCATCAGAGAAATATAAATCAAAACCACAATATCTCACCTCACTCCTGTCAGAATGGTTATCATTGAAAATACCAGAAATAACATATGTTGATGAGGATGTGAAGAAAGGGAACACTTTTACATTGTTGGTGGGAATGTAAATTGGTGCAGCCACTATGGAAAAGAGTACTGACATTTCTCAAAAAGCTAAAAATAAAATGACCATATGACCCAGCAATTCCACTCCAGGGTATATATTTAAAAAAAAAACACTAATTCAAAAAGATACATTTATGTTTATAGCACTATTAATTACAATTACCAAGATATGGAAGCATTCCAATATACACAATAGGATATTACTCAGCAACAAAATAGAATAAAATAATGCCATTTGCAGTAACATGGATGGATCTAGAAACAAACTTATGGCTCCCTTTCCCCTTTCCCTCCTCCCTTTGGGAGGGATAAATTTGAAATTTTAGAAATTTAACATATAACTACTACTATATGTAAAATAAACAACACTGACCTACTGTATAGCACAGGGAACTATATTCTATATCTTGTAATATCCTATTATGGAAAAGAATCTGAAAAAAGAATAGGTATAGGTAGATAGATGGCTGAAGCACTTTGCTGTACACCTGAAACACTGTAAATCAACTACTGTTGTTATTGTTTAGCTGCAAAGTCATGTCCAACTCTTTTGCAACCCCATGAACTATAGACTGCAATGCTCCTCTGTCCACAAGATCTCCCAGGCAAGCATACTGGGGATTGGGTTGCCATTTCCTCCTCCAGGTAATCTTCTTGACCCAGGGATTGAACCTGTGACTCCTGCATTGACTGGCAGATTCTTTACCTCTGAGCCAGCAGGAAAGCACAAATACTTCATCGCCGCATTGTTTACAATAGCCAGGACATGGAAGCAACCTAGATGCCCATCAACTGACGTATGGATAAGAAAGCTGTGGTACATATACACAATGGAATATTACTCAGCATTAAAAAAAAAATTCATTTGAATCAGTTCCACTCAAGTGGACGGAACTGGAGCTTATTATCCAGAGTGAAGTAAGCCAGAAGGAAAAACAACAATACAGTATACTAATGCATATATATGGAATTTAGAAAGATGGCAGCGAGAACCCTGCATGTGAGACAGCAAAAGGAATGCATACATATAGAACAGACTTATGGACTCTGTGGAAGAGGGCAAGAGTGGGATGATATGGGAGAATGGCATTGAAACATGTTAATCATCACATGTGAAATCAATCGCCAGCCCAGGGCTGATGCTCGGGGCTGGTGTACCGGGATGACCCAGGGGGAGGGAATCGAGAGGGAGGAGGGAGGAGGGAGGGGGGTTCTGGAGGGGGAGCATATGTAGACCCATGGCAGTTTCATGTCAATGTATGGCAAAACCAACACAATAAAGTAAAGAAAATTAAAAAAAAAAAAGACTTTAATGTGTTGAAAAGAAAAAGAGTATTATAAGGTGATAAGTGCTATGAAGAAAAATACAGCACACAGGGTAGATAAAGTGTCCCATGTATTATGTGATGCTGTAAAGGAATGTATAGTTTTAATTGGGTGCCTAAGAAAGACTCACTGAAAAGGTAACAATTAATTAAAGACATGAAGGAGGGAAATCAATTAATGCATTACATATGCACAAAAAAAAAATTATCCCAAACTATTCACAGCCCTTAAATTATTTGATTTAATTACATTCTGTTCCCTGAAATAAAGTGTTAAATTCAACAAATATCTCAAGATTTATTCAACTCATATCTAGTTTTTATCCTTTTCTCTTATCTTCAATTTTTTCAGTCCTCACTGAATTCCTCATGTGGTCTACTGAGTCCTATTTTCCGTCCATAATGGCAGCTTCAAAACAAAAGAAGTCGATCTTGAGTACTTAACAACCAACTCAGGCTACTATACATTACTTGTTTGGATTTTCAACTTCTTTGACTCTTAAGATTTTAAATATCCTTTCATCTAGTTATAACTATCTTTGCATATGACAGAACTCTGCAACTTATCATATTCTCCATATCTGATGGGACCTTATAACTCATAAATATATTAAAATAGTATTCAATTAACCTCTGGCTATTTCTCAAGGCCTTCTCTGGCTTGCCATCCCAGCTTTTTAAGATCATTCTACTGACAAGCACTGTATAAACATCTACCTTAAAGCATTCTAGAATAGATGATAGGAATATTTACTCTGGAGACAAAACATGGCTATGCCAATCATTGCCTGTGTCACCTTGGGCAAGTCACTTATACTTTCTAGGGTTCAATTTCCCTACTGTAATATGGAGAAGATAAAATCGGTGCCTATCTCATTGACTTATTGCAGGGATTAAGCAAGAAAAGTGCCTAAAATGCTGCCTGGAGCATAACATATGCTCAATAATTTTAATTTATTATTACCATTATATTCCAAACTTGTGACATATAATTTTTATATTCATTTGCTATTTGTCCTCCTTGATAGTAATTCCTATATGTCAGAATCTAAAAAACAATCATCAATTTGAGGTGACTTCCATTTACATCCTGTAAGTACAAGCTGAACTGAGCACAAAGCTTGTTTCTTTGGCTCCTAGTATACTGAAGGATTCCCAGGTAGCTCAGTGGTGGCGAATCTGCCTGCCAATGCAGGAGACACAGGAGACTCAGTTTCAATCCCTGAGTTGGGAAGATCCCCTGAAAGAGGAAATGGCAACCGACTCCAGTATTCTTGCCTGGAAAATTCCATGGACAGGGGAGCCTGGTGGGCTATAGTCCATGGGGTTGCAAAGAGTTGGACATAACTTAGTGACTGAACACACACTCACACAAATAGTTAAGCTTGTGCTAATTTAAGTAGTTTCAGTGCTCTTCTTTTGCACTTGCTCCAGTAATGAATTTTACTAACAAAACACACAAAGTCCAAAAGGAGTTCCCCTATTGTTTTCCTCAGGCTGGCAGAATCTCCCCTCACTACAGCTGTCTAAATCTCCTTTCCAGTTGGATGTCCTCATCCATCTTCTCTTAGGTGCAGTACGTCTGCTCTATGTACCACCTCTTTGGGGTGAATGATGAAACCCCATTCTTCAGTATCAAGGGTCCTGATCACTAATGTGTTGTGCCAGCTTTTCTGGCTGCCTGAACGGGGTGCATGACCTGCTGTAGCTACCTGGACTTGAACCCCATGTTTATGTAGATCCACCTAAATCCATTGCCCATTCCTATAATTCTAATTGCCTGAATCATTACAATAATTATATGGCTTCATAGTTTATAAAGTACTTTCAAGGAAATTTTCTTCTTTGATCCACCTTTTCTTCTTTGAGATAGAAATACTCATATTATTATTCCTAATGTGGACTAGGAGAAATTAGAAAAAGTTAGAGAAGTAATAACTCTCAAAACTTAGACTAGAACAAGGATTTACAGTGTAAATGTATTGTATAGATGCCAGGAGGAAATAAAGACCAGAAACTGTTCTGAACCTAAGAGAAACAAACTGAAAGTAGGTTAAGTAGTCAGCCTCACCAGGCTGGTTTGATGGATGGATCTTTAAAGGAATTCGGAAGTACATTGAGTATGAACATAGAAGCTTCAACTCTAACACAAACATTTGAGTACCACACAGAGATGATTCTATGAAAACTTGCTTCCAAAGTAGACATTGTATTCCCTACAGTTTTTCTCAAAGTTCCACAAGAGAATTGAATCCTACAGGATATGATTGGTGTGTGAGTTTTTTCTCAATTCTTCCCATAATGGAACAAAACTAGTACCATTCTAGAGGAATAGACAAGAAGTTAATTCATTATATTCACTGGATGCCTAAACACATTAGGAAGCAATTTCTCTGAGGGATCTTGGTTGAGAAGAACTAAATGAGAGCACTTACATTAGACCTACTCCGTGGAACAACCAACCACCTTCAACTGAAATGAGTATTTAGTCTTAAGAATTAAAAAAAGCATCAGAACTGAATAAATAACTCCTCTAAAGAGTGGGCAACCTATGCCCATGTATAGTTACTTCTCCAACAATAACCTATTTTGGGTGTCAATCTTACAATGGGCCAATTCATTGTAAAAGACCCTGATGCTGGGAAAGATAAGAGGGGAGGAGAAGGGGTGACAGAGGATGAGATGGTTGGATGTCATCATCAACTCAATGGACATGAATTTGAGCAAACTCCAGGAGATAGTGAAGGATAGGCAATTCTGGTGTGCTGCATTCCATGGGATCACAAAGAGTTGGACACAACTGAGCGACTGAATGGCAAGAACTTACGAAGGGCAATGCTTTAAGATTAAGGACTACATATGTCAATGCGGCAAAAGTCTACTAATACTCCCAGGTAAATATGCCTATTAAAGCCACATGTTTCATTACATAGGAACCAGGGAAGACAATGTAAAAAGTTTAGTGCCTTCCAGTTCTTCCAGATGGGAGAACATCTTCAGAGAATGTTCTCCAAGTAGGGGACCAGTCAGAGCAGTTCAGTCTGTGAACAAGAGTGACTTCAGGTATCAAAACAGATGATAAACTTTGGGAGCAGGCTGACTGAATCAGGCTAGACAGTTTTTTTCCTGCAAAAGGCTTTCAGAGATTTGTGGAAGATGTTTCTAGAGGCTGGGAAATTGATCCCCATTGATTCCAGCAAGGAAATGATGACTCACAAACCCTGTTTTGACTGTGGATTGGTGAGCCAGGACACTCTGGCAGTAAAAACAAACCAACCAGGCCTGTTCTGAACTGACTAATCACCTCCAAGCCAAGGAAACAAATCTGCCTTCGCCATTAATACAGCTCTTAGTTCAAGTAACAAGCAAAAAGGAAATATAACCAGTCAGATTCAAGGGAACAAGGGAACAAAATCAGGGGAGTTTTGCCTCCCATTCATTTTCAGCCACAAGCTCTTTTTTTTTTTTTTAATTTTCTTTATTGTGTTGGTTTTGCCATACATTGACATGAATCCGCCATGGGTATACATATGCTCCCCCTCCAGAACCCCCTTCCCTCCTCCCTCCCGATTCCCTCCCTCTGGGACATCTCGGTGCACCAGCCCCGAGTATCAACCCTGGGCTGGCGATTGATTTCACATATGATAATTAACATGTTTCAATGCCATTCTCCCAAATCATCCCACCCTTGCCCTCTTCCACAGAGTCCACAAGTCTGTTCTATACGTCTGCGTTCCTTTTGCTGTCTCACATGCAGGGTTCTCATTACCATCTTTCTAAATTCCATATATATGCGTTAGTGTACTGTATTGTTGTTTTTCCTTCTGGCTTACTTCACTCTGGATAATAGGCTCCAGTTACGTCCACCTGAGTAGAACTGATTCAAATGAATTTTTTTTTTAACACAAGCTCTTTTTTTAATAATTTAAACATGTTTACTTTGAGAATGAAGTAAGGAAGGAAATGCCCTCAGAGAGAAAAAGAATTGTAAATTTAGAACAGAAGCATAAAGGCCTAAGGAAATAAACCCCAAGGAAGCAGAATAGAATATTATTTGAATAAACTGGCTTAATCAAGATTAATTTTGTTTATTAACAAGCAGAATTGTTATTAAAGCTAAGTAAGCAGTGGTCTGTATCCAATTAGAGCAGACAATTCTCAGGGGAAAGACAGAACAGGAACCAGAGTGAAAGCTGCCCTCAATGTAGGGAGGAAGGGAAAGTCCTTTGTCGAAGATCTTCAACGTGAAGAACTAAAAATGGGATAAAACACAGCTTTAATTGAGACAAAGTCTCTATTTATTCTCACTCTTAAAAAATGAAAGTGTGTTTGAAAAATATAAGTATGGAAATTTGCATTTAAACACTAGCTGATCCCTTTATGAAAATGAAGAAAAGTGTTAGTGCTCAGTGTGTCCAACTCTTCGCAACCCCATGGATTCTTTCTTTGCAAGCCCACCAGGCTCCTCTGTCTATAAAATTCTCTAGGCAAGAATACTGGAGTGCGTTGCCACTCCCTCCTGCAGGGGATCTTCCCGACCCAGGAATCAAACCCAGGTCTCCTGTATTGCTGGCAGATTCTTTACCATGTGAGCCACCAGGGAAGCCTAATGAAAGTAACAGTAGTTAAAATTCCATCTTCTCCAGATGCCATACTATGTTGTGAATTCTCTCCTTTTGTCCAACTCTCCTATAGCTGCTGCTAGAACCCTAGGGGGAGGTACTAGTGTTATCTCTTTTGACTGAATTGTTGTTCAGTCACTAAGTTATGTCCGACCCTTTGCGACCCCATGGACTGCAGCCAGATCCCTCTGTCCTTCACTATTTCCCAGAGTTTGCTCAAAATCATGTCCATTGACTGAATTAATTGGTTTATTTTCTGCTACTTGGGATTTTTTTTTTAATACTCATTGGGAGGGTGGTAGGAGGGGAATTCTGGAAGGGGAACACATGTATACCCATGGCGGATTCATGTCAATGTATGGCAAAACCAACATACATTGGTTGGTATGTAAATAAAATCTCAAAAAAAATACTCATTGTGTACCTTCTGTGTGCCAGGCACTGGGCAGGACTCTAGATATGGTTGCTGCCTTCAGAAAACTTACAGACAATACAAACTGGAAGGAAAAAGAGAGAGGGTTGTAGTAGAAACAGTGAGGGAGGGAAGCACCTATTTAAGTGGTCAGATCAGCTGAGACCTGAAAGAGGAATAGGAACCATCATGTGAAGTGCAAGAAGGAAGCAGAGGACATAGTATATGCAAGGGCCAGGCTGAAAAGAACTTGGCATATTAACATTTTCAGAAGGTAAGTTAGGGAGAGAACAAGAGTGACAGGAGGAGAGACTGAGGGGGGCGCACAAGGGGGTTTCAGAACTTGT
Organism: Antilocapra americana; assembly: GCA_007570785.1. Classification (NCBI taxonomy): domain Eukaryota; kingdom Metazoa; phylum Chordata; class Mammalia; order Artiodactyla; family Antilocapridae; genus Antilocapra; species Antilocapra americana. Next base: position 7,363,671 of record ML664176.1, on the reverse strand, counting down.
TACAGAGTTTAGTGTATAGTAAGTAGAGTGGAAGCTGCTGGAGGGTTTTAAGCAGGGGTGATATAAGATCTGATTTGCATTTTCTAGACAATTAATTCAACTCTGGAGCATAGCTTATAGGGTTTCAAGAGGGGAAGCAGAGAGACAAATGAGAAAACTACTGTCCAGGTAACAGAGACCAGTGGCTTGGTCTATGGGATGGCCACAGAGAAGAGAGTCAAGATGCGCTTTGGAGGCAGAATTAATAGAACTCAATCTTCTATACTATTCTGTAATCACACTTACCACATTTTCTAGTAACTTTCTTTGTCTCTTGCTGCCAGTGACTATGACCTCTTTGAAGGTAGGAGCAATATATCATTAACCTGGGTTCCTCAGAGCCAACCATCAGGTCTGATAAACCCTCAAAAAGGATTTGATAAATATATGTTAATAAGATAAGAAAGTGCAACCACCTCTGGGAGGATAAATTATCTATTCTGTGTTGTCTTATCTAGATTAGGACTGTGAACGATCAAAACCAGAAAGTACTATCCTGAAAGAGACACAGTCATCCTAGTCATGCCCCTAGATCAGGGGATCCATGACCCCCATGCATGTAGTACCTGTGTAGATTCTAGTCAAGGGGCATGTTGATATCACTGAGCTTGAATGACCCAATCTCCTGCTGCCAAAATACCAGTAGAAGTAGTATAGTATAGTGATTAAAAGAATGGACTCTAGTGTCAGGTTCAAATTCTGCTCCAATCCTTCTAGCTAAATGACTTCGTTCAAATTACTTAACATCTCTGCATTTTATCAGCTATAAAATAGGTAATAATAATATTTACTATGGAAGGCAGAATTATGGCCCCCCAAATATGTCCACAGGCTTCCCTGGTGGCTCAGTGGTAAAGAACCCACCTGCCAATGCAGGAGATGGGGATTTGATCCCTGGGTTAGGAAGATCCCTTGGAGAAAGAAATGGCAACCCACTCCAGTATTCTTGCCTAGGCAAGAATCCCATGGATATAGGAGCCTGGCAGGCTACAGTCCCATGGTGTCACAGAAGAGTCAGACATGATTTAGGGACTAAACAACAACAACAACAACGAAATATGTCCGCTTTATAATCCTTAGAACTTGTAACTATGTTACATTACACGTCAAGGGAGAATTAAGGTTGCAGAAGGAATTAAGGTTGCTAGTCAGATTATCTTAAAATAGGGAGTTTATCCGGGATTATCTCAGTGGGTCTTAGGTAATGACAAAAGTCCTTAAATTTAGAAAAGAGAAATAAAAGAGTCACTCTCCAAGTGATACAGTGTGAGACAACACTCTACTCTTTTCTGGCTCTGAAGGAGTACAGAATGACTAAAAGCAGACAAGGGGAAGGAAACGGATTACCCCTAAGGGCTCCAGAGGAACATGATGGTACCAACACTTGGCTTCCCAGGTGGCTCTAGCGGTAAAGAACCCACCTGCCAGTGCAGGAGACTTAAGAGGTGTGGGTTCTATCCCTGGGTCAGGAAGATCCCCGGGAGTAGGGCACGGTAACTCACTCCAGTATTCTTGCCTGGAGAATCCCATGGACAGAGGAGCCTGGCAGGCAACAGTCTATGGGGTCACACAGAGTCAGACACGACTGAAGCGACTTAGCACACACAGGCCAATACTTTGTTTTTCAACCCAGGAAGACCCATTTTGGACTCTGACTTACAGAACTATAAGATAATATTTGCTGTTTTGAGCCACTATATTTGTAGTAACGTTACAGAAGAAATGTGAAGCCAATACATTATTACCCTTCAGAAATACTAAAAACATCTAAATGAGTCAGCATGAGTAAGAATGTTCTTAACACAGACCAGAGTAGTATAAGCATTATCTATCATCCTGCATGAGGATGCCTGACTTGTTCAATGTCCTTGGCTGCACAGCCCACTCAAAATAGCCCTTCATCCTACAATTATGTAAGTTATGATAAATACATTCAAAAATAATGATGTTAGAGAATCCTTCAATGTACAATTTTAGACATTTTGGCTTAAGATATAAACAACATTCTCAAGCATTTTCTAAGTCCCAATGTCATTTTTCTCTCAACAAGTTGCTCCAACTGGGTAGGAAACAATTGACTTGACTATAAAGATCAGTCTGGAAATTCCAGATGCCATTTTTAAAACTGAACTGGCATGAGATTTCTTGCCCGCTCTTCCCATCACCTTGAAAGGAAGGGTTTTTATATGCATCGTTAGACATCTCTGTCATAAATGAATAACCTGAGCCAGCATGAAGAGAATCATTAATACTTTCACCAATTAAGAAAGCACACACTTCCGTTATCAACTATAATCACTGGTTGGCTTCAACTGAAATCTCCTTAGTTTAATAAAAACATCACTGCCATTTATTAAAATGTAATATGCTTTTCCAGGAACACTCTTCTACACTGCATAACTGGCCAAGTCTCACTGGAGATTCAAAGTGTAGTATCAAGTGAGAATTTAATGCCCGACCTGACCCCATTCATGATTAAACCTGTCTTATAAAACCTAGGTCATTCCTGGAATGTTCACAACCTACAAGGCTAAAAGATGTCATTGCCTTCATGAGAATCACTTATTGAGAGGAAGGCTCTGTTTATTCCAGTCAGGTTTCACCCATCCATTTACAGCTTTCTAATTTCACTTCTTGGTAATTGTTCCCTCAGCATTTCCTGTAACTGTGCCTTATCTGATTCTTTCACTCTAGAGTGTTATTTTTATTGCAGTGTAAGACAGAAAACATTTTTGAATTATAATTGGAAGTCCTGACTGGTTTCCCATTTGATGCTGAATAATTGAATCCTGGCTAATTAGGTGTGCGGAACCCCCAATTCACCCTGCAGCAAGGCTTACCCTGTCTTCTGATGATGCGTCTGAAATATGGTTAATTGTCAGAAGCCATGCATAGTGATAATGAGCACATCTTTGCCTCTCTTGCCCTCAGGAGGAAAACTGGAAATTTCTAACATGATATTTAAATGAGCTATGATGCTTTTGCAAGTATCCTAAATTATCAGCTGAGAAACATCCTGAAAATGACTAGACCATCAATCTTACTCCCCTCTCTCTTCAAAGGAAAGGTAGCCACATTGAGACTCCTACTGTGGGATTTTTCTAGGAAACAGAAGGTTAGCCTTCAGTCACTTTTAAATTTTTTTATCTAGGAAAACTGGACCATTATATTGCTCTGCAGCCTTCACAAACTCAAGTCTATTTTGAAGATTTAAGTAGAGTTACAAGGTGAAGATGAGTGCTTGGGCTAATGAGCAGTTCCTGCTTCAGTTTGAGGACTTACCCTAAGAAAAGACAAAGGAGGCTATAGGACCAGAACACTTCTGGAATCCCCATACAAGCACTTCTTTGACAAATACAAATTTTCAGGCTGAAAAATCACGTCTATTCTTAAAGATATTTTCATCAGAATCTGACAGTACTGCAAAGGCCTTCTGCCTATATTCATTTTATTAAATGTTGACTTCATATCACCAACCATTTCCATCTTTTAGGAAAGTTTCTGCTTTCCAAGGAAAAGGAAAGCTGTCAACATAATTTTAATTCTTTTGCTAACCTATCTTTTTATGTTCTTATATTTGCATTTTTTCTTTTTTGCATTATTTGGTCTACTATATGAAAGGATCTCCTTTCAAGTACTGATAACAAAATTCAGGAGGACATCAAATTCAATTGGTTTCTTTTAAGGGATGAAATGTAGCTAAGGAATAAGATTTGTGGGGCTGAAAAAGAGCTTTAAGACCCTTCTACATCTGAGTACATGTATTGGAAGTCCTGCTCAATATGCCTCTCCCATTGGGACTTTGGCTTGGCTGCTCTACAAAGCCAGTCTAGGGTTTATAAAGGCTGTGTAACAGGGCAGGTTTCACCTTAGACCATAGTCCAGGCAATTTTGCATCTATATTGTATAACATTCCTGCAACTTCATCCATTTACACTAAACAGATGCCCTTTGCACACAGGTTTGACCAGCAGCCTCACTGCTTAGCAAATGGGTGCTATAGTCCAATCACCTGCCCATGACCATTGCTGGTTAGTGACTGTACCAAGGGTGAGAACCAGAGACTCCCAATCACCAACCCAAGGTCCTCTCCACACTGTTCTGTCCTTCACCACATCCATGGGACTGAAAGGTTCACTAATTGTTACCAAAGATTTTAGTACTGATTGTGGAAGGAAAGTAGTAAGCAGTCCTGAAGAAGGATCTTAATTCCCTGCCCAAGAATGAAACCTGAGTAACCTGGATGAAAACTAGGAGTCCTAGCCACCAGACCACCAGGGCTGGAAGCAAAGGGGCCCTGGCTCTTGTCCCTGTTTGAAAGCAAGGATGTTTCAAGGAGATGAAAATCTGTAAAAACAGGTACAAAGTTTATTATTAGAGATATTGCACAATGTATGGGAGGCACACAGGAAAACATTGTGTTTATCTAACTCAGAAGCAGGGCAGAGATACACACCCAAAGAGAAAGGGTATGGGCATCCTCTCTAACGAGGAGGAGTGCAATAAGTTGGAAGCTAACCTGAGTTACACACACAGAGAGGAGTGCGGGCATCCTGAATGAGGCGGAATAAGGAGGTGATGTAAATCACTTATATAGGACAGTCCTTCGGTTCTTTGTTTACCTTTGGCCAATTACTTTGTTTTTTTTTTCTTCACTTGACTGGTCCTTGAACCCTTCCCAAGATGCGTGCACAACTTTTTTCTAGGATGGATCCCACTCCAGAGGCCTATGGGTACATGGCCTCACTTATTATGGGGTGGAGCCCTTTCCTTTTTTGACCCTCAAGAAGGCTTCTTGCTCATGTGCAGACAGGAAATTCTTCCTTAACCTCAGGAGTGGGCACCTTATCTCTTTGCTTTAGCAGAGCTCAGCTTTTGCAGTCAGCTTTGTCCTTGGAGTGTCTGGGTGAGAAAAAAGCTTGAATTTTATTCCACTTGACAAACACCAGGTGTCCAGCCCAGAGGCCCACTATCTCCTGCCTTGATACTGTTTCTCATATCAGGGAACCTGACATCCATGCCTATTCAGAGAGCAGTTACCAGATAATTGATAGCTGAATAAAAACTAAAAATTTAAGAGACTGTCAAAATTCAAAGATTTCTTCACACAAGCTCTAATGAGTACAGTTCTTTTACTGAAATTCCCTCCAGATTTTGACTAAATATTATTTACTGAGCAATTAGTATGGTGCTAGTAGCATGCAAGTGGTTTATATTTAAATTTAATGATTTCATATTATCTCCTTTTATCCTCACTCTCCTATGAAGTAGGTCTTGCTTTATAGAGAAGGAAACTGAGGCTTAGAGACAATTAAAAAATCTCCTAGGGTTACACAGCCAGTAAGTGACCAAAGCAGAACTTTATTTGAAAATAGAGCTCAATATACTACTATACTCAGTTAGTAACTCCTATATAGTCACATCAAGTAAAACTTATCAAATATAATTTTCACTCTGTGCCTTTTACTCTGGACTATCCTTGATCAAGCAAAGAAAATATATTCAATATTACTAGCATTCTCCCAAAGCTTGAAAATTTTATTATAACATCTTTCTTAAAGATCTCTCAAAAAAGGATTAATGATACATCCCAGTGATAGAACCTTTTCGGACTCTGGTCTAAATTCATTATATTGATTCTTATTATATTCCCAATAAAACGAAGAGTAACTGCTCACCACCCACCAGACCATATCCTTTTATATTCCTGCCTCTTCTCTTGCTTTTCTCACAGATGAAATAACTCCAAATCCTTAAGGTTTTATTCCAAAAGGACCCATTTCCAATAGTGTAAGGAAATCTGCATTGTTCCTGTCAACTGAAAAAAAACACACAACCTAAAAGGAGAGTGATGTTCTACTCAATGGACAAATCTGAGGACGTAAGCCCAGGACACAGCATCTCAGAGATGTGTGTGTCCTGAGAGACTGCTCTAAGGAGGCAAGGAGGGAGCCAGGATTTACAGGAGTTTTTGAAATAAAAGACCAGGGAGTTGGAATATCAAAAGATCATTGTTAATAAAAGAAAATCAGATATCTCAAGTTAAGAATTTAGTGCTTTTCTGTGTAGGGGAAGCTGCAAGAGTCAGGGCTCACTGAAATCATTCCTTTGATATGCACCTCAGCTATCTAGGGCAGTATCTGTGCCTTCCCCACACCTTGGGGGAGGAGGAGGGAAGACTGTAGTTTACCAGCTGGATGGCTGCAACATTCTTATTTTTCATTCAGGTTCTTAAGAGAGAGAGGTCCTCTCCCTGGGGTAGGAGTATGCAAAGGCTTTCCCTTAGGCTCTCAGGCAGTCCTAGAGGAAACCATTTCAGGATCCTCAAATGCCTAAAAGTGATCTTCCTGAGAACAAATGTCCTCAAGGCACCATGCTGACTCTCCTTTCCTTCCTCCCCTTTCAGGAGAGCCCTTCTCCTGTTCATTGGAAGGACTGATGTTGAAGCTGAAACTCCAATACTTTGGCCATCTCATGAGAAGAGTTGACTCATTGGAAAAGACCCTGATGCTGGGAAGGATTGGGGACAGGAGGAGAAGGGGAAGACAGAGGATGAGATGCCTGGATGGCATCACCGACTCAATGGACATGGGTTTAGGTAGACTCCGGGAGTTGGTGATGGACAGGGAGGCCTGGCATGCTGTGGTCCATGGGGTCGCAGAGTCAGGCATGACTGAGCGACTTAACTGAACTAAACTTCTGTTGAAAGAAGGAGAAGAAAGAAAGAAAGGCGGAGCTCACCCAGGCTAGCTCTCTCATCAGTGCATTGCCCTGCAACACAGAAACCTCAGGCAACAAAGAGACAAGTCAAAACACTGCTGAGAAAGTAACTCTCTAACTGGGTTATGTATCCTTTTACAACTCAGATGATGTCCAATTTCCTGCTTTTAATCGGGTTAAATGAAGAACAAGTCAACAATTGCCTGATAAAAACTCTTCCTCCCATTCTAATGAAAGATCAAGAGTTGATTTTTCTTTGGCACTTAACTTGAAAGGAGTCCAAAGAATTGACTAACATTGAAAAAACCAGCTTTCCATTTTTTCACTGATGAACAAAGTTTCAAATGCTTACAAATATAAAAGAATAAAAATAGATTTTATATTGATGCTAACTGTTTCTTTCTAGCAAAATTCATCCACAGATATAAGAATTTTAAAACTGTCTCATTATGTGATGCATTTCCAACTAATTTTTTACTTAAGAATTATCCCAACCTGTAATAACTCTGTACAGAAAAATGTTAACCCTTTGAGACTTATGGTGAGAGAAATACATGAGATAAATTCAACTTCAGTGTAAATTGCTATGGTCTTTAGACTCTTAGAGAGTCAAAGGGAAATGCAATAAAATAAGAATAATGCAACAGTCTTATTTTTTAAAGTCCATATTTACATGTGATATATTTATTCATATATAAATATGTTAAAATTTTAGAAATTGACTTTAAAATATGGGAAGGAATACTTTGTTTTTCAAAATTCTTTAGCGATACAAAAGGGAAAAAATTGAAGATAAGCTCTTCTGCCAACTCCAAAGCTCTTTTTATCCTTCTTAGTACTTATTCCTACTACCCTAAACTGAAGTCTTTAGCAGAAATATCCTAAAAACGCACAATGGACGAGCGGCTCAAGATGGCGGAGGGAGGAAGGACAGTCAACTCATAAGGGTGAGACTGAAGCCAAGTAACTGGATGGGACTGTCTTTCTTTCCAAATGAGTCCCTGTGTCAGATGGCTGTAGAGGCTGAGCTGGATTTGGAAAAGAAGTCTGTCCAGTGTACAGACTTTTCAGGGACTCCAGCACACACAGCGGTAGTGGAGCTTATCCAGAGCCAAGTGTTATTTGCAGCCATCCTTGATGAGTGTCTTCTCCAGGGAAATTTTAAAGAGCTCTGATGGGCTATTTGGGTAATACCCAGTGCAGTGAACTGCAGGATTTTTGTCCCTGAGTCATAGAAGACAGAAGAGCTGAGAAGTCATGTGAACGAGCATGTGAATCACTGAAGAGGCAGGATTATGAGGTGGCCCTCAAGCACTGCACAGAGGCCCTCCTTTCTCTTGGCCAGTACTCGGTGGCTGACTTCACAGGGCCTTGTCCGCTGGAGATAGAGAGCATCAAGATCGAGAGTCTTCTTTATAGAATTGCCTCCTTTTTGCAGCTGAAAAACTATGGGCAAGCTGATGAAGATTGTAGGCATGGTATGTTTAAAACAAGATTCTCTCCTGCTTTGAAGATTTTGAGTTATTTAATTGAGCAATGTTTAAGATTTAATTTTTTCATATACTGATTTCAGTAGTGATTTTAATATGAAAACACCCCACTTTGTGGCGATGGCTAATCTAGATGACTCTGCTGGTGTGATGGGTGTGCACCTGAGTACGGTCCCGAATCACAGGTGGTGGCACTGTGTCACTCCGTGGGGAACGTTGATGACGCCCTTTGACAGTCTGTGTGAGTGTTTTCAGTCAACAAAGAGCTGTATTTTAAGAACTACAGCACATAACACACGTTGATTAAAATGTTTGGCTTGGGTAAATTGGAAAGCTGGACCTCTGTCTCCTATGATGGTTTTTTTTTTCCCTTCATTAGAAGATTTTCCTTAGAAGAGAAGAGACTGACTAGAATGCTCTTTAGTGCTTTTTCCTGTTTTCTTTTGGTCAGGAAGTTGAGTAATAAGATCCTAGCTCTTTGGGTGCTCACAGACTAGAAACCCTTTTCTTCGAGATTGCTGCCATTCTCTAGAGTGAGTCCCGGGAGTGAGTGGGAGGAGGGCTCAGTATAGAAACTCACAGCAATCTCGAAGAAACGGTTTCCAAGTCTGGGATGAAGATAAAGGAATGTTTCAGTTATCTAAATGGGGAGGAGGGCTGAGGTGTCTAACGTAAATTAAAGTTCTTTGCCTATTTGCTCTTTTGTGTCAAAACTTTTCCAAAGTACTAGCTATTTTTGTTGTAAACCTTACAGAATGATCTTAGCTACTCCTGTGGCATATTGGACACATTGAACCATTCATTGAGATTCAGTGGCCTCTCTGTAAACCTTGCTTCATAGAATTGTGCACTTTGGGAGATGACTGACGTTTGAAAGATACTGAGTACAATCTTTACTGCCTGTAGACGTTTAGAAGTTACTAACAAGCCAGATACTAAGTCAAATAGCACAGAAGGGCCCACCACCCCTTCTCCCCATATGAGGAAGTTGTGTCATTAGTTTGTTAATGACATCTTCTTCACCTTTCTCTATAGTGAGCACAAATGCTTGTAATACGTTACATACATAATAGGCTTTTTTCTTTAAAAATTAAAAAAGAAGTATGTGATCACAACAAAATTGCTTGCTTTCTTCCCTAGCAGTATAGATCATGGATATCTTACTGAGTTAATAATGCATCAGCTCCAGCTCCTGCACCATAGTCCACGGTATAGACAGCCATCATTTATTCAGCTGTTCGCGTGGTGGTGGGCATTCAGGTGGTTCTGGTTTTCTAGTTTGTCATAATGCATCCTGTAATAAACATACATTGTTTCTTAAAAAAAAAAAAAAAAAAAACGCACAATGGCTTGATTAAATCTTAGCCCAGTGCTGCATCTAGGAGAATTACTTTGTAATTCCTACACCTATTTTAACTTCCTGTTTAACCACCTCGGATTCATACTTTTTAAGAGATAGCTCTTATTGCTCATTGGCCCACAAATTCTCTTCTATCATAGGCATATTTACCACTATAGACATTTGATATTACATGTCATGGAAAATAAAATAGCAGTGACCCTGGAAGGGACAGAAAATGTTCACTCTTTGGTCTTCTTGCCATTCACTTCCATCCTCCCCTACCTAGGGAACAACTTAGGCAAGGTGGCTTGGAGTGATCAGACAGCCCTTAATGGCTTTCCTTTGCTCCTTTTCATCCTTCCATCAAATAACTTTGCCTGAAAACCTTGAGCCCAGTTAAATTCCCTCTATAAACAGGGATAAGGAGGGAAAAGAAAAGAATATTAGTGTCCCTGTTTGATACATAAAATCAATAACTTAATATTTTTTAGATTTGGCATGGGGAGCTGAGGAGTCTGATCATAGTTTCAGATTCTTTAAAAACAAGATTAGACTTCAAAGGAGCAAGGATCAGTTTTGTGATATTATATAACAAAGTGTGAACAGCGAGTGTCATCCAGCAATTTCATGAGGATGGACTTGTCGGCTTTTAGAAAGGATCTGGGGAGCTATTGTAAGTTTGGTGCTTAAATCTTTCTCTCGCTGAACTACCTCCATCTTCTGAGAGTTGATTGAGGTCATGTGGTCAACAAAATCTCCTAAGATCCTGTCTGGCAAATGATGTTTCTCTTCTCTTACTCTGGACAGTGTAGGCCACAGCCTTCAGAGAGGATGGACTTGGTTGTCCCAATACTCAGCCCTTTTACCAAACCTCCTACTCAGGCTAGGGTATATCTAGGCATAGAGGCAATGAGAGCAATTTTCTCCTACATAATAGAATTAATGGAAGTTTCTCAATGGGCATCTGGGGACTTCTCGGCTCAAGAGCTGCATTGGGAAGAGGAGGCATCAGGAAGGAAGGAAGGAAGGGGGCGAGGAGGGTAGAGGGAAAGAAGAGGAGGAGGAAAACAGGGAGAAGGAAGAATGTCCCCAGCCATAAGGAGCACACCATTAGCTGGGAAGGCAGGATAACAAAGGAGAACCTGTTCAAATAAAGGAAACCATTCAGATGCTTAGTCATGACTTAAAACCAAATAGGGTCTATAGACACAGCAGGAAATAACAGTTAGCAAATTTCTTAATCAGGGTACTTCTTAACCTTCTAGAGACAATTCTGGTTCTTTTCATACAACTAAGAATTCTTGCTACTTGCTAAATACAGAAACACTGGTGAACAAAAGTAAATGAATTTCTACCAACACATTAGCATTTCACCATCTCGCATTTCTCCACAGGGACCCAGGTTCAGTCACTATCACACTGTGACTCCCACAAGTGAGGTATGGGGTAGAAGGGAAGCTAACATTTTCCTTCCAGATAAATGTATAATTAAAATCGTGATTCATGGATTTGTTAATTGAACTTCCTGCTGTGGACACAGGACATTCTTGGCAGGAAGAATACGGAACTGTTCCAGACAGCTCAAATTGCCTTATTTTTTTCCCCACTACTTCAATATACTCTTTTTTGAACAGTGATTGGAAACAAAAGAAGGTGTGCGCTAAATCGCTTCAGTTTTGTCCACTCTTTGTGACCCTGTGGACTGTAGCTGTGTGTATGTGTATGTGTGTGTGTGTGTGTTAGTCGCTCAGTCATGTCTGACTCTTTGGGATCCCATGGACTATAGCCCACCAGGCTCTGTCCATGGAATTCTCCAGGCACGAATACTGAAGTGGGTTGCCATTGCTTTCTCCAGGGGATCTTCCAGACCCAGGGATCGAACCCAGGTCTCCTGCATTACAGGCAGATTCTTTACCAGCCAAGCCACAAGGGCAGCCATGTGAGGGGGAGTTAATTCAAGAAGCGAGAGAAGACGAGTGGTTGCAGAAATGTGATAGGTGCTTCTCAAATAAGAGAAAATTGGTAGAGGAGGTTCACCTCCTACAATAGCGCTCTCAGCTCTTGAAACCCAACAAGTCATTAGGAGCAAGGAGTTTACTCTCTGTTTCCATCATGGCATGGATGGCTATGTAAGTCCCTGGCTGACCCCAGCTGTCTGTGCTCTTTCTAAGTCACCAGGCTGCACATCAACAGCCCATGTCCTTTCAGGTCACGGGGTTTGGAAATTACAGTGAATGCTCTTGGCCACAGGGCAGAAGCGCCAGGATGTGCCCGAGCAGTCCACCTCTGCAAACCACCCCCATCCACACTTTTCAACATTTGCACAAATGTCTTAAGGATCTGGTTTTCTCCATTCCTCTTCTCTCCACTCCAAATTCTCAGGTAGTTGGGAGGGTCCTACTTGGTCACTTCATTCCTGCAAACCTGCTCTCTAATACATAATCAACACTCCACAAATACGTGATGAATTTATGAATAGTCATGCTCATTTCCATCTCTTTTACTTCCTGATTTTCTGACAATTTTAGCACAGCACTTTCAAAGCCATTTCTCTATTCCATAAGCCACTGGTCATGTCACTCTGTCCACTAGATTTTCACAGCCTACCTAGAACTGGGTCAGATCTGTGGACCATTTGGTCTGGATCTCCTGTGGCTGGTACCTTCATAAAAGTGCTCCTTTATGACTTCCCACTCACCCTTGTATTCTCCACCTCTGAATTCAGTTACCCCTTCATCCCAGCATATGCACAGCCAGCATCATCTAGTCACAGAGTCTTAGCATTTCCAATGTCTGTTCTGTTCAATGGAATGCTGACTTCATGGGATGTTAATAGATGTTACAAGAAAAAAAATCTGTGAGTAATGTGTGGAAATACCATGTATTATTTTCCCATCTTGGAGATTCACATCACTGAGAAGTTTTGGTTAGGAGATCCGAAGATAAGGAGGCAAAAGTTTGTCTACACAGGATTTCCAACTTATTTCATCAACATGGGTACCCTTTGTCATGTGATGTCTACTGGAATGGGAAGCCATTTCATTCTCCAGGGGATCTTCCCGACCCAGGAATCAAACTCCAGTCTCCTGCACTGCAGGCAGATCCTTTACCATTTGAGCCACTAAGGAAGTCCAAAATCACTTGGCAGCAGTGTGATTTGAACCCATGCCCCCAAAGAGACTGGCGTCTTAATCCAGCACCTTAGACCACTCAGCCATGCTACCCTGTTAATGAACAATTATCCCATAAAGTGTCATCCCTTACAACACATTCTAGAATACACTGATATAATCCTGTTCTGAAACAAGTGTGGAGCCCACACCAGCAAGACAGTCATTAGTATACTGATTAGTGTAAGTTAAGGAAGACTTTGGGCACAAAGGGGTTCTTCAGCTTGATCTCTGGAAATTGATGGATAAAACTCGGAAAGAGAAACTAAGTGATGCTATCAAGGAAGTGAGAAAGATAAGTCTAGGAAAGGCAAGTCTGAAACATACCTTAACAGTTGAAAGGAGGAGAAAACATACCACACTTGATAGAGTCCTTTAAAAACATGATTTAGGTTAAAAAGAGAAATAGGCTATTCTAAGGGTAGCAGTTATAGTTTATTGTCTGAAAAATAAGCTTGTTTTTGAATTCTTTGTTGCCTCCTAGCCTACCTTTTCACATTCTGATTAAGCACTCCTCTATCTGCACTTGTCCTTAAAAAAAAAAATCCTCATACAACTAAAACAGTGTCCAGACTTGCTATTTACCCTTCTGATTTTACCTGTAATATAAGTACATTTATCTCTCCAAGGGTTTGTAGTGTAAACTGAATAAATCCCTCACTTTAATAATACAGTCCCGTGGTAACTTAAATCTCAGCGATTTCTGAAATATTACAGTGGTAAAGTAATCCTACGACACAAGGCTTTCCTTTTCACACATATGCCAAAATGAGATGTACCCACTAAATTGTACCCCAGGTGCTGGATAGCAGTCTGTTGTTATTAAGAAAGGTTGTGAAGATACCAGCTCTGCCAAGTGTTTGCATATATAAATCCTCAGAAATCCGAGATGACAGACGATCTGATGTGTGCCTGAAGATAAATGCCCTTGGTTCACATAACCAAGGGATAAGCAGCACCAAACACGAGTAACGCTAATCCCTCCCTAGCCTTTCTGCCTTCGTAATTGGGTGGCTGTTGTGTCCAAGAACAGAGGCAGGGTTAATTTCCTATGAAACACAAATAACAGTTTTTATGTGATGCCTTCAACTCTGACATATCCACATGAACAAGACTCACCTCTCCTACTCAAAGAGTCTCTTCTCTTGACCAACATGGAATCCTCACCTGGCTAAGGAAACATCTTGTCAAAAGCCCCCACCCTTCAAGGGAAAGTCTCCTCGTTGCTAAAGGTCCTCAGGGGCACTGGAGCCATGACAGCATATACAGCTTCATTAGCATGTGGGATTTCAATTCACCTTTTCACCCTTCACTCTCACAAACCCCTCAAGCAGCAAACTCTGGGACTGAGATGCTGGCAGAATCTTATGATAGACTCATGCTCATGCTTTCCCAGCAATTCTGTTTTTCGGTATGTATTTATTTTGTAATTCCTTTCCATAAATGTTCTTCCTCAAGCAAATTTTTGTTAATTGCCACACTGGTTGAGTGACTGAATTCAGCATTTCATTAGAATCCCACAGTAACAATAATTAGTTTGAGCATTCACCCATAGAGATTGCATACCTGCAAAAGGGTGAGGAAGGGGAAATGTTTTTAAGACGAGCGTGTTTGTTTTTCTTCACTTTCCCATTTAAAATGAACTACAGCCCCCCAGCAAAAATAGAAATAAAACTTACTACTTTAATTCCTCCAGTTAGAAAATATCTATTGAGTACCTTTTTAAGTCTTGTGGAAAGCAAAGGTTTTAACTCAATTCATGTAAAGGAAGAACAAAATCTGACTCCATGTTGGATCTGTTTCTTTTACTTTAACCTTTGCTCTCTGTTGCTTTTGTTATGATAATCACTGAAAGGATGCTACCTATAAGCTATAAGCACAAGTAGTGACCTGTCTCAGGGAACCCTGCCCCTCTGCCTGAATGTTAAAATGCCTTTGTTGAGCTTACAGAAAGACATTCAGATCCTGCACAACTGTGAATAGCTTGGCTCCAGAAAAGAAGAAATTAACACATCCTCTCCCTAATGCTGTGGTCCTCCCAGGTGGCACTAATGGTAAAGAACCCGCCTGCCAAGGCAGGAGACATAAGAGATGTGGGTTCGATCCCTGGGTCAGGAAGATCCCCTAGAGGAGGGAATGGCAACCCACTCCAGCATTATTCTTGCCTGGAGAATCCCATGGACAGAGGAGCCTGGGAGGGCTACAGTCCACAGGGTCTCTAAGAGCCAGACATGACTGAAGCAACTTAGCACGCAGGCACTCCATAACGCTGGTCAAGCCAGGAGACATTCTGCAAGACTTATGGCCTTTTTGCTTTACTTCCTCACCTCCTCTGCCTCTCTGTTCTATAAAAGAAACTGGCATTCTAACCCTGATAAGATGGTACCTTGTCTCAGTATTATTGGCCTGTCATGCAGCAAGCAGACCAAGCTTGGTAACATTCATAAATCAAATCAGTGGTTATCAACTGAGTACACAGTTTTACCCCTCAGGATATTTAGCAATGTCTAGAGACATATTGGGTTGTCACAACATTGGTGGGGGCTGGGAATTGCTACCAGCATCTACAATGCACCAGAGAGTCCCCAAAACAAAGACTGATCCAGGTGCAAACATCAATAGTACCTAGGTTGAAAAACCTTGCCCTAAATGAGAAATGCAGCTACATAAAAATTTGAAATACTAAGTTATTTTTGTTCCTGACTTTTCCCTTTTCCTTCTACTGCAGT
This sequence comes from Antilocapra americana, assembly GCA_007570785.1. Lineage (NCBI taxonomy): Eukaryota > Metazoa > Chordata > Mammalia > Artiodactyla > Antilocapridae > Antilocapra > Antilocapra americana. The sequence continues at coordinate 7,348,181 of ML664176.1, read as the reverse complement.
CAAATAGGTACAGTGAGCCCTATGCTCCTTGCCTCAGGCCAAGTAGGTGCACAGCAGGAAAACAGAAGCTTACAAGGCTTTCCAGTTTTTATGGGAAGAGAATTTGAAAGCAAAGTCAGAGTTTCTTGCAAAAATTTGAAAGAGGAAAGATTTCTCCAATATTGGAAGAATACGCTTCTGGATTAGAGGGGAGAGAAAAGGAGAGGGTTGATGAGTCTCAAAAACAGAGAGAACCTGAGCCTTGCTTACTGGTAACACTCCTCAGGATCCAGAAATACGGGAATGGTTAATGGGTTGCATCTGGATCCTAGACAGCACTGCCAAAGATTCCCACATCCCAAGCATGGCCAAAGAGGCTGTGTCCACAGGAATGATGGCCACCTGAACAAAACCCACTACCCCAGGGCTTTGGGCCCCCATAATAACTCTAGCACAATCCTAGGAAGGTATTTGAGGAGAATACATTCCAAGAAGGGCTTCCCCAGTGGCTCAGCAGTAAAGAATCCGCCTGCAGTACACAAGACAAAAGAGACGTGGGTTCAATCCCTAGGTTAGGAAGATCCCCTAGAGGAGGGCATGGCAGTCCACTACAGTATTCTTGCCTAGAGAATCCCATGGACAGAAGAGCCTGGGGTCTACAGTCCATGGGGTTGCAAAGAGTTGGACACAACTGAAGCGACTAGCACCCATTCCAAGAAAGGTTGAAATTGTTTGTCTGAGTTTTTTACATATCCAGCAGCATAGCAGCTTAGAGACAGAATTATTACAGAAATAAAATCTGTTAAATGTTTGAACATCTGTATTTATAAACTCTACTTTGGGAAACAGGATTAACAAAAGGAAAAAGGAACTGATTAGGAAATCTTCTGTGGTTATGATTTCCAAAATCTCCTGGATGAACCACAACAAACATCTATCTTGTGCTCACATTTTAGGTCAACTCCTGCAGCATCATCTGTTTTCTCACTCTAGGACTCCAGCAACTCCTGTGTGCAACAAACCAGTCTTGTGCAGCAGAGATGAGAGAGGAGCTAGCAGAAACACAATTTCTCTAAGGAGAACATGGTATCTACCACACGTGTTCACATTCCATTTGCCAGAGCAAGTCACATGATCAAGCCCAAAAGCAGCAAGGTAGAGATGGATAACCCTCTTATAGGAAAGGGGGAAGAAACTGTACACAATACTAGTAATTACCACAAACAGCAAAAATCAGAAAATATAACTAAACAGTTGTGTTTAGATATTGTCAAAGTCTTAAGAAGGCGAAAGGAGAGATGATCAGAAAATGCACCAGGGGCTGTGTGGATATTGAGATGGAAATAAAGGCAAGAAACAAACCTTGTTTGATGTCCTACCATGTGCCAGGAAATAAACTCCATTTTCTCATGTTGCCTAAGTTAATCCAACCCTCCTGTGAGGAAATTCACTCACTATCTTGCCCATGATCACTCACATTGCAGATGATGAAATATCTGTTTCTAAAGTCCATACTCTTTCTAACACATGGCATAAGTGAGGAAAATTTAAAACCATTAAAAGGAAGAGGGATTATTGCAGGCAAAAGAAACGCTAAGAACATAGGTACAGACACAGGATTTTCACTTTCACATCATAGTTAAAAATCTGCCTTCATCAGAACAGCAGGCTGAGTTGGAGAGTTATAAGAACCAAAGATTAGCTGGAAAGATCAGGTCATGGAGGGCCTGTAGAGCCCAGAAGAGTAATAAGAGGAGAAATGATAGATTGGGGTCAACACATCTTGCCATTAGTAGCTGGATGAATTTGAGCGAGCGTCTACAGGCTCTGGAGTTCAGCTCACTCGTTTATGAAATGGAAAGGTGTGGGGAAAGATGATTTCTAAATTCCCTTAAGGAGGCAATGCGTAGCAGTCTAGTAGATTTTAGAGAAAGGTCATTAACTCAACCTCTTGGTTTATTGTCTCTTCCCAGTTCCCTGGGCTGCAAGAGATGCTGGGAAGGAAGCAAGCCATACCATACTCACAAAACCCTGACTCTGAGGACAGGGAAAGTGGCCACATTGTCCCAGTTTCAGCAGGCTAAAAATTCTGACTTTACCACCGTCACTGATGTGATGAGTGAGGTGTTTAAGAGAGATCAATGTGACAGAGAGATGCTATACAAAATGGAGAATGGGGCTAGCATCAAAAAAGGCAACCAGAGGGTCCCGGCGGCAGCCATTTTGGTAAGAAGTCTTCGAAGGGGAAAGCACTGGGAATGGAGAGGGAGGGGCATTTAGGAGACACTTCCAAGGTGACAATGGAAATGTACAGGTCTCAGAATCTTAATTTAGGGTGTGAGATCTAAACGGGGTTCTCTTCTGAAATGGATTCTGAAAATAATTCATGAGTAACTCAGATCCTGCCCCCTTCACCTTCTTAGGGTAAAAAACCCTTATGTGCTTTTTAACAAGTCAAACACATCAGAACTTGGACCAATTTAAAGTCCAATTTAAAGTCTAATATCACACATATAGGAATTGTCACTCCAGTGACAATATATTTTAGGTCCAAGTGTAAGGGGCCTATTATACTGGTAGTGCCAGGCAACCTGTGGTTGTGTACTGAATATGGAATGATAGTGATTCTCTATTGAAGGTTTCAAATTCGAGCCCAACAGATTTGTCTCCTGGCTGAACAGGGAGAAAAATGACTTTTCTGTAGGAAAATACCTAAAAATATGTACTTCCTAGCCATGCCAGGTGAAACATGACACATTTTCAAAATCTTAGGCAACTTTTCATTCCATAAAAATCCAGTGTCAGAGTGAGGACATAGAGGATTCTAGCCTAATTACCATCTTGGATATTTACCCAATCCAGAAGGCAGATAGCAGATGAAATCTAAACACTTTGCAAGGAGGAGAAAGGAGAGTGCCAGCCCACTCAGTAGAAATGTGTAAATCAGACAACACTCAAAAATCCATTTTAACTGGAAATTTGAGCTAAAAGTGTACCAGAAATAGGAACTAGAATAAAAAGGTTTGTTCTCTCCTCCATCGCTCCTCCAAAGCTTATGGTCTCACAGAAACACAGACACTGTCAGGAAATGTCCACCAATTTAGCTCACAACAGTTGGTCTGTGAGGACTTAGGGTTTGGAGGGATACAAGTGAAAAGAAAAATATGATCTTATCTCTGAAGAGTGGGGACACAGAAGAAGTGGTGTTAAAGAGATATTTCTAAGATCATTGAAGAGTTAAGCTTCTGAATTATTAAAGAACCATACAAGAGAAAAATCTACCCAGCTCTGTAGACTAGAGCTATACAGAGAACAATACAGACCAGAAAAATCCTGAAGGCCTGGTCCAGGACTACTGCCCGTGACCTAAGCCTCAGTCTCTTTTCACTGCATCCTTGTGCCAAGCACCATGGGCCAGGCACTATGCCAAGCATGGAAAATCATGACATGGCCCCAAGTCTAGTGGAGGAGACAGGAGTAAGAGTATAAATTACATGACCAGCAGAAAGAACCAATGGACTCATAGCTGCTCAGGCCCACCAGCTCCAACATCCTCCAGAGTCTCTGAGCTCAGAGGAGGACCCCGTCAGCCTGGGAAGAAATGCACAAGGAGGACTTCACCAAGAGATGAGACTTGAATTGCGCCCTTGAGAAATGGATAGGATTTGAAAACAGCATAAGATGAGGGTGAGGTGATGTAAGCAGAAGGGAAAGAAGAAAGTAATCATCTTCCTAGAAACTGTATTTATGTAGGGGAGTAAAAAGAGTAAAGTAAAAAGCAAATCTTACAAGCTAGATCAAGAAGTTTGGAGCTTTTCCTATGAGGAACGGGGATCATAGAATTTTATTTAAAAAAACAATGTATTTCAAGGACTGAGCCTATTAATAATGTCAAACACAGGATGGATTGAGGCAGTAGGGACCAGAGCAAGAACATGAAGCAGAAGGTTATTGCAACAATCCATGGGCCCTTGAACTGGTGGTGTGGAGGTGACTCTTGACAGGAAGGCACAGCCCTCTGCCAAGATGAGACAGATCTGAAACAGAGGAATGGACAAGACTTGGCAAGTGACCACAATTACTGGACAAACAACAGAAGATCCACAGTGACCCAGAGATCTTAACACGGAGTGAGCTAGGTGTTAATAGGGTTACTTACAGAAAGGAAAAAGCTAGGAAGGGACATGTGCATATGGACATACTCTGGATGAGCTTCCAGACAAGCTCATCCAGAGTAACACTAGGCAAGCTTGAGACACGCAGGGAAGAATGCATTTGCAGTTGGTATCTCTCTGTTGCACCTCTTTATTTTTATAACCATCTATGAACCATAAAATGCCTTAGCTCAGCTAAAAGACAAACTGCTCCATTTTCAGCTGCCCGTGTATTTAAATCAACCTTCAGCTTGGTCATTTACAGCCACCCTTGTATCTTGGTTCTAGTTAATTGTAGAGACCTTATAAGGTCACCTTTGCCAAGAGAAAAGTTCAATTACAACACAAATTTCCTTGTTTCAATCACAATTCTGTACTACACAAAGGTAGATATGGACAAGAAGGTTGAACAAGTAATTGCAATGCCTTCCCCCCAAAACAGAAAAATGCATTTACCCAAACCAGGTAACACAATTACCACTACAGTGATACCAGAGAAGGAGACTGGATGACAAGATGCTGAAGTAAATTTCTTGAACACCCATAGTCTCAGGAAATAAACAGTAGAAATGGCAAGAAATTAGTCTTCTCAGAGAAAGGACACAAAAACTGCATTCCCAATTTAAAAAAAAAAAAAAAGGAGAGGAAGAAGACAAACTAACAAAAGAAAGAAAATCCAGTGGCAAGAGTTGTTCCTTGAACAGTCACTATTGAGAACCAGAATTCTTCCTAGCACTTTGAGAAAAATAAGAAATAAAACAAGCATGAGTCAGATAAGACCCTTTGGGAGGCAAACATTTAAAACAGAATATGAACATTTTCAAATCTCAGAGTTCAAATTGGTCAAAGACAATTTTCACAAGTACAGATCATTTTGTTTAACCTGTTTAATATATTTTTGCAAGCTAAAGAATACGATTTACAGCTGAGCAATCAGTGTAAATATCTGGAGATCTCTTAAAGTGCTAGCACATTAAACTATTAAAAGCACTGGCTTAATTTCTTAATTCTTCTCTTACCAAAATTTTTGAGACACCCTCTCTTTTAAATTTGCCTCAGTGCTTAATAGCTTCTTGAAACCAAACAAAATGAGTGTGTCACTGACTTTGAGAGAAGTTATAACTTTTATTTTTAATTCTTTCTGGAAGTAGGCTATCTAATATAAAGCACCTTCCAAATTGATCCTTGCTACATCCATACCCATCCCCAGGCACAGACTACTTCTACAACGAGACTGCTCAGCATCAGGACATCTCTGCTGGAGTTTCAGCAACCATCAGGGTTTCACCACTTCTCATTTTTCAAGTTACACTGGCCTTCATAGGTGAAAAGATTCTCACATTCAAATGATAAAAATACTGTTATGTAGAGTCTAAGTGACTCCATCTTAAAAAAGGAGCCGCCAACTTGTAATAAAGGGCAAACACCCAAGTTCCCCCACCCCCAGGTCACCACCCTACAAACGACTACCAATCAGGGGCTAGCCGGTGAAAATCCCCTGACCTCCCTTCCCGTCCTGGCCAGTCACAGGACACTGAAACACATTACCCCATCTGAGCCCTCCTGCCCTTTGTCTCTTTCCCTTAAAAGCCTTGTACCATGCAGCTCGGGGCTGCCGCCCTCACTCCGCTGCGTCGTTGTGTGTATGTGCGGTCCGGACCCGGGTCTGTAATAAAATCCCTCTTGCGCTTGCATCGGTGAATGGCCTCCTGGTGGTTTGTGGAGACTGGGATCTGGGCACAACATTTTCAATTTTTAATTACCTGGAGATCATCCAGTGATGATTTTCTTCAAGGAAAAAGAAAAGGGGGAAATGCAAATACTCAGAAGATAAAACACCTTCATACAGCTACTTTGAGTTTTCCACGAACCAGAACATCACCTGGCTATTTATCATATTGCAGAAAATGGAAGTTCCTGGTTAATGAAAAACAGCAACCTTCCCCAGTCAAGCAGTTTGACAACTGGGGTCTCTCTACTCCACTAACAGTCTTATAGCATAGAATGCTCTCTCTGATGGGTTCCAGGGCTCCCCTGCAAAAAGGAAACTCATTTACTCAAATCTGATAAAACTGTAATCTCATCAACTGTCAAACCTAAAAATACTCATTCCAATAGGACAGAACTGCAATAGTACTTCCCTTATCCCAACTGCCAGCAGACTGAGATGCCTATGCATGGCTCCATGCTTAGTGATTTCACAAAAACCACAAGGAAATAATATCAAAAACAAAAATATACAAATAGTGGTTTTCTTATTTTTTCAATGTCTGTTCATTTGCAGCAAAAAAAAATAATTCTTAGGAGCATAGATTCAAGAAGACTCAAGTCTGATGCCTTCACATCAAGACCCACATGGAGATGACTCTTACCCACCATTTATCCAAGTCATGTTTGTTCAACAATGGACTCTGTGGGACAGACTGCTCACAATATCTGTTTTCCCCTCTCCCTGTTGTAACAGAGCATCAAAATTCTAGCTAGGCACATGGCCATCCAACATAAGTGATACAGTTTCCTGTTGTTCATGCAACCGATTCTGACCAATAGGATGGTAGCCAAGTGATGTTCGCCTGCAGCTTCACCCAGGGTCCAGCGTGTGTGTCACAGGAGTCCCAACTCAGGCATCTTGAACTCAGCACTATCCAGTAGTGATGTTTGTACTCTTCAAGGACCAGAGCACTATCTTCGATCCATAGTGCTGAACCTGGTACTCCATCCCTCCCAGAATTCTATGAGCTGTTTGATATCCTTTCCTATTTAAAATAGCTAAAGGTGGTTTATGCTACTTATGACTTGATAATTCTGAGTGAGACACAGACACTATTCTACACTTAAGTGTGAATAAACATGTATGGTCCCTGTCCTTATGGAGTCCTCAAGGTCCAGGCATTATTTGTTGTCTTTAGCCCCTTTCTGCCAATGTAGAATCCCTCTGTAAAATGAGATTAAAGTCGTGAAACATTTCTTTAACAAACACGTCAGAACATATACACCCAAGAAACATATGCATCTTCGGCCCCCTCCAAGTGGCAAATCTTTGTTCATAGCACACTTCTTATTTATTTATTTAAACAGTGGTACTACCATTGTTTAAAACTTTAAGGAAATGCTTGAGAATCACCTTGTGCCTGACATTTATTCTATCTGTTTTTTGAAAATAAGTATTCAAAAATTTAAGCATTATAAGATAAAAAATTATCTCCTTCTCAACCTTTGTCTTTGGTTTCCTAGTTCTCCTTTCCAGAGTTAGTGTCATACGTGTTTCTTCAAATCCTTTCTGAGATGAGAGAATATAAATAGAGAGAAACACAGGTATATAGATATAGATGCTTCAAGTCTACAAGTCAGTGTAATTATATCCTTTTTTAACAAAGATGGTAGGACACACTTCTGCAACTAGTTTTTCCATATACTATCTTGAAGACTATTTCTTATCAGCACACAAAACTCTGCCTCATTCTTACTAATGATTGAATAGCATTGTAATTTATAGTCATTCCATAATTACTTTATCTGTCTCCTGTTGTTGGATATTTATGTTTCTTCTAATCTTTTCCTGTTGCCGTAAATAATCTATACAAGATTCCTTCTGTACTTTCATGAGTGTATCTGTCAGATAAATTCCAAGAAGTATAATTGCTAGGTCAAAAGTTAAGTTCATTTAAAACTGATGTTTCTAAAGTGCCTTCCAAAGAGACAGTATAAATTTTAACTCTTAAACAATGCATGAGAGTGTCTGATCCCTCTCTTCTTCCCAACCTCCCTGCCCCCTTTTTTAATTTCCTTAGGTGGTGGCAACTTTCCATCTTCTGAGAATAGACTTAACTTCTGAAAATTGCTCCCAAGTCACTCAAAGTCAACCCTGATAAATAAAAGCACAATCTTGTTAGGTAACACCATTCTGAGTACAAGCTGAGCTGTGGCTTTAAAATAATTGAGTATTCTTGTTTGGTTTCTAAAATGATTCTGAAATTAGATCCAAACATGTTCTGATGATGCAACAGGAGCATCATTCAAATAAGTATGTTATGCTCAGTCACATCTGACTCTCTGCAATCCCATGGACTGTAGCCCACCAGGCTCCTCTGTCCATGGAATTTTCCAGGCAAGAATCCTGGAGCAGGTTGCCATTTCCTACTCCAGGGGATCTCCCCGATCCAAGGATCAAACCTACGTCTCTTGTGTCTCCTGCACTGGCAAGCAGACCTAGGAAGCCCTGCAAATGAGTGTACTGCTTCCCAAAGGGATACTGTTGAAGAAGACAATGTTCAGTCAAAGGCAAAAGATCTGGTGTATCAAATCAACAATTCTTATTGCATCATAGTCACACTACAAGTGAGGTATAAAGATCAAGTCATCAGGTTGCTTGGTGTCTGGTTTATGCAACTCAGCATCATCACTTTATACCCAGTCTTTTTACCATTTATCTTAATGAATTCTTACAACTTCCTTGAGTTAAAGGTAGCAAGTGGTATTTTATCTCTGCTGAACCTAAGAAAAGCAAGTCACTCTCAGTGACTTGCTCACAACAGCACTCACATAAAATTCCACAGAACACAATGGGTCACCAGAGAAATCCTGAAAAGTGATTTTGCAAAGTTTGCTTTTCTGTTAGGTTTCATTATGATTCCAAGGGTCACTGATAGAAGGCACCCTCAGAATCATAATTCTGAGAATTATACCTATGTTAATAGCATTACAATTAACTAAAGTTTCTTCAAATAGAGGGTAAAGATGAATAAAACTCAGATATGCAACTAGTATTGTTGTAGTGATATTTATCAATTATTCTCAGTCCCTGAGAAGGAAAAACCACTTAGTGGCATTTGCCAATATCTGGAATAAATGTTCCTACCATGGCTGATTTCAGACTACTTACATGACATCAACTGGCTCACAAAATTTCTGAAAATTTAACAGTAGATATCACTGCATGGTAACCATAGTATTTTCTGAATTTTTCTTAATCTATTTTCAATTGAAGAAGAATTACAATATCGTGTTGGTTTCTGCCATACATCAACATGGATCAGCCATAGGTATACCCATGTCCCCTCCCTCCTGAATCTCTCTCCCTCCTCCCACTCCATTCCAGCCCCTCTAGGTTGTCACAGAGCCCTGATTTGAGTTCCTTGAGTCATACAGAAAATTCCCACTGGCTATCTATTTTATAAATGGTAGTGTATATGTTTCCATACTACTCTCTCCATTCATCCCACCCTCTCCCTCCTTCTTTATTTTAATAGCATGAAATTTTTACCTGAAATTTCAAATTCTTCAAGGCTTCAATATACTACACCTCTGACTTTTGTGTTAACACTACTGTGGATTATTGTGTTCTTATTTCATATATTTCAGAACTCAAACTTTGCTTTTAGCTTCATTATCCTCAATGTACTGTGCTTCAGAGCATATAACTTCAATTTTCATAAAAATACATTTTTACATAGGTTGATATGTGAGTCTATTAACATTCACTCATTCGGTACTTCCTTTCTGAATTTTTCTCTATCTCATAAATATGAAATGAGAAGAGAGCAAGAAGCATGTACAAGATCATTTTTCTATATTTACATAGTGAAAAAGTTATAAGTAATGTGAACAAAGGAGTCAAAGGGAAATTCAATACATAGCAATTCAGGACATCTTGATAGAGGGAACATTTTGCAAAGAATCTGCTTAAATGGCAGTTGAGACAATGCTTTTCTCTTGAAAAGATAATTCTCTTAAACCACAAAAATGTTTAAAGATGACTTAACATGCTCATCCACTCAGTCTGTACATGTGTATATGTATTTCTGAAAGGTGTAAGTAAGTATCATGAAATAAAATTCTATGTGAACTTCCGAATAACATCCTTCAAAGAAATCTCCCAAACAGATGTACATGTTAAGTCATGTTTCCATTGCCCAAAATGTTTCTGGAACTGCCTTTGGGAAATGCATAAATCAAAAAGGGAAATTACGTCCATAGATGTCTTTACTTAGATGAAAAACTAGAGCCATCCAACTTGATGGTCGGTCAATCTTATTCAACCGACTGAATTCCAAGTGACTTATAGACATTTCCAAAGATCAAATCCACTCTCAAAAGATTAGACCTGTTAGCATTCAAAAGAAGTTTCAAAAATGTCCTGAGCAGTGGACACAGAAGCAACCTAAATGTCCATCAACAGATGAATTGATAAAGAAGTTTTGGTACATATATACAGTGGAATATTACTCAGATGTAAAAAGGAGTGAAATTGGGTCATTTGTAGTCATGTGGATGAACCTAGAGTCTGTCATACAAAGTGAAGTAAGTCAGAAAGAGAAAAACAAGTATTGTATACTAATGTATATAGCCAATTTGCTTTCTTATACAGCAGAAACTGACACAACATTGTAAAGCAAGTATGCTCCAATAAAAATTAAATTTTCTGAGCAGTAGCTGCTTCAATGAAATAATTCTGTGACCTTTGAAGATGATGATTTAGAAGGGCACACCCTTATTTAGATGTATATACTCTGGCACATTTTATTTTAAAATCTCATTATGTTATGAGGGTCTTCCCTCATAGCTCAGTTGGTAAAGGATCTGCCTGCAATGCAGGACACCCCAGTTAGATTCCTGGGTCAGGAAGATCCCCTGGAGAAGGGATAGGCTATCCACTCCAGGATTCTTGGGCTTCCCTTGTGGCTCAACTGGTAAAGAATCCACCTGCAATGTGGGAGACCTGGGTTTGATCCCTGGGTTGGGAAGATCCCCTGGAGAAGGGAAAGGCTACCCACTCCAGTATTCTGGCCTAGAGAATCCCCATGGACAGAGAAGCCTGGCAGGCTACAGTCCAGGGGGTCACAAAGAGTCGGACACGACTGAGTGACTTTCATTTTCATGTTATGAAAGGTCACTTCACAGAGTGGTCAAAAACACATATCTGGGAGTGATTTGTGGTCTGCCTCCAATATTTCCCAGCCATGTGAACTTGAACAAGTTATTTACTCTCTCAACACCTCACTTTTCCTTATCTACAAAATAAAAGTAGTAACACACTCCTGGTGGTACTGTTTTGAGAGTGAAACAAGGATAATGCACGTAAAATCCTTAACTCTAGGCCTCCAATGTGATAGCTACTCAATCAATGGTAACTATTTTTTCTTTCCATCTTTATTACATCGGACATAGTCCTGCATGTCCTTTTTTGCAGATGACTTTATTATTTTACTTCATTTGTTAGAAATGAGGTAAACACTACTACACTGTTACTTTACTGAGAGGGCTAGACTGGGGCACATTGCAGTACCTTGAGCTGGAAAGCAGATACCACAGTAATAATTACCATTCACATATGGTAGAAAAGTAGAGAGAAATTACACCTAGATAGCAAGACTATATTCCTGGGAAGAAATTATGATTCAAATGGAAGACTAATGGAATATAATCAACTCTATTCTTAGTTGAAAATGTAGTGGTGATTACATTAAATAGCAGTCTCATACTTAGAGAACTAACTTATGGTTGCCAGGGGAGAAGAATGAGGGAGAGAGAGAGATTGGGATCAACATGTACACTCTACAATATTTAAAATGGATAACCAACAAGGTCATGCTATACATACAGCACAGGGGACTTTGCTCAACTTTATGTGGTAGCCTGGATGGGAGGGGAGTTTGAGGGAGAATGGATACATATATACATTTGGCTGAGTTCCTTTGCTGTCCACCTGAAACTGTCACAATGTTGTTAATCGGCTATACTCCAATACAAAACAAAGAGTTTTTTAATTAAAATTTTAAAAAATAGTTGTCTCAAATGGGAAAAATAAGCAGTCTCATTATTAATCTCTTCATCCTTACAAATCATCAGATGCCCTAATCTCTTTTCCCTGTTCGTGTAGCACCATGAACATCCCTGTTCCCTATTGGGAACTCCAAGGTCTCACACCCTGTGCCCAACAATGAAGGAAGTCCCAGAAAAGTCATCACACAGGGAAGAACAGGGATGGAGCTGAGCCAGGCACGTCTCAGGAACAAGTTCTCTAACCAGTGACCAACAGGAGTCCAAAACATCTTCAGGGATTGAGGTACTCTCCAGGACACCTTTGCATCAGGGACAAGAGGATCAAAGAAGCAAGAAGGGATGTCAGCTCTCCTCACCTTACTTTCAAGCTAGCTCTGCCTCCCTTCTTTAATAATAGCCTTCTTGGGGGTCCTTTAATATTTGCCAAAAACTCCCAAAGTGTTAGGTACAGCCAGAACCTATAAGGAACCTTCTCTCTCCACTAGGAAATATTTCTAGACACTAACTTCTGAGAAATGATAAAGTGCATACATTGCAAATATAAAGGGTTATATAAATACTTAACAATTGAAGCATTTCTACTACTCTTCCCACAAAAAGCCATTACCTCTGTCTTTATGACAGAGGGTTTAATGTCGCTGAATCTTGCTCAAGTATAATATTCACTTGAACACAAAGGTCCAATTTTATAGTGGCAATTTTTTATCCCAAATCACAGTCACAACCTAATCCAATTCAAGTATTCTGATACCACATCTTCCATGAAATAGCTTTTCTTCAGCCATACTTACTTTCCAGCTCACTGCCTACCCACTTCCCCAGAGCCCAGCCTAGTGCTTGACTCAGAGTACATACACAATAAATTATGAGTGGAGAGAGGAACACTTCAAAATCATAACATGTCTCCTTAGGAAAGGTGCCCTAAACAAGAGAAAGAATGGTAATAACTACCATATGTGGCAGGTTCTCTAAGTATATTATCTTTAGTCTTCCCCACCACCTTGCAAAGAAGGTGAAATTATTATTCACTTTACACACTGGAGGTTGAGAGCAGATCAGTAGCTATCTTGCCCAAGAATTCAGAATTATTAAGTGGCAGAGTTGGGATATAAACAGCCTATCTGTCTCTAGAATTGGAACTCTTAACCACTTTGGTAAATAGTCTCTAACCTAGAATATCCCTTCAAAGAGATCCCACACCTACTATGTTACAATCACCAATTTCCCCCTCTTCTCTCATGGATCACTATGATGCTGCCTCTTAGTGTTGCCAAAAATGCAGTCAAAGCTCCCCAAGCCACCCAGTCATGACACCCTCATCTGCTTCCTCTCTGTTTGCAGAGATGAGCAGATACAACCCAAGGCTTAGTCTTCACATCCATTCTGGGCTTCCAGAGGCTTCATTTCCCTTCCTTCTGTCGCCTTAAGTGCTACAGGGCTAAGCTGAGCAACAGTGAGCTGTGTGCCTAGCAACATGCTATAATCAACACTGCTCTTCTTGTCTAACACCAAACTCACTGTCCCCAGGACATCTTTTGCAAACAATCTCCTGGAGCATGCAAAGATCTACTGTGGAATCACATTTTATAGACATTTGTGTTCTAAAATCAGGGAGTATACAGTCATTAAAAAAAGAATGAAATACAGCCACTTGCAGCAACAAATATGAACCTAGAGATTATCATATGGATTTAAGTCAGAAAGAGAAAGACAAATACCGTATGATGTCACTTAAGTATGGAATCTAAAATATTATATAAATGAATGTATTTATAAAACAGAAACAGATTCAGAAACACAGCATACAAACTTATAGTCATCAAAGAGGTAAAGGGGGGAGAGGGATAAATTAGGAGCTTGGGATTAGCAGACACAAACTATTGTACATAAAATAGATAATTAACAAGGACCAACTGTATAGTACAGGGAATTAAATTCAATATTCTGTAACAAACCATAATGAAATAGAATATATATATATATATATACACATACATATATGTATACACACACAAACACACACCTGACTGAGCGACTGAACAAAATATAAATATGTATATATAAATGAATTACTTTGTTGTACATCAAAAACTAACACAATATTGTAAATTAACTCTTCTTCAATAAGAAAATATATATAAAATCAAGAAGCATAGCAAAATAAAATAAAATTACCTTTAAAAATCACATATATGTGGCAGAAAAACACAATGGGAAAAAGATAGTCTCTTCAACAAGTGGTGCTGGGAAAACCACTTGTAAAAGAATGAAAGTAGAACAGTTTCTAATACCATCCACAAAAATAAGCTCAAAATGGATTAAAAACCTAAACATAAGACCAGAACCTACAAAACTCTTAGAGGAAAACATAAGCAGAACACTCAATGACTTACATCACAGCAAGATCCTCTGTGAAGATTTCCCAGAGTAATGGAAATAAAAACAAAAATGGGACCTAATTAAACATAAAATCTTTTGCACAACAAAGGAAACTATAAGCAAGGTGAAAAGAGAGCCCTCAGAATGGGAGAAAATAATATCAAACAAAACAACTGACAAGGAATTAATCTCCAAAATATTCAACTGCTCATGCAGCTCAATATCAGAAAAATGAACAACCCAATCAAAAAGTGGGCAAAAGACCTAAACAAACATTTCTCCAAAGAAGACATACTTATGGCTAATAAATACATGAAAAGATGTTCAACATCACTCATTATTAGAAAAATGTAAATCAAAACCACAATGAAGTACCATCTCATGCTGGTCAGAAGGCCATCATCAAAAAGTCTACAAACTGTAAGTGTCGGAGAGGGTATGGAGCAAAGGCAACCCTCTTACACTGTCGGTGGGAATGCAAACTGGTACAGACACTATGGAGAACAGTGTGGAGGGTCCTTAAAAAACTAAAAATAGAGCTACCATATGACTCTACAAACCCACTCCTGAACATATACCCAAGGAAACCAGAACTGAAAGAGACACATGTACCCCAGTGTTCACAGCAGCACTGTTTACAATAGCTAGGAGGTGGAAGCAACCTAGATGCCCATCAGCAGATGAATGGATAAGGAAGTTGTGGTACATACACACGATGGAATATCACTGAGTGGAAGAAAGGAAATGCATTTGAGTCCATTTTAATGAGGTGGATGAACCTGGAGCCTATTATACATAGTAAAGTAAGTCAGAAATAGACAAGTACTGTATATTAAAACACATATATGGAATTTACAAAGACAGTACCAACTACCCTTACATGCAAGGCAGCAAAGGAGACATAGACATAAAGAAGAAAACTTCAGACTCAGTTGGAGAAGGCAAGGGTGGGATGATTTGAGAGAATAGCATTGAAATATATATATTACCATCTTTAAAATTGATGGCCAGTTCAAGTTCAATGCATGCAGCAGGGCACTCAAAGCTGGTGCTCTCGGAGAACCCAGTGGGTGGGGAGGAAGGTGGGAGGGGGTTTTAGGATGGGAGGGACACATATATACCTGAGGCCAACTGATGTTGATGTATGGCAAAAACCATCACAATATTGTAAAGTAATTATCATCCAATTAAAATAAATAATTTTTAAATAAAAAATAGAAAAAGTCATATACAATAAATGCAAATAACTGTATTGCAAAAATTATATCTAATTATATATATAAATAAAATCACCCTTACAATCACCCACAAAGTATACTGTTTATGATATCGTGAATTCAGTTCTGCAATCAGAATTCTTAGGCAGATTTAATTTTGAAAATCACTAATTCAGAAGGAAAGTCAAGATGCAGATGCCTACATATGCCAATCATTCTGCCTGTCAGAATGAGAAAATCTTCCTGGCTGCTTGTAGGATATACTCCACACTTTTTAAGGTATAACATGATAAAAGTTGTGTGTGCTATTGTGACACCTTACTCTAACATAGTTTCTTAAGTCAGAGAGCAAATTGGGTCCTTGAGTAGCCTCAGTGTCATCCAATTTCCTGCTCAGAAAGAGCAAATAAAGTCCAGGGATAAACACAACTCAATCTCTCAAACAGAGATCCCCATTATATTAGGAAGGAAAGATGAGAAAGCCAATTCATGAGAAAATTAGCCCCCAACTACTTGTCTCTGTCTTGTAAGGCTGTTTCTGTTTCCTTTCTCCTCTTACTTTTTTCATGCCTTTCTATATGTGTACTTTTTTTCTCATAACTATTTCTTGGACACCTTTATAAAGCACTTAGTCCTAGGCTCAGTTACTAAGTAAACTTCCATATTTCCCTACACCTTTTCTTTTCTGTGGGAGTTTCTTGTTTGTTTCCTTCTTCATTTACTCATAGTCAGTCAGAGCTTTAAAGGAGCAGTATCTCACTTTGGTCTTCTGACACTCTGTGCCATTTTCAGAGTCACATCTCCCAACTCCTTTTATTGACCAAGGTTATGACTGTGGCAGAGATGCCACCTGGTTAAATTCTAAATTGCGTATGAAAAGGAGAAAGTCTGAGGATGACCCAGCACAGCCAACAGATCTGGAAAAGCATGCTGTGTCTGCAGCCCAAGGCTCAAAGATGCCCCAACAGCATCCCATGAGGCGGCTGGCCCTGCTCTTCTATCTGTAAGTGAGATGATGTTCAATCTGTTGTTTTCATTTTCTAATTCCCAAAAGTTTTTAAGAAATGTTCACCACAATCCTTTTTATAAGAGAAATCATTTTTGGAGAAACACAAAAGGAGACCAACTTACACTGATAAAGGGCCAGCACAAAAATAGAGCAAAGGTCTTCTCAAGATGAGTAAGGAGAACCAGAAACTCTCAGGCTGGACATTAACTTGGTCAGGAAGTCAAAGTCTTGAAAAAGCAAAAGCTGTAAAGCTTTGATTAAAATTCCCATCACTGGTTATATTTATATGCCCATTCAGGTGCTCATAAAGGAAGGGCATTTTTATTAAGAACACTGTAGATCACTTTGAATACATTTCCCTGTACTTTTCTTTGCTCCTTCCTCCATCTTTTTATAATGATATAAATTAAAGAGCAGAGGCATCAGGTGATAATGATGAATTTTCTCCACTGTTTGGCTCGTGCCACAACAAACCTTAATATTATTTTAGTGACGCGAGTTATTTGGTCTAGAAGACTCCGCCTGATCAGAGGTAGTGCTCAGGAATTAGCTGGCTTGACCTGGGGCAATCAATAGATTGACAAACTAGCCTTTTTTAAGTCCAAGACCTATTTTATACGAATATTAAGCTTGTGGTGTTCATGCAACAAAGGGACCTGAAGTCTGTGCCAAAAGTTTCACAGCTGAAAGCATTCACAGGACACTTTTATATCCTTAAAGAGGTTCTCGTAGGCTCTGAATCAGCCAAAGGCAAGAGGGAGGGGGTACTAAGTAGACACAGCCATTCATCTGAAGTAATTATGGACAGGTTTAAAAATACACAAACATAGCCTTGAATATCTGGGGAGGGAAAAAAAAGGTACTTTGTGTGAGTTATCCTGTGATTGTTGCAACTTCAAATAATGCTCCTGTAACTATTTTGTAGACATGATGTAACAAGCAAAATAAGTGAGTAAAAGATGAAAAACCACAGAAAGGAATAATACTGATACCATTTCCCCAGTCTCATGCAGAGTTTTCATAGCCTAACTCATGTCCCTGTGTCAGAAGGTGGGAAAGTACTTTAAGTTCAAAGGAAGCTTGCCCTGAGACTGCATAGACCCTCCTGACAAATCATCCTATTATGTGATTCCAGGTGGTGGCAGATGGATTGGAAAGGGAGTATAAGAGGGAGAGGAGTTTGGGATATAGATTTGTAAGGGTTTCCGCCTTCTCAGAAAGATGCTGCCATTAGCCTCATTATCAGTCACTGGAAACTGCTTAAACACCCTTCCCCCACTGAAAGCTAACATAAAGTGTCAGACTCTTGAGTCATCAAAGTCTACAGGGGGTCTTGCACTGGAAGAACAGGCTGCTTTTTCAAAGAAAAAATAACTATTTCTTCTGTGGGCTCCTTCACTATTATCATGGACTTTCCCATTAGGGTGATGTTTATTGCTTTCCTCCTCTCCCAGGCTTTTTAAATGTCCCCTATTGAAAAGACAGAACCTCATGCAGTGAATTTTGATTTGAAGTTCATATCATATTTCTTCTAATATGAAGCTAGTGTTCAAAGGGTACCAGAATGGAGGCCTGTAATTTTTAGCTGGAGCACCCTAATATTTCAAACAAAGGATATGATAAATAACAAAACAGGCAAGAAATAACTTGATTATAAATGACAGTATGAGTTATCTCCCTGGAGACCATATGACTGGCCCTTCAACTGATGCCTCTGGTATCTACAGAGGGTGAAATCAAACCTCTCCAAGCAATCTGCTGCAAGGCCAGTGCCAGAGAAGGGAGTTAGAGGAGGAAACTCAGAGCCGGGGAGGAGCAGGCACAGCAAAAGGAGGGACGCTGATTACACTCCAAATCAATGCGTTATGCTGACAGGGCTCTGCAGTAGAAAAGCTAGCAACCAAATTGCATCTCCTGAGCCCTGCCCATCAGTAGGTGTTACTATTCATACATGCAAATCTACAAGCACTGAGCAGAGATTAAAAGGCAGAGGGAAGCAGAAGATAGCAAGAGGAAAAAGACTTCAGCTCAGGCTGCGGATCAGAGTAGCAAGCATTATCATAAACATAAAAACTGAAATTCTCCCTCATTCCAGTTCACAGGTGCTTTGCTTTAAGGGAAAAAAAAAAAGTAAACCACAGACTCCTTTATGTCAAAAAAAAAAAAAAACCTGCCTAAATTCTGTTTTATCACTGAACAGCTGTTCTTTCAAGTTCTGGCTAAGCCCCTTCAATCTCTGTCTTGATTAGTCTAATTATGCAGTAGGGGTATCTACTGAAAATCTAATGCCAACCTTGAATTTAGTTCATCACTACCCACGGCAATATCCTCATTTATTCGAGCCCATGGATCCCGTCCTGCAAGTGCCTGAAGACCCTGTCTTAGAGTGAGGGGGGTTCTGGATGGGGAACACATAAACACCCATGGCAGATTCATGTCAATGTATGGCAAAACCAATACAATATTGTAAAGTAAAAAAATAAAGAAAAAAATAATAAGGGCATGTGTGATGTGCAGAATAATTACTCAGGTGCCCAGGTAACATACGAAGAGATCTTGCGCTTCTCTATCCCCATCAGTAGATTCGTGTTGGCACAGAATTTTTCCATGATGAAGCTAGTGCTTGTTCTCCTAGGATGCTTCCCTGTGGTGGTAAGACTGACTTTTCATTACGATTATGCACATACAGGCATCACTGTAGACCAGCTTATCAGCTAATGGGGACAATGTGAAGATCCACGGGCAATATCAAAAGAGAACCTTTCCTACCCCAGGGAAGCCGCTGATAAGATGGAAACAGGGCCTGGGCATGAAAACCCCAAGAGTCATTAGAAACACCAGGATGAAAAACATACCACCAGCCTGGACTAACTGAAGGGCCATTACCAATACCCAGCCCTAATGCTCAATAGGGATGTATCAAACTGCCAGATTTGTGCCATCCAGACACAGCCAAGCTCTGATTTCCCCTGGAACAAAAACAAGCCCCATCTGGGGTCCAAGTTACATGTAGGATAAGCATCTCCCCTTCCCATTTGGAGAAAAGCACTGCTTTAGACTTCCCTAGCAGCTCAGACATTAAAGAGTTTGCCTAAAATGTGGGAGACCTGGGTTCGATTCCTGGGTCAGGAAGATCCCCCAGAAAAAGGAATGGTAACCCACTCCAGTGTTCTTGCCTGGAGAATCCCATGAACTGAGAAGCCTGGCAGGCTACAGTCCATGGGATCAAAAAGAGTCAGACACGACTGAGTGAGTAACACTAACACCTCTTTAGTTAAGATGTGTCAAAGAGGGCCATTTTACCAGGAAATCTTCTTTAGATTTTGAGGCATTTTGGAATGCTGATTAATAGCCCTCCACATTTACACATTGCTTCCATACACACTGATTTATTTATCTCACCCTACCATCCAGAAATCCTCCCATCCAGAAATCTATTGCCGTGACTAATTCACCACCCATAAAATATTCTCTAATAATTACTATCTTCTGCTTGGTTTTAAAATGTGCTAATTATTTTTGCCGAGGATGTTAAAGCATCCAAAGTGCTATCAGATCTCTCTTTAAAGGTGAGAAAAGAGATTCCAAATAGCTGGAGGAAAGCTCTCATATTCCCAAAGTTCAAAATTAGTCTTTGATAAAAACCAGATTTGACACTTCAGGGGAGCCGGTCATTTTTTTAAGTAAAAGAAGATTCAAATCACAGAAGAAACAAAGTAGGATCTTCTCTCACCCAACCTGATCTCATATTTCCAATCACATATGTCTACCCACATCAGTTCTGGAGAAGAGTAGAACACACCATTGATAGTAAAAGCACAGGCATTTTTTTTAAAGAAGAAAGTTTGAGGAAAGTCATGAGGAAAAGAGGATCTAAATTAGGATCCTGATATTAAAGCAGGGAGTAAATGAAAATCCTACACCCAAACATTTTTTATGAATGAAATACATCAAACTAGTTTCTTTCTACTCAACTGAAAATAAAATTCACCATCACCTTAAACTTGAAGAGTGAATCCTCACATTTAACTTTCAAAAGGTTGGTTTCTCTTCTCATCTGTTTCCATGAAAAAATCATTTACTGGCTGCCCATCATTCTTCTTATTGACATGTTCTATGATGGTGACAACCTTTCTGGATTGATGTCAGAAACATTATCATCTTCAGAGGGAAACAGTTGTGAACAATTTAAGTATCCCATTTTGCACACATCTTAAAAGTCACTGTGATTGTTTTCACATAAAAGAATTTCAAATCAAATTCTTTCCTTTGGCGGAGATTAATTCCCCTTCCTTGTATGTGGGTCAAGTGACTCTCTTTTAATAAATAAATTGTGGCAGAAATGATAGAGCATGACCTCTGGGGGTCAGTCATGAAATACACTTAGACTTCCCTGTTGCTCTCTCTGTTGGGTCACTTGCTCTGCGGAAACCTGTGCCATGATGTGAGGGCACTCAACCATTCCCATAGAGAGGTCCACACGGTGAGGAACTAAAGCCTCCTCCTTTTTTTTTTTTTAAATTTTGTTTACTTTATTGTGTTGGTTTTGCCATACATTGACATGAAACCGCCATGGGTTTACATATGCTCCCCCTCTCGAAACCCCCTCCCTCCTCCCTCCCGATTCCCTCCCGCTGGGTCATCTCGGTGCACCAGCCCTGAGCATCAGCCCTGGGCTGGCGATTGATTTCACATATGATAATTAACATGTTTCAATGCCATTCTCCCATATCATCCCACCCTTGCCCCCTTCCACAAAGTCCACAAGTCTGTTCTATACATCTGCGTTTCTTTTGCTGTCTCGCATGCAGAGTTCTCATTACCATCTTTCTAAATTTCATATATATGCGTTAGTATACTGTATTGTTGATTTTCCTTCTGGCTTACTTCACTCTGGATAACAGGCTCCAGCTCCATCTACCTGAGTAGAACTGCTTCAAATGAATTTTTTTTTTAATGCTGAGTAGTATTCCATTGTGTATATGTATCACAGCTTTCTTATCCATTCATCAGTTAAGCTACGCAAATCTGTCACGCTAGTGAGTCAGCCACTTTAGAAGCAGCTCCTCAGCTCCATTCAAGCTTTCAAGGACGGGGCACCTGGCCACACCTTGACTATAATCTCAGGAGAGACCATAAGCAGAACCACCCAGCAAAGTCCCTCTTGGATTCCTGAACCACAGAAACTGTGTGGGATAATAAGTGTTTACTGCTTCACACCACAAAGTTTTGGGGCAGTTTATTATATGACAGTAGATAACTAACACAGTCACCATTATCAATAAAAATTTATAGGGCACCTACCCTGTCTGAGACATACACAGGTGGCCCATGTATTTGCGTGTGTATAGCTTCCTTTCTGAAGAGGCTATGCTTTTTCTTCAGTGAAATCCCCTAATCCTGGGGCAAAGTTTTGAAACAGGAGTCTACAGACTCCACTCAACTCAATTAGAGAAATAGGCTTCCCCCACCTACAGTTCTCTTCACTCCAGAAAGGATTTTGTTTGTCATTTAAAAACAAGTCTTGCTGTTACCATGAGTGTCTTCAGAATCTGACACTGCACCATATTTACGTTTTGTCCTATTTGTTGTCTTCCAAGTACAGCTGAGACACAGCAACATTTTCAAGTAGCAGGCAAAGAAAACAAATTCTTGGAAGAGAGCTGTCACCCAGTTTTTATTGGCAGCACAAAACTGAGGTTTTAGCTAACAGGACACGCATAAATATTCCTGACGCCTGCTTATTCTGACTGTTATGTCTCCCTGGCTTGTCATTAACAACACAGATCAACACTCTAGACTCCTGAGTAGGGAGGGGACACCAATGCCAACAGAATGTCAATGCCCATGGATAGCACAGTTGATCAGGCAACTATTCAAAAAAGCTTATCTCAGGAACTAACTCTCAGGCAGTGAACAGAACAGGCTCTGTCATATCATTTACTTTGTATGGCTGTTCCCATTTTACGAAGGCCTGAGAAATGTCTGCCTGCCTCTCAACAAGTAGTTCTTCTCCTTCTGCACTTGATCTTTGAAAGACTCCACAGGCCAGGCCAGGAGACTGACCAGGAGAGTGGGCCATTCCCAACCCACCCAGAGCCTCCCTCCACATCACCAGCCAGTACAGTTACGGGTCAAGGACCTGGGGGCTTGGGCTCCAGTCTTGGTACCAACTCCTGGGGTGAGACAGCCCCTTTGATGTTTTCTGTGCCTGGACATTGGCATTTCAGAATTTAAAAATAAAAGGAAGAAAGGAAGCTAGGAAGTTGGAAGGATGGCAGGAAAGGGAGGGACAGAAATAGATAACAAAGAGATCCAAAGGACTCTCAGCTTTCTGGATGCACTTATTTAGTTCCAAGCAAACGCCATTCAGAAGGTGACATACATCAGTGCTCAACACATTTGGCAAAAAGTAGAAGCAGTATAATTCAGTCATTAGACAGCCTGGGTCTGAATCCTGGCCTAACCATTTCTTGGGTTTGTGACCCTCAACAAGTAAGCTTCAGGTTCTCAGCTACAAAATGGGGTGACAGACCTGTCCCCATATCTCAAGTACATAAGGAGATTTACATGAGGCTATACAGGTAAAGCACTAAGCAACATCTAGCTTGTAGCCTGTGTTCAAGAGATGTTGTTGCTGTTCAGTTGCTCAATAGTGTCTGACTCCTTGCAACCCCATGGACTTCAGCACACCAGGCTTCCTTGTCCTTCACTGTCTCCCAGAGCTTGCTCAAATTCATGTCCATTGAGTCGGTGATACTATCCAACCATCTCATCCTCTGTTGTCCCCTTCTCCTCCTGCCCTCAATCTTTCCCAGCATCAAGACCTTTTCCAATGAGTCAGCTCTTTGCATCAGGTGGCCAAAGTATGGGAGCTTCAGCTTTAGTATTAGTCCTCCCAATGAATATTCAGGGTTGATTTCATTTAGGATTGACTGGTTTGATTTCCTTGCTGTCCAAGGAACACTTAACAGTTTTCTTCAGCATCACAGTTTGAAAGCATCAGTTCTTAAGGTGCTCAGCCTTCTTTATGGTCCGACTCTCACATCGGTACATCACTACTGGAAAAATCATAACTTTGACTAGACGGGCCTTTGTCAGCAAAATGATGTCTCTGCTTTTTAATACTGTCTAGGTTTGTCATAAAATTTTCTTCCAAGAAGCAAGCATCTTTTAATTTCATGGCTGCAGTCACCGTCCACAGTGATTTTGGAGCCCAAGAAAATAAAGTCTCTCACTGTTTCCCTTGTTTCCCTATCTATTTGCCATGAAGTGAGGGGGCCAGATACCATGATCCTAGTTTTTTAAATGCTGAGGTTTAAGACAGCTTTTTCACTCTCCTCTTTGATCTTCATCAAGAGGCTCTTTAGTTCTTCTCTTTCTGCCATTAGGGTGGCATCATCTACATATCTAAGGTCATTGATATTTCTCCTGGCAATCTTGATTCCAGCTTGAGTTTCATTCAGCCAGGCATTTTGTATGATGTACTCTGCATTATAAGTTAAATAAACAGGGTGACAATATACAGCCTTAACATATTCCTGTCCCAATTTGGAACCAGTTCATTGTTCCATGTCCAGTTCTAACTGTTGCTTCTTGACCTGCATAGAGGTTTCTCAGGAGGCAGGTAAGGTGGTCTGGTAGTCCCATCTCTTTAAGAATTTTCCACAGTTTGTTGTGATCCACCCAGTCAAAGGCGTTAGCATAGTCAATGAAGCAGAAGTAGATGTTTTTCTGGAATTCCTGGGCTTCCTTGTGATGCAGATGGTAAAGAATCTGCCAGCAATGTGGGAGACCTGGGTTTCATCCCTGGTTGGGAAGATCACCTGGAGAAGGGAACAGCAACCCACTGCAGTATCTTGCCTAGAGAATTCCATGGACAGAGGAGCCTGGGAGGCTACAGTCTAGGGTCACAAAGAATTGGACATGACTGAGCTTTCACTTGCTTTTTCTATGATCCAATGGATGTGAGATTTGATGGCAATTTGATCTCTGGTTCCTCTGCCTTTTCTAAATCCAGCTTGTACATCTGGAAGTTCTAGGCTCACATACTGCTAACGCCTAGCTTGAAGGATTTTGAGCATTACTTTGCTTGCATGTGAAATGAGGACAATTGTTCAGTAGTTTGAACATTCTTAGGCATTGCCTTTCTTTGGGATTGGAATGAAAACTGATATTTTCCAGTTCTGTGGCCACTGCTAAATTTTCCAAATTTGCTGGCATATTGAATGCAGCAGTTTAACAGCATCATCTTTTAGGATTTGAAATTGCTCAACTGGAATTCCATCATCTCCACAACTTTGTTTATTGTAATGCTTCCTAAGGCTCACTTGACTTTACACTCCAGGATGTCTGGCTCTAGGTGAGTGATCATATCATCATGGTTATCCAGGTCATTAAGACCTTTTTTGTACAGTTCTTCTATGTATTCTTGCCACCTCTTAGTATCTTCTGCTTCTGTTAGGTCCATACTATTTCTGTTTTTTATTCTGCCCACCTTTGCATGAAATGTTCCCTTAGTATCTCTTAATTTTCTTGAAGAGACTCTAGTTTTCCCTTTCTATTGTTTTACTTTATTTCTTTGCATGTTCAAGAGATGTTAGCTGCTATTATTTGTATTATAAGTGCATGATTGCATGACCAGTAGAAGCTATGTTTCTCAGTTAGTCCTCTGGTATAAAGAACAACCATCCGGGGACTTCCCTGGTGGTATAGCGGTTGCGACTTCACGTTCCAATGCAGGGGTTGTAGGTTCAGGTTCGGTTCCTGGTTGGAAGCTAGGATCCCATATGCCTCAAGGCCAAAAAAACAAAATATAAAACAGAAACAATGTTGCAGTGAATTCCATGGAGACTTTAAAAATGGTTAACATCAAAAGAAAAAAAAACCATTCTATTAAAAAAAAAAAAAGAACCACCATCGAGGACTAGGGTGTGTATCTCCCAGCTTTCCTGCTTATCTGATTTGTATTACCCTATAATCATCTAGAGGAGCAATCACACAGCTTTGCTGAACAACAACACGTCTAAAGGGGTCTGGGTTAAGGTAAATCATAATTAGAGGGGAGCTCTGGGCATGGAAGACGTATAGATAATACCCTTCCAGGTGAGTAGACACCTGGATAGAAATGAGAGAATGCCTTTACCTCTGGTTCTAAAGCAGGTGAGGTCAGTACAAAGAACAGTAACACCTTCTCTCTCCCATACACGTTATAAGGAACAAGCTTTCCAAACCATGGATAGCTCTTTGAGATGCACAACCTCCAGGAACATCAGCTATAGAGGTACCCTGGGTAACCAGGCTGCTTTGGATTCCCATACTCAGGCACAGCTGGAGCCACAGCCTACCCCCAGACCACCTGACTCCCACACAGTCACTTCCATATGCACTGGAAGGAGCCAGCAGGGAAACTGAGGCAGGAGAATGGCCACACCAGAGCAGGAATCACTATGGTTTCCCTTAGCCCCTCAACATTCCTTCCCTGCCAAAGCCCCCTTGCCAAAACCACTTCTATTTTTTGAGGATGCCCTTAAGTTTTAAAAAATTTTATATGGGAAATTTATTGTTCAGTCACTCAGTTGTGTCCAACTCTTTGTGACCCCATGGATAGCAGAACGCCAGGCTTCCCAATCCTTCACTATCTGCCAGAGTTTGCTCAAACTCATGTCCATTGAGTCAATGATAGGAAAATAGTGTTTATAAAACGCA
This sequence comes from Antilocapra americana, assembly GCA_007570785.1. Lineage (NCBI taxonomy): Eukaryota > Metazoa > Chordata > Mammalia > Artiodactyla > Antilocapridae > Antilocapra > Antilocapra americana. Next base: position 7,321,953 of record ML664176.1, on the reverse strand, counting down.
GATTAGGTAGCTGGACCTGGTTGCTGGAGCACCCAAGAAGCTTGTGAGAGTCCGAAGTTTCTTTATTAGGGACAAAAATTTGTAACTCCACAAATAGAGCTCTCTTGGTATATGAGTATGACTAGAAGTAACCCGAAATAGCTGGTGTCAGATCCTCTTTCCTGAGAGTAAGCTTTAAGGGAGTGAGTAGAAAGGGAAATGGGGTGAAGACAAAGGTGAGAAGCGGCTGGCCAGGAGGTAGGTCATCATGAGGGTCTTTTCTACAAAACAGAAGTCAAAGTGGGATGAACACATAAGAAATGTAGTAGGGAAAATGCCTATCAGAAACTGAAGAGGTAACCACAGGACTTGCAGAGCCTCAGAGCACAGAGCAGATATAAGCCTGAGAGAAGGAGTGAAGGAAGGACAGGAGACTGGATAGAAGCATCTGACACTGGCATTACCCTATAATCACCTAGCGTAGCAATCACACTGGACCATAAAGAAGGCTGAGCACTGAAGAATTTATGTTTTCAGGCTGTGATGCTGGAGAAGACTCTTGAGAGTTCCTTGAACTGCAAGGAGATCAAACCAGTCAATCCTAAAGGAAATCAACCCTGGATATTCATTGGAAGGACTGATGCTGAAGCTGAAGTTCCAATACTTTGGTCACATGATGCAAAGAGCTGACTTATTGGGAAAGACTCTGATGCTGGGAAAGACTGAGAGCAGGAGGAGAAGGGGACAACAGAGGATGAGGTGGTTAGATAGCATCACTAACTCAATGGACATGAATCAGAGCAAACTGCGGGAGGTAGTAGAGGACAGAGGAGCCTGGTGTGCTACAGTCCATGGGGTCACAAAGAGTCAGACAAAACTTAGCGACTAAACAACAACAACAACAATCTGACAATGCAGTACTGACTTCAGCAAGGCCATCAGGGAGTCCCTGAGTCAAAGCTGGCCATCAGAGAAGTCTCACATTCCCCAGAAACAGTCCCTGCCTTCATGCTGTCATTGGTTGGAAACAGCTGAGCAGGAGCACGGCCTTGGCAGAAGATAATAAACAGTACTGTTCTATAGACTTGAAAGTTGCTAAGAAAGTAGATCTACAGTGTTTTCAACACACACATAGAAATGATAATTTTGTGAGGTGACAGAGGTGTTAACAAATATTATTGCATAATCATTTCTCAATCTATATGTGTACCAAATTATCACATTGTATATCTTAAATTACACAATGTCATATATCAATTATATCTCAATACATGTATGGGGAAAGTAATAATAAATGTTAAAATTTTTAAAAAGAAATTTGGATCATATGTGAAATGAACCACCAGCCCAGGTTTGATGCATGATACAGGGTGCTCAGGGCTGGTGCACTGGGATGACCTAGAGGGATGGAATCGGGAGGGAGGTGGGAGGGGTGTTCTGGAAGGGGAACACATGTATACCCATGGCGGATTCATGTCAATGTATGGCAAAACCAACACAATAATGTAAAGAATAATAAATAAATATTAAAAAAAAAAAACTTGAACATCAAAAAATAAAATAAAATAAAAAAGAAATTTGGGATGAGTTTCAGAACGCAGCAGCTGGGCCCTCCGCCAACTGTGCTTCCTGTAGTCAGGAAACATGTCAGTGGGGGACGTGACATACACATCCCGGGGTGGCCACAAAAAGGGAGGTTGGGAGATAATAAACCACAATTGTCTCCTGTGATGCTAAAACCAACCCTGCCTGCATCAGCATGAGACAGATAAGTTGTTAGCACCCCTTATCAGTTCACAGACCTCATGCCACCGTGGGGACACACTGGGCCAAACAATCTTCCTCAACTCTTAGCTGTTTTTTGTTTGGTTTATGTCTTGGAAGTCCCACTCAGAGCCCCTAGAGGATGTGATCGAGAAGACAAGAGATTCTGTGTGGAAAGCCCATGTTCTCTCCTTTATCCCCTCTCCCCTAGAGCAACACTCAATTTTGGGTGGAGAAAAAGAGAATGGTCACTGAGGTTGTCATATCAGGTAGATCAAGATTAAAGTGGGGGAACTTCCAGTGGTTAAGTGGTTAAGTGGTCCAGTGGTTAAGACTTTGTCTTCCGATGCAGGGAGTTCAGGACCCATCCCTGGTTGGGGAGCCAAGATCCCACATGCCTCATGGCCAAAAAACCAAAACAGAAAACAGACAACATTGCAATAGATTAAATAAAGACTTTAAAAATGGTCCGCATTGGGACTTCCCTGGTGGTCCAGTGGTTAATAATCCACCTGCCAACGCAGGGGACACAGAGTCAATCCCTGGTGTGGGAAGGTTCCACCTGCCACAGGGCAACTGAGCCCATGAGCCACAACTACTGAGCCTGTGCTCCAGAGCCCGTGGGCTGCAACTACTGAAGCCTATGTGCCTAGAACCCGTGCTCTGCAACAAGACGTTAGAGAGGCCTGCAGCCCACAACTAGAGGAAGCCGTCACACCTCAAAAGAGACCTAGCACAGCCGAAAATAAAAACTTTAACCGACTTTTTAAAAAATTGTCCACATCAGAAAAGAAAAAAAAAAATTCTTAAAAAAAAAAAACTTTAAAAAGACTAGGGTGGACCACCAGGGATGGGAAGGGGAGAGGGTGAATCTGGGAAGCCAAGAACAATTTTTTCTTTTTCATAACCTTGCCTGGTATCTACCTAGACATGGGACAGGAGGGACATTATCCATGGAAGGATTCACCTAGATTTCACTTTCCAAAAAGAAATGGTTCTCTTGAATTTCTCCTGGCCCTCAACCCCTCAGGGGACAAAGGGTGAAAGAGGGTCTGTCTTCCTTGGACCAGTCCTCAGTTGAGCCTTATTTGCCAGGAAAAGGGGGGCCCAGCTCTTTCTGACAAAGTTGACCAAGAAAGCTATTTACTGGCAAATAACTGTTTTCAGCTCCCTAAAAGCCACCACAAGGCTCCACAGGTACCTGGTAAGAATGTACTTGATTGAAGAGGTGCAATAACAGAATCAAAAGAGGTAAAGTAGGCAGTCCTACAGGACTCAATTTTACCTGCAGGTCTTATTTCATTTTAAAACATCCTTGAAGATGGGACGCGTGGCTCCAGCAGTTCGTGGCTCCAGGAGACGAGTCTCGCTGAGTAAAGACGCCAAAAGTGCAATGTGACTAGACGGGAACCAAGACAGAAAACTAGGGAATGGGAGATGGTTGAGGGAGATATCCACCAGGGTGTACCCTCAGGATTTAACTGTTTCCTTACCGATAAAGTGGCCTCATGAAAAGGAATGCCTGCCCAGACAGCAGAATTGGAGATGATGGATGAAGATCAGCTAATTGAAGAAGTCCTAGATAAATTTGTTAATTGTCATGAGCAAACATATGAAGAATTTCTGAGCACATTCACTCATCTTTCAAAAGATAATGTGACCAACAGAGGAGCCTTTGGAACTAATTCTTTAGAAAACAATTTTACTTCAATAAAATTTACTCAGAGAAATGAACCAAATGATCACCATCTTAGCAATAAAGCCATCTTTCTTCGTACTTCTTCACAATGTTCAGAAGAGGAGCAGGTAATGATAGATGATGGCCAAAAAGTTGGCAGTTCCTTTCAAGGTGATCTGAATCGAGCAGGGGAGGTGAAGGTAGACAATTTCCTTGATATAGAAGATTTAGACCTGGAGGAAGAGATTAATCCCCAACTGAGCAAGGATCGTTGGAGATGAAGTTCGGGCCTTCTCGCTTGATGAAGAATTCGATTACGATGCGGTGGTGCTAACCCCCAAGTTCACTCCTGCAGAAATGAATGCCATCAAAGAGCTATCCAAGCAGAAGACAAAGAGCACAGACTCAGAAGAGCCCCGTGACTGATCCACCCAGACCTCTTTACAGTTATTTTTATTTTGTTCTTATTCAAGCAACATCAAATTAAAAGATAAAACTATTGTAATCCCCTTTAAAAAAATAAAAAAAATAATAATAAAACATCCTTGAAGAAATTTGCTATGTGCTCTATAATGGTTCTAAGTTATATTTAGAACCATTATATTCTATATTTCATTACAGGAAATATAGTCATAAATTGTATCCAGATTATACTTATATGTTTTAACATTCAGAGGATTGATGTGGCAAGAGAGGCAAAAAAAAAAAAAAAAAGAACAAGCAAGTCTATATATAAACTAGATAACCGCAAAACCAACATGATAATGTAAAGAAAATAAATAAATAAGAATAAAAGTAAATAAATAAATAATAACATATAAAATAAATAAATAAACTAGATAACCAATGAGGACCTACTGTATAGCACAGGGAACTATAGTAAACATCTTATAATAACCTATAATGGAAGAGAAAGTAAAAAAAGAATGTGTGTGTATATAACTGAATCACATTGCTGAACATTTGAAATTAAAACATTGTAAATCAGCTATATTTCAGTAAAAAAAAATTTTTTTAATAAAAGTTAACATTAAAAAAAGAACACATAACTCTACCTAATGAGTAAAATAATTAAAATAATATTCCCCCAAACAGAAAAGGAAAGTGGAAGGGACTTAATTGTTCTATTTTTATATTAATTTTTTATTTTAAAGGTAAGATTTTATACATAAATAGAGAGAGAGACATTACACATAAATAAAATAATTTCTTCTTTAACCATACATAAGAATTTGCCTGGGTTTTTTTTTTCATACTCTATAGAGTTGTACTTGGTTTGCATTTATTCCTGGGACCCAAGAGATATACCACAGTGACTGCAGAAATTATTTATCTCGTGTATTTGTTAGGTTTGAATATTCATCTATTCTTGAATAGCAGACTGATTGTGACATTGAAATCTTGCATAATTTTTTTAAAGATGCTGCTTAATAACTAAACTTAATGTGCATTCAAAACAGCCTCTGAGCAGCCACAGTTCCTTCAGTCCTACCGAGCTTCCCACTCCAGTGTAAGTCAAGCGACAGCATTAGCCCTCTCCCTCTTTGCCCATTTGCGTTAAGCTCAGACTAAACTCTTCCTCCGGCTGGGGAACACATCAGTCAGGCCACTTCGCACCTCTCAAACTAAACTGGCATGAAAACAGGAAAGAGAATTTATGAGATGCCTATTGTGTGCCTAGCATTGCACTGAATCAGTGGTTTTTAACTTCTTTTTCATTACTAATCCCCCTAAGGAAAATTTTTTCAGTGATAAAGAATCTGCCTGCAATGCAGGAGATGAGGTTTCCTTCCTTGGGTAGGGAAGATCCCCTGCAGAAAGAAATGGCAACCTACTCCAGTATTCTTGCCTTGGAAATCCCACGGACAAAAGAGCCTGGCAGGCTACAGCCCATGGGGTTGCAAAGAGTCGGACATGACTTAGTGACTAAACAACAACAAGCAGCCTTTTTAGACATTTTATTTCTAATCACTCCCCTTCCCCACTTATGTTTAATACCACAAATATACTCTGTATCTGTTTATATACTGCATGAATATCTGTGCTTTATACAAAAAGTGAAAAACATTTTTGTCCCCTATAACCAGTTTTTACTCCTTTCGGGGGAGGGTGATATTACTCCCACATATCTAGAAAGATATACTAGATGCTCCACATAAGCCATTTAACTTGATTTGAGGCAGCATAGTGTCATAATTAAAGCATAAATCTGAGCCAGACTGCCTAGATTCAAATCTGAGCATTATCTAGAGGTATGATCCTGGACAATTAAGTGCAATGTGCCTCAGTTTCCTCATCTATAAAATGGGAATAATAATAGCATGTAATTAAGAAAATCACTGTGCAGGTAAATTTAGTTAATATAACTATATAGTGTTTAAAATAGTACCTAGCAAATAGTAAGCACTATATAAGTGGTTACTACATTTTTAACAAATCAAAGAACCCTGTACCACCAGTATTATAAGCATTGTAAAGCCTATTTTAACAAAGAGGAAACATACATTCAAAGAAAGAAAGAATAATCAGTCCACACAGTTGGTAAAAGCAGAGCTGGGACTAAAGCCCAGGTCTTCAAGACACCAAAATAGGCATTTTCTGTCTATATCTTCTCCATTATACAGTAGACTCCCTAATCACCAGTTTCACCTTCTGTGATTGCAGTTATTCATGGCCAACCACAGTTTGAAAATATTACATGGAAAATTTGAGAAATAATTCATAAGTCTTAAATTATATGCCTTTCTGAATAGCATGGTGAAACCTCAAGCCATTACTCTCCTTCCTGCCCTGGACATGAATTATCCCTTTATCCGGTGGATCCCTCCGACCCCCCAACCCCTGTTAGTCACTTAGTAGCTGCCTTGGTTAACAGATAACTATTAAGGATCAGGACATCACAGTGCCTGTGTTGAAGTAACCCTTATTTTACTTAATAATGGCCCTAAAACACAAGAGTAGTGATGCTGGCGATTTGAATATGCCAAAGAGAAGCTGTGAAGTGTTTACTTTAAGTGAAAAGGTAAAAATTCTCAACATATTTCTCAACATAAAAGGAAAAAAAAATCAGATGGCTTTTTTTTTTTGGCATTTTGTATAAAGCTACCAGGATATTCTGGCACATAGATTTTTCTATAAATCTTTCCTTGTTTCCACAGAATAAGTTCATAGAAGTGCAATTACAGAGTCAAAGTAGATGAATGTTTTCAAGGCTCTTGGACATAGTATCAAATTACCCAATAAAAAGATAATGCCACCAGCAGTACACAAAAGCCCCTATATGTCTCAGTTTTCTCATGTGTAAAATGGGGATAATAAGAGTATATAATGATATCATTGTGCTGGCCAAAATAATATAAATAAACTGTTTAAAATAATGCCTACCCTCTTGTCACCCACGTTCTTGTCAGTTTTTAAAGTATTCACCAATTTGCTAAGTTAAAAATAACATATTTCTGCTTTGATTTCTATTTCTATTGGGGTTGACATCTCCATATATATTTTTCCTTTTGTGAAGTATCTGTTCATGTTCTTTGCTCATAAAACAAGAACCTTCTTAAAAATCCCTCTAATAATGACATTTGGGCTCCCCTGATGGCTTAGTAGTAATCCGCCTGCCAATGCAGGAGGAGACACAGGAGACGTGGGTTCAACCCCTGAGTTGGGAAGATCTCTTAGAGAAGGAAATGGCAACCCAGTCCAGTATTCTTGCCTGGGAAATCCCATGGACAGAGGAGTCTGGCAGGCTACAGTCCATAGGGTTGCAAAATATTTGGTACAACTTAGCAACTAACCAACAACAAATAAGGTCCTTTGTGTTCTATCCTAGTTAATGATTCTTAAAACTGCTGGACATTTTTATAAGCCATCTTTGAGGCTCAAGAATTAAAACAGGTGCTAAATTTTCATTACTCAGCTTTTGTTTTATAGTAATTGTCACTTACTTTCTTGCAAGGCCTGGTGGGTGGCAGTTGGGGGAGGGGGAAACTACCAGAGGTTGATTTTTTTTTTAATGCCTTTCAGCTTAACCACACCTAAATCAGCCTAGATTCTATCATAAGACGCCTCATCACGTCATTGAACTGAAAGAACTGAATGGAAATAGTAAAAAACATCATGCCAAAGTAAAAAAAGTAAAAAGCATCATGCAAAAGAACAAATCATGCTCTCAAGACTCCCAAACAACCAGATTCACAAGGTTTCTTTGCTGTGATCCACCTGTCACCCAATACCCTGGGAGAATTTCTGACAGAATTTACTCTAAGGACAGATCCAAGGCCCCTCCTCAGGACCCTGAACTTAGGATCTTGAATAACAGGCCCTAGAATCTGCTTATTTCATGAGCTCCACGAGTGATTGTTTGAGAATCACAATGCCGAAGTATGTCTTGTTTGCCAAATCACATGGTTTGTAATCTGTCTTACAAAGAATAACTAAACAAAAGGCGGAAAGCCTCGGTCATCACTATGGTAGGTATCTATTAAACTTAAAGCATGATTATTTCTAAGCATGGATCTCACAGTAATTTGTTAAGTGATCAACACAAATAGATAAACTTGTCCCCCTCCTCACCCCTATTTCTAGCGGTGTGACCCTAGTAAGTTACTTAATTTGCTGGGCCTCAATTTCCCCATTCACAAAGGTGGGGAATCAAGCTACCTGTTATCTCACAGGATCATTCCAAGTCTCAACTGAGACTACATACATTGAGTATCTAACCATTTCTGGTGCAAAAAAGAAAAAAAAAATGGCAGCTGTTACATTAGTAGGATGAAAAGTTGTGCAGCTCAGGAGGAGAAATTGGTCTAGAGTAATAGCTGATCATCATGGAACACCAGAGTCTATGAACCACTTTCACAGGCAATTTCTTGTTTGATTCTCCAAACGTTTCAGGGAGATAGGAAGAAAACATATTGTTCCATCCCTTTTACAGATTGGGGCAACTGAAGAGTGGTCAAGGCTATAAAGCTATGTAATTAGTCTTGATGGAGAGCAGCACGTGGGATGTCTGCCTAGAACCCAATATCTCAATACTTGCTAAACACATAAAAGAATGAATTCTTCAAGAGAGTTTATAGTCCATTCAGTTAGTTCATGATTAGAAACATTCTCTAGTGTATTCAACCTAAAGAATGCCTTTCCTGGGCTTAGAAAGCACAATAAACAACAGCTAAATGAAACTGAGAGTAATTATCATTTTTCCAGAATCTAGCTTGCTCTCATTTACTTTCAGGGTTACCTAAGTTTAAGAGAAACCACTGTGGCCATTTTCAAGCTCCCACACCTCAAAAACTGTTCAAAACAGGTTTAACGGGCAACTCAAAATGCCCTCTCCTCTTCTAAGACCTTGCAACCTCTCACACTTAGAGCTGAAGGTCCCTTCCCAGTTCTTACAGGTCCCAAGCACCTTCCTCCTTTGCTTTAAAGAGTTTGTACATAATATTCATGGTCAAGTTTAGGTCTAAATTACCAAAATGAAAACCCTCTGTCCTGAGGTATAAGTTAATGAAAACAAATCTCATTTTTATTCAATCCCCCAAACTCTTGATGTGGAAGGCACTCTCTCTCTCATCCATACCATTATACGCTGTTTCTCCACAACCAAAAATATTATCTGAAGAATCATAGAACTATGAGAGAAACAACCCACTGAGATTGTAAACAGCATATTTCTCTTCACAGATCAATGCATCATTTGAATATAGCCTCGTTCTGTGTTCCCAGCTTCAAGTCAAGACCATTCATAGTTCAGCACTTTATAATTACATACAATTAACAGCTCAGAGGCTGAGCAGCAGCAGAGTGACTGGTAAGCACTGAAAGCTACAAATCTGTTTTGCAGTAGTGTATATTTTTTTTCCCCCTTGATTTTCTTTATTGTTGTTTTGCTTGATGCTTATTAGCATACCTCTGGGGAATGTTGCAAAGATGTAATGCTAACAAGCAAACACTTGTGAGATTGCCAGCCATTTCAGATGACTTTCTTTCTTTCCAGGGCACAGAAAGGGGAAAAATGAACTGACACACTGTTATGCAGCAAACTAGAATTATGCAGAAAATGCAAAATTATGCAAAATATTATTTATGCAGAGGATAGTCCTGAAGAAGTCAGGGAATCACTGATTAGCAGTAAGAAAATAGGAATGGATCTGAATTTCACTGTCTACCAAAGAATCTTGTTAATACCAGAGCATCATGGCTATTTCAATGCAAGAGGCAAGTTACTCTATCTGTCCCTAAGCTTACAGACCAAATGATAGAGCACTGAGCTGGGTTGGGTAAAGGAAGTAGAAGTTTGCAACGGTAGTAGGTATACAAAGGCCAGTTAGAGATTCAAGGGTCACTAGATGATAATAACAAAGTAATAAAACCCACAATAATAGCATGAACACAGCCAAAGTTAATTGAAGGCTTACTCTGTCATAGTCACTGTTCTAAATGCCTCACATGGACTAACTCGGGTAATCCTTGCAACCACTCTGTGAAGCAGGTAAATTTATCAATCCATGTTACACTTGAAGAAACGAAGGCTCAAAGAAGCTAGGTAATTCGCCCAAAGTCACACAGTGAGTAAATGAGCCAAGATGGAATTTGAACCCAGAAGCCTCTGCTTAAGTCCCTTCTCAAGGATGCTAAAAATAGGGCTTCACTCCTGGGGAGTTCTAGAACTGTGCTTCTAAAGTCTCAGGTTTACAGACCCTTTTAAAACCAACGAAAACAATGGACATTTCCAAAGAAAAATGTATATACACTAATGCCAAATTTCACAAATAATTTTGAGGATTTAGGGATCTCTTGAGCATCCTTGGATCCTTGTGACAAACTCTATTCTAAATTAAACCAGTCATGAAACTGACATATGGAATTGATTCTGGACTCTCAGAGATGCAAGAAATCCCTCATACACTGCAAACTATCACGCTTGAGGTGTGGTGGGACACAGGACACAGACGCAATCACCCTGTTTTTTTCAAGAGCACTCGAGACTCAGCTATTCTTCTGGCAATCTAATCACATTTTGCATTTACAATTACATGTTGTCTTTGTGGTTCTAATTTGTTCCATTAGTGCTCATTTCATGTTTCTCCTCAGTGTCCTTACCACTCAAGAGCAGATACTCTTAGGGTTTCTTATAAATGGAAGGAAGGGAAGGGAGGGGAGACGGTCCTCCAAATGTCATCTGCTATGGAACTCCTCCACTCCTGGGTCCTCTGGGTGCCATCATGTTCTCCTTTTTCTCAGAAGCCTAATTCTAACTTCCAGGTGGTATGGGCACCAAAGTAACAGAATAATTCGGTTTTCCTTGCAAAAAAGTAATCCTTATATTAACAAATTACCAATATTTCCAGCAGACTCAGAGCAGTGGACCAGTAGCTCCCTCCATGATGGGGTTTGAGGGCTCTGGCCAATGTGCGGCAATCCAGGCCTGCCCCGAGGTGTACCCCATCTGAGAGCCCAAGCAGGAAGACAGGATCGAGTGAGAAAGGCCCCCTGCCAGACTCAGGAATGACTTCACAAGGACACAGACATTTGAGCGGGGTCTCGGAGGATAAAGAGGAATCGGTCAGTAAGGAAAGGAGAAAGGGCATGGCTAGTGAAAGGACAGGGAGGTGCACACAGGCATGGGAGGAGACCAGGAGAAGTTCTGAGCCCTGGAGAGGATGTGGGAAAGACAGGCTGGAGCCAGACCGTAAAAGGACTATACCTTGGATGAAGAAATTGGAATTTTATCCTTTAAGCCATTGGTTCTCAAACTGCAGTGTCCGTAAAACTGATCCGAGTACTTGTTACAGATATAGATCCCCCCCGCCCAGGTCTGCTAACCAGGCTTCTGAATTGATACGTGCATATTTGACAAGCAGGTGATTCTAATGCAAGAGGTCTTCAGACCACACTTGGGGGAAAAACCCTGCTGAAAACAAGGGGAGGGCTGCTAGCAAACTAAATGGATTGCTGAGAGGAGCTGTCTTTCCACTCGCTGTACAAAGAGTGTGCACATAGGTCCGGTGTCCCCTGTAGTCACATCCACAGTGATTCCTGGGTGGTAAAACTCACCCAAGGGTACTCTGCCATTTTACCAGAAGAGAGAGACCACAAACAGCCCCACCTTTCAAGACAACTACACTCGCAGGCTATACCTGCAGGACTTACCTATGCAAAGTACCAGTCATGACACCTGGCATTGGAAGGTGCTCAAGAAAGTTAGTGGACGGAATCCTCTCTCTAGGAGGCAAAGGAAATTGAAGGTCCTTTTTACTGCAATTCAGAAATCTCAAAGTAACAGATATCCATCTGGCATTTTTATCAGCAATGACCCCATCTCCCCAGAACAACGTTGGTGAAAAGGCAGTTCCCTGTAATGGGTTTGCTTTATAAAGGGGGTTTGAAAGTTCTTCAGAGAGACGCTTCTGATGGCAGTCTCTCTCCAGGCATCTAGCAGAGCTTCTGCCTGTTACTGGCTGAGGTGGGAAGACACTGCACAGATCTTCATACTTGGCCCTGATTGCTCTGCTTGCGAATGTCACTGAGGGGTCTGAGCTGAGTTCCTGAGAAGGTTTGGATTCATCATCTTGGATATTAGCGGATGAGAAACACTGGTTTAGCCCTTTCAGAGAGCTGTGAAGAACCCTCATGCCACACACCCCAGTGGGCATAGCTTCTCTCAGAGACACCAACCAAACAACCTCTGCAGGAGCAACACGGGACCTGCCCTGTTCGGAGCTTTCATTGACAGTCCGACTTTTCATCTTTAAAAAGGGAAGATTCAGGGATTTCCCTGGTGGTCCAGTGGATAAGAGTCTGTCCTTTCAATGCAGGCAGACTGGGTTTGATCCCTAGTCAGGGAACTAGGTCCCACAAGCCGCAGTTAAGAGTTCAAGAGCAATTCAAGAGCCCACTCACATGCAACTCAAGAGCCCATGTACCGCAACTAAGTCCCACGGTAGCCAAATAAATAAATAATACAATTTTCTTAAAGGGAGGATTCAGTTCCCAGTGCCCGGGACTCCCTAACACAGCCCACCTCTGTGCTCCACTCACCTGCTTCAGGATTCATCACGTGCCAAAGTCTGATTCAGCCTCACCACTTGTAAGAAATGTGTGATGTCTGTGGGACCTAATAGCTACATATTTGCCTGGGGTCACTCTACGAGTCAACTAGTGTCAGCTGAAACAGATCAGGCTTCTTATAAGACATGCTGGAAGAGGGTGAATACCTTCCCTCTCAGCCCCTGTGCGGTGTTTACTTCCCTGAAACACTCCATTACGGCACACTGAGCAGCAGAAGGCACACGGAGAGGACCTGATTTAGCCGTGATTAACTGCAGAGTCATTGTTGAAATTATTTGCATTTGTCTGAATAACACTAACTTTTCAGACTATGTCATTCAAAGAAATGGTTAGATATTATTTTTCTGGCAGCAATAATCAGGCATTTTTCATAAAATGGCTTCCTTGCAGGAAAATCACCAAATAATGGCAGAAAAACACCCGGTTGTAAATACAATGAAGCATGAGGAGGCAAAGTCAAGATTTAAATGGCTCTCACGCTGCAGGGAAAGACCAGAGTCACTGAAATGATGTCGTGCTGTTTCCGGGCACACTGGGAGCCGCTGCTGAGGCGCTAATGGGCCCCACACAGGGCTTTAGAGTGGCTTCCTCACAGGGCATCTGTAATAACTGGGCTTAGGGTTTTTACCAGATGAAGTAAATGCACGGCCCAGAGCCCAGGAGAACAATAGCTTCTCGGCACCACAGGAGGTGTGCAGGCTTCCGCCTGGGGCTTAGACTTGTTTCCACTCCTGTGTGCCCCTTGTTCCACAAGGCTAACAAAACACACTGCACACACAAGGCCTCCGCATAGGCCCACGGAGGCCCTGGGGGAATCTGGAACCCCAAAGCTGATTATTTCTAATTTGGCTGCACCAGGTCTTGGATGCAGCACACAGGATCTTCGAGATTCTTTGGGGCACACGGGATCTTTAGTTGCTGCACTCAAACTCCTAGTTATGGCATGTGGGATCTAGTTCCCTGACTAGGAATCAAACCCAAGCCCCTTGCATTGGGAGTACAGAGTCTTAGTCGCTAGATGACCAGAGAAGTCCCCCAAAGCTGATTAATTTCCTATTGCCACCCTATCTCCCTTGCCCTCACCAAAAGAGGGGGAGGTGGTTAGGGGCCTTTACAAGAGAAACACCTTTTCAGAACTAGTTCTTGGTTATACCTCTCCCCACAACTGGATCCCATAAAAAGCTGCCTCTAATTCTTGTTAATAACAAGACCCTGTGGGGCTTTCCTGGGACAGACCCCTCCTCCATATCCTCTGCTGCAGCTCCTCTCTGAAGTACCTAGATAATAGTATCTGATGCACATTTCCTGAATTGTAGATGCTAAAACCACCACTAAATGAAAGAAATTAAATACCTGATGACCTTGGGCACAAAGGCCCCAGAACTACTGACACCTAAGAACTGATGAATTAACCCCTGTGACACCATCCTGTAATCTCACCATCATCGAAGCAGAGAATTGTGTACGAGCTGATCAGATACCCTAGGACTATCTCACACACACACCTCACCTGGCCTTTGAAAATGCTTTGCTGAAACCACTCCTGGAGTTTGGGGGTTTATGAGCACCAGCCACCTATTCTCCTCATAACAGCACCTTCTTTTCTTTTTGGAATGCAGTCAATTTACAATGTTGTGTTAGTTTCAGGTATACAGCTAAGTGAATCAATTATACATATACATATATCCCACTTTTCTTATAAATTCTTTTCCCATACAGATCATTACAAGTATTGACTAGAGTTCCCTATGCTATACAGTAGGTCCTTATTAGTTATTGACTTTATACATTGTAGTGTGTATACGTCCATCGCAATCTCTCCATTTATCTCTCTTCTCTCCCCCACCCCTGTAGCCAACAGTTTGTTCTCTACTTCTGTGACTCTGTTTCTGTTTTATAATAAATATATTTGTACCATTTTTAGCAGAAGATCTAAATACACACTTCTCCAAAGAAGACATGTACTCAGTTGCTCAGTCATGTCTGACTCTTTGCAGCCCCATGGACTGTAACCCACCAGAATCCTCTGTCTTCATGTCCATTCTCCAGGCAAGAATACTGGAGCAGGGGGTCCCCTGCCCTAGGGGATCTTCCCCACCCAGGGATCAAATCCATATCTCTTGCATCTCCTGCACTGGCAGGAATATTCTTTACCACTAGCACCACCTGAGAAGCCTATACAGATGGCCAAAAAGTACATGCAAAGATGCCCAACAACACTAATTATTAGAGAAATGCAAATCAAAACCACAGTGAGATATCACCTCACACTAGTCAAAAATGGCCATTCTCAAAAAATCTACAAACAATGAATGCTGGAAAGAATGTAGAGAAAAGGGAAACCTGCTACAATGCTGGTGGAAATGTGAATTGGTACCACCATTATAGAGAAAAGTATGACGTTTCCTTATAAAAAAAACAGCACCATAACCCAGTGCCAGGCAGTGAATCTGTGTGTGTGTGTGTGTGTGTGTGTGTTTGTGTACATAGGATTTTAGTTCCCTGACCAGAGATCAAACCCATGCCCCTTGCAGTTGATGCATGGATCTTAACCACTGGACTGCCAGGGAAGTCCCCACAATCTGGTGTCAGTCAGTTTAGTTCAGTTCAGGCGCTCAGTCATGTCCAACTCTGCATCCCCATGGACTGCAGCATGCCAGGCTTCCCTGTCCATCCCCAACACCCGAAGCCTGCTCAAACTCATGTCCATTGAGTTGGTGATGCCATCCAACCATCTCATCCTCTATCGTCCCCTTTTCCTCCTGCCTTCAATCTTTCCCAGCTTCAGGGTCTTTTCCAATGAGTCAGTTCTTCCAATCAGGTGGCCAAAGTATTGGAGCTTCACCTTCAGCATCAGTTCTTCCAATGAATATTCAGGACTGACTGCCTTCAGGATTGATTGACTGGATCTCCTTGCAGTCCAAGGGGCCCTCAAGAGTCTTCTCTAACACCATGGTTCAAAAGCATCAATTCTTCGGAGCTCAGCTTTCTTTATAGTCCAACTCTCACATCCATACAAGACTACTGGAAAAACTATGGACTTAACTAGACGGACCTTTATCAGCAAAGTAATGTCTCTGCTTTTTAATATACTGTCTAGGTTGGTCATTGGCTATTCTGCTACTGTGTGCAGAAGAACAGACCTAAGTTTGGTTCAGTAACAATCTAAGTTTTATTTTCAAATAAGAACTACACATTTAAAATCTCTTTCAATCCATTTTATATAACTTCCAAATTTGTCTTTGATTCAGTTCAACAATTGTGTACTGCATGTCTTAACCTATATCTTCCCAGTATTACTCAAATCAAAAACAAGCCCTTCCTCCTGAGGTCAAGGCCATCAGTGAGCCAGCCCTGATCTATGACCAGCCACATCCTCTTCTATTCCTCATCAGCCACCCCTTCCAGAAGGTCGTCCTTCACTGTCTCCACCACGTCAGCTCTCCACCAAGGTCGCAACTGCCACACAGCTCCTCCACAGTATTCCTCCTATTCTTCCTGTGATATGTCACATTTGTTCCCAACATGACACGTTCCCAGAAACCTCCACCCAAAACAGGCCTCTGCTACTCAAACTCAATTTATTCCTACACTTCCTTCTGGGCACTGCTCACAACTTAACCCACACCCACCAAATCTTTGCTGCAGGCTGCTGCTCTTCAATGCTCTGTCCCTTCCACATTTGCCCCATTAAATAGGCAGTTTTTCTCTTCTGCTTCACATGTATATACTTTCTTCCAACTGGGATTTGGCATTTATAAAACTGGAAACCAACCCTGTACCTCTTTTTGTGGATTCACCTCCACATTCATCTGATGCCTACTGTGTGCCAGTCATGCTGTCACTCAAAGCATCAAAAATGGGACTTAGTATGGAATGTGCTTAATAAGGAAGTAAACATTTGTTGACTTATGGAACAGACTCAGAACCCAACAGGGTCATTTGGGTTTCATGGTTTCTCTTTATTCTCATAGGGAGGAAAAGGCAGTTAAATACATATACATCCACTCGGGTGATATTTTTCACAGGTAGGCTTCTGTCTCTACACGAATAGGGATAACATAATCTTAAACATTGAGCTTGATACTTCCCACCATGGAGGGGTAGTGGTCCAACCCACACCAGGTAAGTCATCCTGTATGGACAGGGAAGGAGCCTCAGACTCTCTTTCAGCTGGGTGACATGCAGAGTCAGCTTGGGGAGCCAGCCTGAAAGAAGCACAGTCACACCAGCGCAGCCTATGTGGGACCTGATTCCCCTGAGATGGCCCAGAACCTGCCCAGCCAGAAGCCAGGTGATGATGTCTCCTAAGTGCTGCTGGTGGAGAGGGGTTCTCACCAGCTCCTCACTCACAAGCTTGGGCTTTGCTCACACCCAACCATGGACACATTCCCACAGTCCACTGCAGAAATAGTGGTTCCCAAAACCATCCACTCCAGAACACACCAGCCCTCAGGGCAATGCTGGGAGGCCAGCCAGGCAGCAGACACTGGCCACTGAGATGCCATCTCTCCCACCCAACCCAAGCCATTCATGGGTAAGAGGGACAAACAGCCAAATGGAATTTAAAATCCTGACTCTGACAGCTGTATGACCTCAAGCAACTTGCTTAACTGTTCTCTCAATTCTTCATCTATAAAATGGGGACCATAATAATATCTATACTCACTGAATGTGGAGAATCAAATGAACCAAATATATGACAGGTTTAACACAGTGCTTGTCACCCCATAATAGATCGAGATTATTAACTGTGATCACTGAAATCCAAATCTGGACTTTTTCTCTTGGATCCTAAAATGGTTGCACATCAAGTATTTTTGCAAGACTCTATTAGCTTTTCCCTTCTTTCTCAGCTACATTCATGCTTAAATTTGCTCTTTCATTTCCCCTTTCCCTCCACTCCTGTGACTACTAATGACCAGGAAAACACAAAGACACAAAGACTGGTTCTGAAATTATGTTTAAAACAAAAGGAAGTGAATTCTCTTATACTGTTGGTGGGAATGCAAACTGGTGCAGCCACTATGAAAACCAGTATGGAGGTTCCTCAAACAACTAAAAATAGAGTTGCCATATGATCTAGAAATCTGAATCCTGGGTATATACCCAGACAAAACTACATTCCAAAAGATACACGCACCCCTATGTTTATAGCAGCATTATTCACAATAGCCAAGACATAGGAAAAAACCTAAGTGTCCAGTGACAGATGAATGGATAAAGAAGATGTGGTATAGATAAACAATAGACTATTACTCAGCCATAAAAAAGAACTGAAGTAACGCCATTTTCAGCAACATGGATGGACCTAGAGATTATCACACTAAGCAAAATATGACAAAAAGAGAAAGACAAATATCGTGTGACATCATGTATGTAGAATCTAAAATACAACACTATGAAACAGAAACAGACTCACAAATATAGAGTATAGACTTGTGGTTGCCAGGGGATGAGGGAGGAATGGACTGGGAGTTTGGGATTAGCAGATGCAAACTAGTATATATAGAATGGATAAACAACAAGGTCCTACTATATAGTGCAGAGAACTATATTCAATATCTTGTGTTAAATCATAATGGAAAAGAATATTAAAAAATATGTGTGTCTATATATATGTATAACTGAGTCACTTTGCTGTACAGCAGAAATTAACACAGCATTGTAAATCAACTGTACTTCAATAAAATTAAAAAAGCAAAAGGAAGTGATAACCCCATGTTAAGCCTGCCTCCAGCTGTGAGCACCACACTGCAGCTCCATAATCTGCCCATTTTTCATGGTCAAAACATCACTTCATCCACACCTATCATTGGCATCTCTGCACTGGAAATGCTTTAGTTTCTCAGAAAACAGAGTGCCATTTTAGAGGTTTTTCCCTATATACCAATTAGGAGCCTGCAATAAGACATTTTCTCATCCAGTTCGTTCCAAAAAAATGAAGCATTCCAGTATCTGCTTGCTATTTTGCCCAAATTTATCAGAAAGTAAACTGTTTCCAAAAAGAAAAGTGTGTGTGCATTTGTGTGTGTGCGCACGTGTGTGCTGGAAAAATGGAAACTTGTCTTTGCTCAAGTGAAGTTCTCTGTATTCAGTTAAACTATTTGGACTTTGTCTTTTCTTGTAAGAAAGAAAATACAACACAGAACATTAGTCTAGATTTTCCTGGAATTTGGCAGCCCTATGGATCTTGTTTTACTCTCCATTCACTGAATATTTTGTTAGTAACATTTCAGTCTCTTGGTGTGCTTCTGTCATGGTGATGGAAAAGTGCTTTCCCCCTAGGAGCCAAATACAACATCTAATGGATCTGTTAACCTACCCGTCAATAACTTAGCCAAGTATGTAGCTTCATCCTTTATTTATTAAATAAAGAGACTGCCTGCCTAAATGTCACTTTTCTATACTCAAAATTATATACTTGAAAAGACTATAAGACCATACCCTACAGTGGGAGGCAGAATAAGGGCCCCAAAGACCTATGACTATGTTACCTTATTTGGAAAAAAAAAGTCACTGTGGCCTTAAAGATGCGATTATCCTGAATTATGTGGATGGGCTCAATCTAACCATATGAGTCCTTAAAAGTGGAGACACTTTCCTAGCTGTGGGTAGAGAGAGCTACAATGAAAGAAGAGTTAGAGATACCTTGTAAAAAGGATTTTACACACCTCTGCAGGCTTTGAAGACAAAGGAAGAGACAAGAACCAAGGAATGAGGCAGCCTCTAGAAGATAGAAAGGGCAAGGAAATGTATCTTCCTTAGAATACCCAAAAGAAATGCAGTCTTGCCAATTCCTTGATCTTAGCCCAGTGACACCTGTCTTGGACTTTAATGACAAAACTGTAAATAACAAATTTGTATTGTTTAAACTTGCAAAGTGTGTGATAATTTGTCACAGAAGTAATAGGAAATAAATACACACCCAGAACTAACTCTCTGACATCAAAGACAGTATGTGAGGTTCATCGAGCAAGCTACAGGGAGTTTCCATTAGAAGTGGGATGAATTACAATTGCAGGTCTTGGAAATGCTATTCAGTTGCAAGTATGCAGTAGCATGAATGAATGAAGGAAAGAATGTCTACTGATTGGAAATCCAATGTATCTACTAATAGACACACTGAAGGAAATATATGGTGTACTAATTTATGGACTATACAGGTTATGAACTGTATGACCTGGTGGCTCAGATGGTAAGAAATATTAAGCCACCAATATTAGCCATGAAAAAGAACGAAATAATGCCATTTGCAGCAATATGGTTGGACCTAGAGATTATCATGCTAAGTGAAGTAAGTCAGACAGAGAAAGACAAATATGATATCACTTACATGTGAAATTTAAAATAATGATACAAATGAACAAATTTACAAAACAGACTCACAAACATAGAAAAAAAAAACTTATGGTTACTGAAGGGGAAACGGGGACAAGTAGGGATAAATTACAAATTTAGGATTAACAGATACACATTACTATACATAAAATAAACAACAAAGACCTGCTCTATAACACATGGAACTGTATTCAATATCTTAAAATAACCTACAAGGGAAGAGAATCTGAAAAAGAATATATATGTCTGTGTGTGTGTATATATATATATATATATATATATATATATGTATGTATGTATAACTGAATCACTTTTCTGTACCCCTGAAACTAACACAATGTTATAAATCAACTACACTTCAATTTTTAAAAAAGGTAATCTGTCTGCAATGCAGGAGACCCAGTTTGATTCCTGGGTGGGGAAGAGCACCTGGAGAAGGGATAGGCTACCCACTCCAGTATTCTTGTGCTTCCCTGGTGGCTCAAACAGTAAAGAATCTGCCTGCAAGGTGGGAAACTTGGGTTTAACCCTGGGTTGGGAAGATCCCCTGGAGGGCATGGCAACCCACTCCAGTAGAATTGTCTGGAGAATCCCCATAGGCAGAGGAGCCTGGTGGGCTACAGTCCATCGGGTTGCAAAAAGTCAGACATGACTGAGTGACTGAAGCACAAACCAATCACCTGAAAAAGAAATTCTCTGTTCCTTATATGTAGTGATTATATCCACAACTAGCAAGTCAATATATGGGCTAGTACTATTTGGCTAAGGATATCAAACAATTATATAATTTGATGGCCTAACTGTGGTAGAACTGTATTGCTTTTGTTAATGAAAAGGGTGAGATCCTCAGCACAATTCTTGGTCAGAAGTTTGGTTACAGCAGGAGGCAGAGAATTCCCCTAAGTAAATAAAAAAAGGCTTAACCTCCAATGCCTAGTTGAGATGCACTATATAATACAGTAAACAAACATAAGCAATTGCTTGATCTCAGATCTTTCCCAACTTAAGGCAAAAGGTGCTGAAGTGGAATGGAAAGACTGAGAGGCTGAGAATACTGAAGTCCAACCTCACAGAGGCTGGGCCATCAATTAGACAGACACCTGGTGTGTATAGTTCCATGGTCTGTCCATGGAATTCTCTAGGCAGAATACTGGAGTGGGTTGCCCCTCCCTTCTCTAGTGGATCTTCCCAACCCAGGAATTGAACCCAGGTCTCCTGCACTGCAGGCAGATTCTTTGCTATCTGAGCTATAAGGCATTTCTTCAAAATGGCACAAACTCAAGCCCAGCATTTGCAAAACTGACACAGACTTCAGGTTTATTCTTTTCAATACTGCTATTGTGATAGATCTTGCTTTCCAGAAAATTCCTTCATCAAGGTATCAGTACATATTGTGAATTCCCAAAATGTTATACTTCCAGCATGCGAGACGGCAAAAGGAACGCAGGCATATAGAAGAGACTCGTGGACTCTGTGGATGAGGGCAGGGGTGGGATGATTTGGGAGAATGGCCTTGAAACATGTTAAGTATCAAGTATAATTTAAATTAAAAAAATATATACTTCCAATGATTAGAAGAATAGACAGAAGCATCCAAGGTGAAGTTTTTGTATAACTGGCTATATGACGTGAAAATTCCTGTTGTATTTGTTCTCCTCGAAAACCAACTGAACTCACAGAATTGCAAGTAGCTGCTTCCCCTGAGGTTTCATGATGCAAATGAAAATGTTACAAATTTGAGAAGAATTCCATTTTTTCCATTAGAGACTGTGAAAGCAACCATATTTTTTCCATACTTGGCAAATTGACAGATAACAGAGTACATGATGATAATAGTTATAGATCACCCTAATTGCCACTCAGGGTAAATTAATAGATTCCTACCCTTAGTCTTTCTTCAACAAGTACAGCCAAGCATTCTCATTAAACTTGGAGAAAACAGAAAGTCGCCTTCTGGGAAGTTTTGACTAAATGTAATCAGAGCATGCACCAGAGAAATCAGACAGGATGTACATTTGGAGATTTCAGAGTCAGTACTATTTGATGGCACACTTCTTTCATTTATCTATGATAAAGTAGTCTAGTGGAGACTGTATTGTCTCAGGAAGGTGAATTTTTATTCAGCTACTGTCAGAGGAAACTTCTACTCAATCCACTTGACTTCTCTCAAACCAAATTGACAGAAATTCTCCAATTATAACTACAGTAAAATAACTGAGACACTCAGGGACCATTCCAAGTTACAAATTTTCTATTTTACTATCCCCAAAGCCAATAAAATTTTCCCCTAACTATGATATTCCTATATTTAAAAACACGTCCTGTACAGCTTCACAAACCCAAAGCCACAGAAAAGTCTTGCTGCAGGAGCTGATTTTTTTTAATGAAAAAAATATCATATTCATCATCAACTTGTCTCCTTCAATATGTGAAACACTTTTAAAACAGCTTTCCAGACAAAGATGAGCCATACAATATCCAAGTTAGCGGAATATTAAAACGATAGATAAGTTGAACATATTTTCTACTTCTGTGCTGGAAAGACTGCTCTCAAGTTACACAAAATACATTCTGGAAGATTTTTCTAAAGATATTAAAGAAAATCATTCTCCTTCCTAGACTGTCACTGAAACTTGAATATGAGGTTTCTCCCACAATACATGAAGGCAGACAAAAGTGAAATGGAAAATTAAGGTCGTCATACTTCTGCTGAGTTTCTTCTCCATTCCCTCTATGTGAAGGACCATATACCCAACAGACAAGAGAATCAAGGAAACTAACAGAATAACAGATTTTATAGAGTTCAGAACCAAAGATGTGTGCCAAAAGCAGGAATGCAAAAGCAAGGTACAAGTAATATAAGAGATTTTAAAGATATAAAATTTAAGTTCAGAAATAACCCTGGATCCTGGCTGCTCCTGGCTTGGCTTTGGTACTAACAGTCGCCAAAAAAGTCAAAGTTTTGTGTGCAATCTCAACAGCAAATTCTAAGATGCTGAAACCAGTTTAAAGTGGGTGGGACTGGGATAGTACTAGATGAAAGCCTGGAGTCTAAATCCCACATCTGCTTCTTACTGGCAGTGATCTATTCTCTTAAACCTCAGTTTCCTCTTCTATAAGATGGAGATAATAATAGAGTTTATCTCATAGAGTAGTAATGAAGATAAACTATAGCATGTAAATTCTCTAATATACACTGGGAAGTTAGAGTGGAGTTCATGTAAAACATGATTAATGTAAGAAAGGGGATTAGATAATAGAGATGAATGAAAAACTTCAGTATGATGATGGAACCCTAGCAGGGGGAGGGGGAAACAAAATGGGATGCTTTTAGTAGGAGTGTCTTAAGGTGACCACAAAACATTAAATGTAAGCAGAACAGTCATGTGTGACTGCTAGAAAGAGCTAGAGGTGTGATCACTGTTTGAACCCAATTCAAATGTCAACTGAATTGAAACTGAATGTAAAAAAAGAAAAAAAACTCCAAAGTGTCTCATAAACCTGTGGCTCACTTACTTTCCATGTTTGTAAGGTTAACAAGAGGGGTAAAAGGCTGATGCTGAAGCAATGATGCTTCACTGTCTAATCCTACACGTGCTGGGGAATCCTTGAGCTGTGGTTGACATGAGGAGGTGCCAAGGCCTGGGGCAGAACCCCACGGTTGGTCCCGATGAGACTCTCAGTGGGCAGATCCTCCTGGGACATTTTCAAAAATAGCTAACTGAAATATTCAAGCCTCACCTACCACGGAGCCTGGCCTGCTGTACCTATATACATTTCTGGAGGTTGTCTACTACTTGGGAAGCACCAACTTAAACCCACTCAACAAAAGCTCTCATTGGAGGAAGGCAGAAAAGAAGTTGAAGACTTCACCCCCTGGATGCTCCACATAACAAACTCCACCCAAAAGTGAGTTGTTTTTATGTAAGAACCCAAAAGTTTCATCGTGTTCAAAGATGGCCTTGCAATATGATTCAAGTGCACAAATAGTGATGAATAAACTCAGTGTTGCTATGTATAACAGAAGAATGCCAGCTGTATTGAGAGCATACAGTCGACCAGGTGCCAAGCAATGTGACCTCCCTCCATCAAAGGATGAACTCAAGTAGACGAACCCAACAGAGCATGTGCCTCCAAAATGCCAAGAACTTGAGGGTAGGGAAGACACAGGTCCTTGTTCTACCCTAGTGCATCTGTGACTTGGGTAAGGTGCCTTCCCTGGGCCTCCATTTTCTCATTTGTAAAATGAGGTGCTGGGACTAAATAATCATTAAAATTCTTCCCAGAACTCTTCACTTGTGAGTCAGGGTTGGGTACTTTTTCTTAAGCTTCAGCCACTATTTCCTGCTATAACAAGATTCATGTCCTATGTCTAGGACCATAGTAACTGTCCAGGAAAATTGGCTCCAAGTCCAGAAATGGCCCTGAGTTGATCGTGGGGCCTCTCAATGCCGGACTGGAGAGAAGGAAGCCCGTTCCTCTAGCTTAGGAAGGGATGGGGACACCACCTGGCAACAGAATAAAGAATGTGGTGCCAATTT
The DNA here is from genome assembly GCA_007570785.1 of Antilocapra americana. Lineage (NCBI taxonomy): Eukaryota > Metazoa > Chordata > Mammalia > Artiodactyla > Antilocapridae > Antilocapra > Antilocapra americana. The sequence continues at coordinate 7,297,581 of ML664176.1, read as the reverse complement.
CTTCCTGGTACTCTTTTCCTCTCTATTCCAAAGCTGCCTGAGGCAGTTACTGACTTAGGAAGAAGGTACGAGAAGCTGAAGCTCTTTCAATTAAAGCTATCCACAAGTCCAATGGTGAGGAATGTTTATTAAAAGAAAAATAATAAATTCTGCCGTGTGCCTGAACTACAGATTGCCTGCAAAGTGGCCCATGTGGTAATAGCTATATAAACTTTATTACCTAGTAAAACTTGTGCCTTAAAACTCTTGGCAAAAGCCTTCATTTGACTAACTCAGGCTTCTCTTTCCCCCTTGGCTGACCCAGATAGAGAAGAGTTAGTGCCACTGAATAACACATGAGGCATTTGCTTTTTGTAGCAGATTTGCTGTTCCCTTTGTATTGTTCTAATGCTTTTTCATATAAGTTAACTACCACCCAAACAATAAGCAACTGTTCATACTTTTTTATACAACTTAGCTGAAAACTTGAACTAAATTCAGGATCCTTTGATTCTTGAAAGGTCCTTTCCTCCTTCAGATCTCTGACGCGCTACCCTCTTTGATATATATATATCTATACAATTGGCACAGGAATGATTATATTTAAAGTTTGGATTTTTTTTTAAAGTATTGTCTACTGAGTTCAAATGAAATGCAGAGCAGTATTTCAACATCCACTGGTTTTGGAATGTGGATTCTGGATGGCAAATCTTACATTTATTTCTATTTTATTTGAATGGTTATGAAACCATGCATACATGTTCTTTCAAATTTACAGTCAACTCTGAAATTACAATGTAATAGCTTTAAAATGGCTCACAGTGCCTCTAATAGGAATGAATTCTAATGGAAAGTATCAAGAAAGGCATTGAGCATTATTTGGAATGCAGCTTTGTTTCCATCTTGGTTTATCCTTTGCCAGTGGCTCCATTAGGGTATCACTCAATCAGACTCGCTGCTGGATGGCAAGTTTACACTCATCCATTCACTCATCAGTCAAAGGAGAACAGAAGGCTCCACTCCTGGAGAGCTGTGGCCCCTTGAGAAGAGAAGCTTTTTATTTCATAGTTTTTAATTGCACCAATGGTAAAAGTGCCATATGGACAGATCCATTGCTCTTCTCACGAAATGTATTCCATGCCTCCTCTCTTGTCCCTCCTATAAGAGCTCCATTGAACATCAAGACTAATAGCCTTTTCTAAATAAATAAGAAGATATGTCACACCACATGGTGTGATGAAGTGATATGTTACTTAATTCTTCGGCCTTCAAGAAGCACATGTTATAGCTCTTGATCATTAAAAAAAGTAACAATAAAATTAATATTGTTACTGAAAGATGTGGGATCCAGCTGATAGCAACTCAAAAGCCAATGAACAGGCCCGGCTGGTGGAAAGGAAAGTTTGCTCTTTTTCAGATGCTGGCAACTTGTGGGGGTTAGGGCAGATGTCTGTCCAAAGGCCAACTCCCCTCACTGACAATCAGTGGGACAGAGCTTTTACGGGCTGAGAGAAGGGGGCTACATGCAGAAACAGTATAGTCAGCACTGACAGTTATCTTCAGATTGGTCAGCGGTGGTCTGACCAGCGTCATCTTGGTCGTTGTGCTGTTCATTGTTGTTCAGCTGCTAAGTCGTATCCTACTATTCGCCACTCCATTGACCGCAGCCAGGCTCCCCTGTGCTTCACCATCTCCCAGAGTTTGCTCAAACTCATGTCCATTGAGTCAGTGATGCCATCCAACCATCCCATCCTCTGAAACCCCCTTCTCCTCTCACCCTCAGTCTTTCCTTGCATCAAGGTCTTTTCTAATCAGTCAGCTCAGAATGAAAGTTTGCCACTTGCAACAACATGAATGGACTTAGAGCGCATTATGCTAAGTAAAACGTCAAGCAGATACTGTATGATATCACTTATATGTGGAATCTAAAAAATACAGCAGACTAGTGAATATAACAAAAATGAAGCAGAGTCAAAGATATAGAAAACAAACTAGTGGCTACCAGTGGGGAGAGGGAGTGGGGAGGGGCAACACAGTGTACAAGATTAAGAAGCTCCAACTATTATGTAAAAAATAAGCTACAGAGATATATTATACAGCACAAGAAATACAGCCAATATTTTATAATAATTATAAATGGAGCACAAACTTTAACATTTTTAAATCCTTATATTGTATACCTGTAACGTATATAATATTGTACATCAACTACATTCAATTCTAAAAAGATAAGAGATAATAAAAACACAGGTTAAGATTTAATAGGTGCTTACTCTGGGGCTTCCCTGGTGGCTCAGTCAGTAAAGAATCCACCTGCAATGCAGGAGACCTAGCTTTGATCCCTGGGTTGGGAAGATCCCCTGGAGGAGGGCATGGCAACCCACTCTAGTATAAGTGCCTGGAGAATCCCCATGGACTGTAGCCCACCAGGCTACTCTGTCCATGGGGTTGCCAAGAGTCAGACAGGACTGAGTGACTAAGCACACACACACATACTCTGTGCCAGGCATTTTTCTAAGTTTTTTTTATTTCATTTCATTCTAACTCATGAGATCCTCATTCTGATTCTTATCTTATACCATGACAATGACCATCCTACCAAGGAGGACCCTGAGGCAGCAGAAGTGAAGTAGCCTGGGGAAACCACAGAGCCAGTAAAGGTGGAGACTCGGTGTGAAACCAGCTTATTTGGCCCTAGAGCCCATCCTCTTTCCATGACCCTCTGCTGCCTCCCCTTAGTCATTATGGCCAGATTTCACTACAAAAGTAAAACCCTAGTGACAGAACCTGAATCAGAAAAAGCCAGACAACAAAACAGCTAAGCTGGGTCTCCATAAGAAATTAACAGGAATTGGGAAACTTGGGTATAGAGCAAAAGACAAAGAGGGACCCAGAATCATCACAGGAAGCTGCTATCCAAGTCCAAAAAATGAGTAAGAAAAAGTTCAGACATGGAATAGACATAGGATCATTCAAAAAGGAAATGTGTCAATTTTTAAGTTGCTGGCTGTGATGCACTGCTGAGTAACCATGACTCACAGAGCCTTGAGAGGGAGCACTCTGGGCAGTAAGGGAATTGAGATGGTGTCTGGTAGAGAGGTGCCGTAGGAAAAAGGACCACCAGGCAAGGAGGTAAATTGCAAAAGGTTAGCAGAGATGTCTGAGAGAAAGAGAACCATCCTCCAAAGACCCGCAGACATGAGACGACCCACCATAAATAGGATGGAGATTCAAGCCAATTTCACTCAGTCTTTTTTTTTTTTTTTTTGACTGCACTTGTAGGATCTTAGTTCTCCAACCACAAATTGAACCCACATCCTCTGCCTTGGAAGCTCCAGAGTCTTATCCATTGGACCAACAAGGAAGTCCCAATTTCACTCAGTCTTAATGGACAATCTCACTGCAACAAGCTGGAAAACTCACCCAGAGAGCTGACATCTGGATTGGGTTAGCCTTAAAGCTTCTGATTTCTAAAATTAAACACCATTCAATAAGCATTTATTGAATGCCTACTGAACACCAGATCTTATTTAAAATACTAGGGAGAGAAAAACAGTGAGCAAAACACACTTGACCCCTGCCCCACTGGAGCTTATAATCTAATGGAGAATGTTGACAATTGAGCAATAAAATGCACCACAGTAAGAAAATAAGTACAGTAAGAGAGATCCAAGTGCTAGGGGATGAGATAGCCAAGGTCCCTAAGCTAGTAGAGAAGTCGTAACGCTCATCTTGAATTGAAAACCAGAGCAACGGGAAGAGGTCTGCTTATACAGATGGAAGGAAGGGGAAGCACTGAGGGAAGTCGGAAAAGAGTTCTGCGTGTTTGGGAATGGACAGGAGGGCACGTCTGGAAGATAAAGGGAGTGGTGGCAAGAGATGAGGCTGCTGGAACTCCTCTGGCAGTCCAGCGGTTAAGACTCCGCTCTTCCACTGCAGGGGGCAAAGATTTGATCCCTGGTCAGTGAACTAAGATCCTCATGTCCCAAGGACTGGCAAAAAGAGAGAGAGAGAGAGAGATGAAGCTACAGAAGGTACATAAGGTTAGGTTACATGGGGCTTGGAAAGCACAGTGAGAAATGTGGAGTAATAAGAAGACAATTCAAGGGTCTTCTGTGGTGGTCTAGTGGCTACAACTCCACACTCCCAATGCAGGCAGCCCAGGTTCAATCCCTGGTAGGGGAGCTAGATCCTGTATGCCAGAACCAAAGATTCCATGTACTGTGACAAAAAGATCCTCCACGCCACAACTAATACCTGGCTAACTAAAAAAAAATAAATATTTTCTAAAAGATGAACACTTTCAAAATAAATTTAAAAAAGAAGACAATTCAAGTGTTAAACAGGGTAATGATATGTTTAAATGAGAGCTGCAAATTTCTTAAAAATTAGGTGACAAGGGCATTAAAGTTATATTTTCTTTCCCTAAGCTACAGGTCTTGGATGTTTTTCAGTTGACAATAAAGTTTTTACTCCTGCAATGAGATTTATTCTGAAATCATTTCTAACCATCTTTGCATAGGAGGCAAATTTGAAAGGTACTCATCAGCAAAGGTCATTCTCTGCACAATATGGGGACTGGGCCCATAGTTACCACCCTTCCATCTGTTGTGTTGATTCAGATTCCCCAAAATTATTTTACTTATTCAAAATACAACTTCAATAAATAAATAAAATACAACTTAAGTATCAGTCAAAAATTCTTCTAAGGAGTTTGCAAATATTAACTCATTTAATCTCCAGAACAACTCGGTAATCCTATTATTATCTCCATTTTACAGATGAGGAAACCGAGGTTTATAGCAGTCACATAGCTCATAAGTAGTAGATGATTTGAACCAGCAGACTGACTTCAAAGCCCATGCACTCAAAACACTATCCCACAAGCCTAAATGATTGATTTGGGGAAGACTAAAGGCAAAATGGTCAGATGTACTTGAGGTAATTCAGAATCTCCTCGTTCCTGGCACTTTTCTGATGCTCAAATTGGTTGCAGGGGAAACTGAGCAAGACCACAAGATTGGCTCTGGTCCTGTCCATCCCAGCCTCCCCTTTTCCAGGCCACAGTCCCCTACTAATAAAGTGGCAAGTGCAGTCAGGACAAAAAAGACAACAAGGTCCAGAGAAAATACAGACCCAGGTAGGCATGACATACAGTCGTCATTTGAACGAATGTTTATTGAGCCTGGGCCAGTCTGAGATACAGTCTTGAATATGGCCTGGTCCCTCCTTTCCCCACCTAGAGCACCCAGTCTAGCAGGTGAACAGACATTAACCCAAAATCACAACCCAAGTGAGAAGAGTGATGAGCAGAGAGTGTTAATGCATAGCAAGTGGCCCTCTCACTCCCTTTGGGGCAGAGGTGCCACTACTAGAAAGTTCCTACAGAGGATGAGAGTAGACCATTCAGTGGATCTGACCAGCTGGGCAAAGAAGGGAGGGACACACAAGTACACGGTGGCCTTGTTTAAGGAATGGCAGACTGTTCAGCTCGGCTACAGACGGGCTCACTACAGGGAGTGGCAGAAGTGGGATCAGAGAAGTGGGATGTTTCAGGCTTGTCTGAGCAGCACTGTGCCCTGATAAACATTCAGAAAACAGCTATGTTCTCAGAAAGCACATGCTCTGCTCATGTAACCAATCTAGTGATACTTCTGTATATCCTGAGAACAGAGGTTCAAAAGGGTGTTTCCTTGACCAGAAACTTTGGCTAAAATCTTCCTCCCCAGGATTCTGGGTCTTTGCCCTTGGGCCCAATTTTGAAACTGTAACATCCCTCAGGTTTCCTCCCCTTGGACCTAGTATCAAAGTCTTGAGAGTAATTTGTAGATTATTCCATGTAAGATGGAGCAATACCTTATGAAGCGGTGCTTACTTCACCTCAGGACTTCCATCCCTTGGAAAAACAGCTCAACTCTGCACCAAGGATAAAAACAAATCCCTAAATCCTAGCACAATCATTTGGAAATACTATATCAATTTTGCTCACATCAAATACCCAGAGACCTGTTTCAGACCAGCATGCATGCGTCTTCCAACAACCTCCAAGCCACTCAGTTTTAACATCTCTTCTCTAATGATACTAGTCAAAACAATTCCACTTTTTAATTAACTGTTTTGATTTTTTTAAGTATTATGCCTGGAAGAGACTTTAAGCCAAGAACATAATTTGACAAACCTAATTACACACTTCATACATAAATACATATGTATGTTCAAATAAAAAGGCCAGGTTGGAATGGAAACCACATAAGCGTAAAATTAATTAACACGACTGTATGCTATTCTCTATTTAACACAAAGAGCTTTGCAATAACTTTTATTCTTGGTGGCTTCCAACCACCTCACGGGGAGCACTAATACCATTTTACCACAGAAATTGCAAATAAAAGGGGATCTGTAGAGATTACAAGGTGGCCATGGTTTTGTGTGAAGTGAAGCAGAATATTGAGACAAAAATCTAGGTAATTCAGGAGAGAGAAATGCTAATGAGAAAAAAAAAGAACATTGATTCCAAACTCCCCACTTTACAGAGGAGAAAACAGAGATTCAGAGAGAGCAGGCAGTTGACTTTCAGGTACATGACCTGCGAGCAGAGAACCAAGGTCATACACACATTCTCCCATGTCTGGTTCAGTGTTCTAATTCTTTACTTGCCAAATTCATCTATACATGACCCCAGAGGGTCACAGAAGGGAGCCACCAAGGGTGTGCAGTCATGCCATAAAGCATTATTTCCTAGAGAGGAAATAATATTATTTTATTTATGTAAATTTTATATCACTCAGTATTTAACTATTAGAACAATACAGATATAGTATGGATTTTAAGTTTTCTAGTTGCATGAATGTTTTTCAAAATACAAAGGACACTTCACAGAAAGGCTGTGCTTTTGTAGAAATCTCTTGGGACCCCTCCCCCGAGACTTCCCCACGAAGTACAGCGCCCCTGCTGCCTGCAGCCCAGACACAGCAGAGACCATCCTACAGCAGGGTCTTAGGAAACTACAGTTTAGGATACAAAGGGCACAGTCCCAGTTCATGGTCACAGATCAAAGCCACTGCGGTCACTCAATACCTCTTGGTCTCAGCTTTTAAGGTTCCTACTAGTACATCAACCATACTACACTCCATGCCAGAGTTTTTCTCTCCGTCGCTATCTCTCCCTGTTCTTGGCTTTAAGAAAAATCTTCTGCTTTCCCTTGCAAGCCCCTCCCCGCCTCCAGGTCTCAGGGACTATGTCTGTGAATTTTTGTCTGTTTCATCTTCTGTTTCCGTTTCAAACTACTAATTCCATCTTCATCCTGTAGCTGCCCATATGACAGTTATAGTAATACTATGCCTTAGATAACTGCTTGGAGAAGGAAACAGCAACCCACTCCAGTATTCTTGCCTGGAGAATTTCATGGACAGAGGAGCCTGATGGGCTACAGTCCATGGGGTCACAAAGAGTCGGACACGACTGAGTGACTTTCTTTTTTTCTTTCTTTAGATCGCTGCTAGGTCCCACATAACAGCAGCTTAGTAACTTTCATTCCTATTTTTCAACAGTTGTATTTATCAGGTCAAAAATTAAATCTCTTGAAAACATTTCTGCCTAGGGGAATCGCTTCTTCCTTACTCTGTGATTAATTTTTCCTTGCTCATGTAACTTTTAGAAGTACTTGCTGCCTTTCCAGAAGGTCAAATGTGTTTGATTTTTTTAATTCTATTAACTTGTCAGTCATAGAACCTCAGATATCACCAGCAAGGCAAATTATAATAGAACTGAGAAATAACAACTTACAAGCTTTAAAAAGGCAGTTTACTCGGCATTATAATCACCAGGCTCAGAGGCACTCAGAATTGAGGGCAGGAGTGAGATGCTAAACTAAAAATCAGAATTAAATGAAGCCTTCTTGTTATTAATAAAACCTCCATTCTATGTCCAGGATGCTAACAGCCAGGCACACATCTCTTGGCAGGAGACAAGGAATTTAGGGGAGAAACTGAATGGCTCAGAGAAAAGACCTAACAATCATGATCTTTAAGGCTTCCCTGAACATCAGGTCTGCTTATAACCCATCATGTCAGAAGAGCCTACCTTATGTGCACAGAGTTTTCTATCAGCATTTTTGTGCCTCACATTTAAGTGGGAAAGACAACCAAGAATGATTAGAAATTTGAGGAAAGAATTCAAAGTATGGAAGTGTAAGATCGTAAAAATAAACAGAAAAGAAGAACTTGGAGGAAATGGATACACTATAAACAAAGCAAAGAAGAAACTTTAAAGTCCATATTAAGTGTGCCCAGGAAGTGAAAAGAATGTAGTGCATTCAAAAACCAGAAACAAGAAGCCAATACTTTTTTAAATAGCAATGAAAGCACAAGAAAGAGTTACTGGAAATTTTTAAATAGATATGAAAGCAAAAAGAAAAGCTCAGTAAAGTTTGGAATGTGACCTCAGCCTAGGAAATCTCTCAAAGTTGAAAAAAAAAAAAACAAAGACATAGAAAATAAGAGATGAGTAAGAAAGTTAGAGAATTAGTTCAAGAGATTTAACCTGAAACAGGACAAGTTCCATTAAGAGAGAACAAAGGAAAAAAAAAAAAAGGGAAAAAAAAAAAAAAAGAGAGAGAGAGAACAGAGGAAAGGAGCCATCAAGGAAATAATACAAAAAGACCCACCATGTTCCAAGCACAGTGAATAAGAAAAGACTTGTACCAGGAATAAAGATTCTCAAAGTTCCCAGGAAGAAAAAAGAAAGGAAGAGTAAGGCAAAAGTAAGCCTAAGGAAGAGCATCCAACACCCAAAGGGGTGAAGACAAGTCCTGGGACATCAGCTGTGCGTCAAGCCTAGAACTCAACCCAGCCAGAGGAAAGCAGGAGGACAGATCTGCAGAAGGAAGTCTGCATAAGCAAACGGTGGGACCAATAGGATGAACGATGTGTTGAGCATTTGGAAAAACCAGTAGTAGCATTTGACAGCTCGATTAAAGCATTTGGGAAACACTGTATAACAATAAGTACAGAGACAAAGTCAATGAAAAAAAATGAGACATTAACAATTCCAGGAATAATATAAATATAAACATAGATGGGATCTCATCATTTAATTATTGATAAAATTTCACTGATTAAAAAAAAGGAAAAGAAAAAAAGAAGCAAAAAATAATAATTTCACTGATTATCCTTATTATAGTCAACTTGAAAAAATTAGCACAAGAAAAGAAACTTATCATACAGCTCATGATGGTCCAGGAACACAAAATATTTATAATCATCATAATAATGTAAGCAGTGGTTATTTAATCAAAATTTGTGACATAATATATTTTAGGGAAATGGATGTGGTAGCTAGGTTGTTTCAGTACTATCTAATTATTTTTGTGCACAGTTTGCTTTGATAAAAGTAAAAATTAAAGTGAATTTTAAAAGCTATCAAAATAGTATGGTGTTCCTCAAAAAATAAAAATGGGGGACTTCTCTGGCAGCGGTGGACTCTGCACTTCCTCTGCAAGGGGTAAACGTTCAATCCTGGTCAGGAAACTAAGAACTCATATGCCAAGTGATAAGGCAAAAAAAACATGAAATTACTGTATGATCTATCAATCCTACTTCTGGCAATGTACCCAAAGGAACTGAAAGCAAGGTCTATTATCAAAGAGATATATGCCTATCAATGTTCAAAGTAGCTTTATTTGCAGCAGCTAAAACACAGAAGCATCCATCAACCATCAACAAATGAATGGGTAAACAAAATATGGTAGATCCATACAATGGAAATATTACTCAGATTAGAAAGGAAGGAAATTCTGACACGTGCTTCATTATGTATGAACCTTGAGACATTATGCTGCATAATATAAGCCAGTTACAAAAAGACATATACAATATAATTTCACGTATATTCGAATTCTGTGAATTTGTGAGGTCAAATTCACAGAGACAAAAAAGTAGAGTAGTAGTTCCCAGGAGCTACAAGTAAGGTGGAATGGGGAGTTGTCCTTTAGTGGGTGCAGAAGTTTCAGGGTTGAAAGATGAAAAAAGTTCTGTAGACTGGTTGCACAACGTGAGTGTACTTAACACAAATGAACTGTATATACTTTGATATGGTTAAAATGGTAAATCTCATGTTCTGTGTATTTTTGCCACAATTTTTTTTTTTTAATTTTTAAGGGAAAAAGCATGATGATCCAAAAAGTAAAATGTTTAAATTCAGGCCAATGCAGGGGACATGGGTTCGATTCCTGATCCAAGAAGATCCCAATTCCTAGAAGCAACTAAGCCCCTGCACCGCAAGTACTGAGCCCGTGCTCCAGAGGCCAGGAATCAAAACAACTAAAGCCTGAGCGCCTAGAGGCCATGCTCCACAACAAGAGGCGCTACCTCATTGAAAAGTCCACGCACCACAGCTGGAGAGCAGCCCCTGCTCGCTGCAACTAGAGAAAAGCCCAAGCAGCAATGAATACCCAGCACAACCAAAAACTAATAAATAAACACAATTATAAATTCAGAAATGAAAAATTTTAATGTACATAAACGGGAGTTTTTATCCAGTGACTGACTTTAAATTTCACTGATAGTCCTAAAATTTTTCTCAACATGAAAAAAACTTTTTTTTACAATTATGTTTCCTTTCACATGTTAGTAAAGCAGTTAAGAATGAAATGTTATTGCCATTTTGCTGCTGTTGTTGATTTTAATAATGCAACTTCACAATAGTTATCATGTTTTAGTTTAATTCACTATAATAGCACAAGTTCAGGTCGTCATGATATGAACCAATGTATAAGAGAAACTCCAAATATAGGCCAATAAAGGAAATTACCTGTTTTACTATAAAAAGGTAAAAACATAAATCAAAATATGTTTTATAAATAATAAAGCTCCTTTCAAATTGCATTAGTTGCAAATCCTTGGCCCTAAGTTTTGCCTAATAGCTATCCTGTCCATAATTTTTAAAAAGAGGAAGAATCTGAAAATTTAAACAGAAGTTTCATTCTATTTTATATAGAGAAACCATCAAGAACTGCTATTCCAGCCCACTTGAGTTTCAAATATTTATTAAGAATCTATAACACACAGAACACTGTGCAGGGCAGGACAAAGTGAGTAGGGAGAGGGACTGCACCATGAGACCCACAGAAAGTCAAGAAATTCTTTCCCAAATCTTCTTTCAAGTAATGAAGCCCCTTCCTGTGCCTAAACTGAGTATGGATATTGTGTTTCATTCCAGCTTCCCTGATGGCTCAGTAGTAAAGAATTCACCTGCCAATGCAGGAGACCTTGGTTCAATCCCTGGGTCTAGAATATCCCCTAAAGAAAGAAATGGCAACTCACTCCAGTATTCTTGCTTGGGAAATCCCACGGACAGAGGAGCCTGGCGGGCTACAGTCCATGGGGTTACAAAGGGTCAGACATGACTTAGTGACTAAACACCATTCTGTTTTTATCAGTTAACTCAATAGTTTATATAAATAAATGAGAAAAGTAACAGCCAGTCAACTACCTAAAAAATAGATGGATCCTAAATACCTTCTCCTCCAAAATATAACTGAAGATTAGAGTTTCATCCCATCAAAACCTGGAGAGTTTCCCTCTGCCTAAAAGAGATATTCCTCTTTCTTGAATTTGTTACAATAAAAACATAAATAAATAAATAAAAAGCAAAAAATAAATAAATGAAATGAAAAAAATAAATAAAAGAGATATTCCTGGTTTTCTGCCCCTACTGTTCTTAGGAATTCTTTGTTGTTCAATGTTTCCAGTTCTGTAGTCTCATGACAAAAAGCCACAGATTTCATTCATCTAAAACAACTGTACAGCACCTACTCTATTCTCATCACTGTTCTGAGCATTTTGCAAATAATAACTAATTTAATCCTTATAAAGCATAGGTAGGTAAGATATAGGCTTCCTTGCTGGCTCAGACAGTAAAGAAACCACCTGCAGTGCAGAAGACCTGGGTTCAACCCCTGGGTTGGAACGATCTCCCAGAGAAGGGCAAACTCCAGCTCCATAAATGCAGTGGGCCTAGATTAACTTCTTAACTACTATGAGTCTGTTTTCACACCTATAAAAGAGACCACAATATCTATTGCATAGAATTGATGGGGAGACTAAATAAAATAACACAGACAAAGTAGCTAGTAATGTGCCTCTCACATTGGACATATTCAATAAGCTACAGCCTTTTTAGAGTGAAGGTTCTAATTGCCATGTATGACATGACAATTCTTTTAATTATTCTATGAGAGACTCTCAAGTAATTAAACAAATTTTTAAAAATTCTAGAAGAAACCTAATAAGCAAAGAGTAATTCTAACTCTGGAAACAATAAAAATTAACAATTTAATTCAATATTCAAGTAAGTTTTCTGGGCATGACATAAGTTAAATGGTTATAGTCTTCATATACTGCAGCCACATAGAAATAATTAAAGAGGGTATTCAGAATAACCTATTTGACCTTCCAAATAAAAATCAATCACTTATCACTGGAAATATCATCCTGTTATTTCATTTATTGAAAATGCATAGAGGAAAGTGAAGTATTACAGATGATATCTTACCAATTCAATGTGCTACTCTATCATAGTTGTATCATTTGTTTTCTTCACTCTTTTCAGACCCTTGGTGGGACTGTTTCTCTGACCCCTTGAACTGGATGTGGACATACAGCTCACTTTGAGCACCAAAGAATTGATACTTTTGAACTGTGGTGTTGGAGAAGACTCTTGAGAGTCCCTTGGACTGCAAGGAGATTAAACAAGGCCATCCTAAAGGAAATCAGTCCTGAATATTCATGGAAAGACTGATGCTGAAGCTGAAACTCCAATACTTCGGCCACCTCATGCAAAGAACTGACTCACTGGAAAAGACACTGATGCTGGGAAAGACAGAAGGCATGAGGAGAAGGGGATGACAGAGGAAGAGATGACTGGATGGCATCATCGATCCGATAGACATGAGTTTGAGAAGCTTCGGGAGTTGGTGATAGACAGGTAAGCCTGGCATGCTGCAGTTCACAGGGTTGCAAAGAGTTGGACACAACTGAGCAACTGAACTGAACTTGGGCAATGAAATGTGAGTAAAATGGTATGTGTCTCTTGCAGGCAGAAGCATTTAATTACTAGGTTGATACTCTGCAGAACTCCATTCATGCTTCCTGGGAATCACAGACACTCAGACTGAGTTGGAATTACCATCATCCTGAGTGTTTCTGCATGACTGAGATAAGCATATGCCCTCCTGTCAATTCTCATTGATCACATGACATGGGCAAAAAACTAAATTTTTGTTACATATAAGCCATCAAAACATAAAGGCTGTTTGTCACTATGACTTCACCTAGCCTATCCTAATAAAATAATAATGTTATTATACTGTTTATTATACTATAAAAAGTGAGTTAATGCTACAGACTGACTTATCTCATTTATGTCACAGAATTCGGATTAATCAACTCAACCACTGGGTGTCAGAAAGAACAAATGTGGTTGATTGTATCACTGTGCTCCCACTCTTTAGTCAGTAGCTGCCTCTCATCTTCAATATTTCTTCTAATTTTAAGGGATTTGTTTCTTTGATGTTAAATACTATTAAACCTATTTTTTAAACATTACTTGGATTTCACAGGCTTGAGAAATTGCTAGACATATTTAATAAACTATCAGTATGTTATTTAGGCATTAAGATTATCCATGCCTCTTAACACGGGCCTAAGTTGTCTGGATAAACTATAGACCTGTCTCTTTTTGACTCTCCAGGAAGAAATAGTGATGGTGGCTTCCCACTGCTTACTCACTTATCATGGTGTCATAAGGAGTTAAAACTCTGAAACACATAGAAGCCTACTAAAGAGATAAGTACATATCAGCTTTTTATTACATTGAAAAGCTGTAATGATCATAGAACAGATCCCAGCCTAAAGATTCAAAGCAAGCTTTCATAAGAAAAACTCACCAGAGGGTTATAAAGGCAAATCATATCTTCTCTCACCCCCACCAAACAAAGTGTCTCCTATTTCCTACCCAAGTCCCAGGTTTGCAAGCTCAGTCACAAGCTCAGCTGGAACTCTACAGGATAAAACATAATTGATCCTCCACAAATTGCAGAGTTCAGTATGAAAATCAAAAACTTTCGTTGAACCTTTTAACACAGCTAGAGTGAGTTATAAAACCCTAGTCCATGATCAGGCTTCCCTTAAAACAACAGATTCCTAGAAAAGTTGCATATAAATCATAAAGAAATAAACAGAAATAGACCCAAACAAATTTATGGTTACCAAAGAGGAGTTGTGCTCAGATGCTTCAATGGTGTCTGACTCTTTGCAACCCTATGGACTGTAGTCTGTCAGGGTCCTGTGTCCACAGGATTCTCCAGGTGAGAATACCAAAGGGAAAGGCAGGGATAAATTAGGAGTATGGGATTAACATATGCACACTACATAATACAGAGAGTCAACAAGGGCCAATCTAGTGCAGGGAACTATACTCAATATTTTGTAATAGCCCATACAGGAAAAGAATCTGGCAGTGTGCGCCACGGTCCCGCAGATCTGTCTCTCACTTCAACAATGTTCAGATAGAAGAGACCCACGGACACCCCTCGCTCCAGTCTCCGACCACCCTCCAACCTTTTTTCCAGTCCCAATCTTCAGAATCAGCCACTCAGCTATCCTCTGTCACTGGGACCAGCAAACACCCTGTTTTGAGCTTAACTCCTGATTACCCATCAACCACGGGCTCCCAGATACATTAGAATTATTCCAAGGGGGAGGCTGTCAACTGCCTGGTCAACATGCACCTGCGGGCCTCCCACACCTACCTCTCGTCTATTTTGACTGCGCCGATATGGGTCTGGCAGGGGCCATTTTTCCCCGCAGATTGGCCAGGAGAAGCAAGAGGGTGCTGAGTCTCTTGAAAATGCAAAACCAGCGCAGCAGCTGCGCTTTCTTCCAGGATGTGCACAAGATGTCTCAAGATGAGTGGGGTAAAACCCAGGATGGTGTGGAAGCCGCCTTTCTCCTGGAAAAGAACCTGAAACAGGCCCTTTAGGATCGGCATGACCTGGGGTCCACCCAGGCAGACCCCACCTCGGTGACTTTCGGGAGAGTCACTTCCTGGAGGAGGAGGTGAAACTCCTCAAGAAGATGGGTGCCCACCTGACCAGCCTTTGCAGGCTGCTTGGTCCCCAGTGGGGTTGGGTGAGTACAGCTTGGAAAGGCTCACAAGCACAACTAGGAGCCTCTGGAGCCCAGCGGTGTTTGAGGAGCCCTCTGGTGTTAGGGCTTCTGTCTGGAGCCCCTCTCTGCAGCAACTAGGCAAATATCCAACCACCCTGGAGCCCTCTCCCAAGCCTTGGACCAAATGGAAACAATAAAGCTTTTTGCAGCAAAAAAAAAACAAAAAAAAAGGAAAAGAATATAAAAAACTGAATCACTTTGCTATATGCCTGAAACTAACTCAACATTATAAATCAACTATACTTCAGTAATTAATAAACAAATAAATCATAGATAGCCAGCCATATTAGATATGTCTAAATATTTATATTTCTAGGATACTTTACATATTTACATATATATATAACTAGCAAATAAAAGGATTACCTATACAGTAAAACATTTCACACAATGATTAATCACTTTGTAATATCCCTGTATTAATCTCAGAATTTATACTATTGGCCCTATTTTATAACTTTGTATAAATGTCTAGAGATCAATTGCTCTAACAAAAAATGCCCAACTGCCTAAGCATTTTGAACAAGTAGTCATGTCAAGCAAAAATCCATGGGGACTCCAGACGACCATTTTTCCTCATTTTTAAAAAATTTTTGCCTGTGGTGAAAGCTAACAGCTGAAGAGAACAGACCCTGAAGCTCAAGTCAGAAGACCTGGCTTCCGGTCTGAGAGCACATCTGGATTCTGCAACGGACTGGACATGCGCCGTTAGGGTACTGAGGCTGCTTCTTTACCAGCAAATGGGGAACAACAATGCAGATACTCTCTCAATTCCTTTCCAGATATAAAGACTCCTAAGCAATAAGTGAAAAATTCAACATCTACTCTTATTGCAGGATAGCAAGAGAGTAAATTGAAACAGCAGGATAAGGCTGACTCAGCACAAAGGGAAGGATTTCTGGGAGAGGGGAGAGAGAATGATTGTTGTCATTATAAAGTATCCGCCTTGAGGGGAAAAAGTTTTCATTGGACTCATTTGCATTTTCTCCCATACCTGGAGTCTCCACCTTTATTAAGTCTTTATAAACAGACTCTCCATGTTTCCAGGGCCCCCATGTAAGGTACAGTTTCTGCCCGTCATCAGAGGAGGGTGATTCCAATAAAATAAGGCTAAAAGGATGAAGATAAAAGACCAGAAAGAAAATAGGCTCACCAATAATATGTGTAAATGTGCTTATTTTCATATTCTCTGCCAAAAACTGGAAGCCACAGTGGCAGGGCCTCTGTTTCGGTGAGATTTTTTACATGCAAAATATTTTTAAGTTTTTACATAAAGAAGAAACAACAGAAGCAAACACTAAAGTAGGCCAAGTTAAGAGTGAAGGTTAAGATCAGTAATAAATCTGCAGTGGCTGATAGTGAACCCTGATTGATCCTTGATTTATTTCTAATACCCTTGTTGATGCAAAACAGAAAACCCCAAATAGCTCAAACAAAATAAAACAGAAACAGGAGCTGGCGGTACAGTAGTGAACATAGCTGCCTTCCAGAATAAAACAAAAAGCCAGGAGACAGGAACATGACACAAGTCTTACACTGTGGAAGTCTTGTAGTTTCCGAGGACCTATTTAAATAATCTGATCTATCCAATACGGCCTACCAGCATCCTTCACTGAAAGTGCTCTGAATTTACTTCCTCATCTCCCATCTTTTGCACGTTCTGTTCTTCTGCCTAAAATACAACCCTCCTCCCCTTCACTTTTGCCTAAGTAATTCCTACTCACTGTTCCAGTCTTCCTTCTCCAGGAACTCCTCCTGACACTCTAAAGCTAAGGCCGGGCTTCCCTGGTGGTCCAGTGGTTAAGAATCTGCCTTGCAATGCAAGGAACATGGGTTCAACCCCTGGGCCGGGAAAGATTCCGCGTCTCCGAGCAACAAAGCCTGTGTACTGGCCACAGTCACAAGGCAACAAGAGAAACCACT
Organism: Antilocapra americana; assembly: GCA_007570785.1. Classification (NCBI taxonomy): domain Eukaryota; kingdom Metazoa; phylum Chordata; class Mammalia; order Artiodactyla; family Antilocapridae; genus Antilocapra; species Antilocapra americana. The sequence continues at coordinate 7,280,452 of ML664176.1, read as the reverse complement.
GCAGTGAGAAGTCTGCACACCACAATAAAGAGTAGCCCCTGCTCACCACAACTAGAAAAACACCATGCAGCTATAAAGACTCGGCACAGCCAAGAAATAAAAGAAATAAATCTTTTTTTTAAAAGTTCCTAAAAAATAAGAACACATGTATACACATGGCTGATTCATGTCAATGTATGGCAAAACCACTACGATATTGTAAAGTAATTAGCCTCCAATTAAATAAATTTTTAAAAATTTTTAATTAAAAAAAGATCCTAAAAAATAAATATAAAGCTAAGTCAAATACTCCCCCATGTGTCCCACAGCCCTGTATTAAAATTGCTTGTGTGCTCATCCGTGTGACCCACGAGACCACCAGCATTCTGAGGGCTGATCCTGTGTCCTATGGTGCTTATATCCTCAGCATCCACAGTGCACCTGGCAACAGATAGCATGGCCCACTCTCCTGGCCTAATCATCAAAATCTTACAATAGAATCTGCCAAGTCATTCCTAGCCCTGTCTCCAGGATAAAACCAAACCATCTGAAAAGTAGAGCAATGCTTTGTGAAGACGGTAAAACACTTCACAATCCTAGACTAGAACCAGGCCTGGCACGAATCAGATGATCGTGTCCTCTTTCCCTTTTTCCTTCCCCTTCGTTTTACTCTCAATTCACCCACTTCCTCACATCCTTGTTTATCAAGTGTAAACATCAAGCACTAGTCACGGACTAGTTGTTGTTCAGTCGCTAAATCAGGTCTGACTCTGTGACCCCACTGACTGTAGCCCTGTCCCGCCAGGCTCCTCTGTCCATGGAATTCCCCAGGCAAGAATACTGGAGTGTGTTGCCATTCCCTTCTCCACGGGATCTTCCAGACCCAGAGACTAACCCTAGATCTCCTGCACTGCAGATAGATTCTTTACTGTCTCAGCCACCAAGGACCCCAATAAAGCCTTGCCTCAATTTCTTGTCTGGCCTCTTATCAATTTCTGTTGAACACTGGTTGGTAGCAAAGCCATCCCAGGCCATCCTATCTACAACAGTTTTTCAAAAAATTTGTATATCCCCCTTCTCTGCTTTATTTTCATCTTTAACACTTATCATTAACATACTCTATACTTTTGTATTTATCTCATTACTTGCTAGCCCCTCTCCCTAAAATGCAAGCTCCACAAAATCTCTCTTTTCCGTTTGGACCACTAACATAGTTCCCACTCTTAGAACAGTATCTGGCACAAAGCAGGTATGTAACAGAAATAGTTGTTGAAATAATGAATGAATGTGTAAGTGAATGAAAGTGAAAACTGTTGCTGTAAAACTTGAAAATAAAATGATTTGAATTTAACTAAAAACATGCCACCAAGTCATTTACTTTATTCAGTAAATAATGCTTCAAGCATCAACTCTTTCCCAGCATTCTACAAGTGTGTCACAATAAAAATCGTCGTAGAAAAAAAAATCTTAGTTATGCAGGTAAATCTTTGCTGTTATTCATATTTGACAGAGGATAAAAACAATCTAAACGCGATTGGTTTCCAATGTTTGGCTTCCATTCTCAGCTGGACCCTCAATCTTACTAAATAACCCATTCATTTGGCCCATCATGCCCCCTAGCCTATTCTTTATAGCCCGATAGTCCCAAGACTTATCAATTTCTTCAAGCATTCAGCCCCAATCCATATTTCCAAAGAAAAGAAAAGTACCTTTCTCTTCCATTTTCACACATATTATAGTAAGTAGTGAAAAGGATCACAGCTTTTCACACCTCTCTCTAACCACACCCTTTACAACGTGAATTTCAAGTTTCCTCTCATCAAGAGATGAAGTCTTTCTGAACCCCATAAATCTTGGACCAATCTTGGGACTCGCTTTGCCCTGTAAAATGCAGCAGAAGGCATGCTGTGGACGTTCC
>ML664176.1:7092354-7278155 GCA_007570785.1 Antilocapra americana | reverse complement strand
GTGGTACATATACACAATGGAATATTACTCAGCATTAAGGAAAAATTCATTTGAATCAGTTCTACTCAGATGGACGAAACTGGAGCCCATTATCCAGAGTGAAGTAAGCCAGAAGCAAAAACAACAATACAGTATATTAACGCATATATATGGAATTTAGAAAGATGGTAACAAGAACCCAGCATGCGAGACAGCAAAAGGAACGCAGATGTATAGAATAGACTCAGGGCCTCTGTGGATGAGGGAAAGGGTGGGATGATATGGGAGAATGGCATTGAAACATGTTAATTATCATATGTCTAAGCAATAGCCGGCCCAGGATTGATGCTTGGGACTGGTGCAACGAGATTTCCCGGGGGGAGGGAGGAGGGAGGCGGGTTCTGGAGGGGGAGCATATGTAAACCCATGGTGATATCATGTCATTGTTTGGCAAAACTAATAAAAAAATGTTTAATAAAAAAAATAATAAAAAAATAAATAAATTGCTGGTCAACAGAATCATGAGATTAATAAATGGTTGGTGTTTTAAGTTACCACATTTTGGGGTGATGTATTACACAGCTAAAGCTAAATGATAAACTTATGTAAATCTTTTCCTTTGTTTATTACCTTCCTTTTTGTCCCAAGTAGCAATGACTTAACTCTTTCAGAGCCTTTTCTGCTTAAGCACATCTTTTTCTTTCTCCTGGGTTGCCTTCCCCACCTGGTCCACCTAGAAAACTCACATCAAGGCTCAGCTCAACACCATCTTGGTAATCTCCCCTCCCACCACCTGCCCCGCCCCACTCCTCTCTGAACTCACAGCATACATACATGCCTCCATCACAGCACTTACTTTTGTGTCTCGCTACCCTGGAAAACTACCCGCTCCTCAAAGGTTGAGATTATATTTTATTCAATCTCTAAAATCTAGTCCTTAACCTAGGGCCTGTCATGTAGGAGATGCTCAGTAAATATTGGGTAAACTTTGAATGCTTTGACATCTCATTTCTGTCCCTCTTCTCCATAACTGCTACCTCTGCCTTCATGACTGACCTGGAAATTTTAAACAGGCCTTCTTTGCTCCCCAACCTCCGACCTACTCCACTGTGAACACCTTCAACATAAGGCCATGGTTATTGACACAGTATTTTTCCCATACGATTTCTAGCTCTTTCAAGGCAGAAATCACATACCCTTCACGTTTGTATATCTAGCAGCCAGTCTAATTTATTAATAAAAGGTAATTTAATGATAAAACCAATTTTAACAGTTAAAAAAGTACTCTGTTTCCAAAAAATAAAAATACTTTTTTTAGTAATGATTAAAGATTTTTTTTTTTCTTGACTGCCCTGCATGATATGTGGGATTTTAGTTCCCCAACCAGGGATTGAACCCATACACTTTGCATTGAAAGTGCAGAGTCTTAACTAGTAGTCCACCAAGGAAGTCCCTGTTTCCAAAAAAGACTTTTGAATAAGGTGTTGATAACAGTCAATACAACCAAGAGTGCTGTCTAGACCGAGTCACCGCCTAGGAAGAAAAGGAATCAACTCTTGCCTTGGAGGGGTTTTTCTGAAACAGTCACTACCATCCTGTACTGTCCTACTTGAAGCCCTAGAAGACTATCCATTCCAGGGTAGTCTTCTAGGGCACCAAGAAGCAAAGTCTCTCCTACCAATTCATCTACTACAAAGTTTTCAATATTTAAGAATGCAAGGACATCAGTATGAGGGAAATCACTCCATTAACTGTCCCTAAGATTGTCAATTAATGGATTGACACTGATGTGCTCAAAGACTCTTCCCTTGATGTTCAATGTCATGTCATCAACAAGTTTGAAGATGCAGAAAGTAGGTTTATCAAGTTCCTATTTCCCAAAGATGGAATGAAGACCAACGACCTCAAACCCATTCATTCCTTCAACAAATGCTTACTGCACCAGTTCAGTTCAGTCGCTCAGTTGTGTCTGACTCTTCGTGACCCCATGAACTGCAGCACGCCAGGAGTCCCTGTCCATCACCAACTCCCAGCATATTTACCTACTATATGCCAGGACACTGGTCTAGGTATCAGGATATGGCAGAACACAAAATAGACACATTGCTTTCTTTCATAGAGTTAAAAGAAAAGGTAAGCATTAACAAAAGAAACTAATACATATAATAAATAAGCAAAACTAACACCTTGCCCTGCCACCTTTGTGACCAAGCATACTACATACTAAAAAAAAAAAGAAAAGAAATTAGAAACAAATTTTTTAAAAAGCACTTCACATCTGCAGATAAACCTTGAAAACAGGAATATTCTATCAAACATTAGCCCTCAAAATAAATGAGACCTTGGGCCCTGTCCCAAAAATTGCTAACTCAAGAGTAAACATGTTGACCCTTGATTTTTACAATACCAGCATCTAAAGATATCTGAATATTCTACAGATATATTTTTAATCTTATGCTGTGTGTTAAGTCAATTCACTCATGTCCGACTCTGTGCGACCCTATGGACTATAGCCCACCAGGCTCCTCTGTCCATGGGATTCTCCAGGCAAGAATACCAGAGTGGACTGCCATGCCTTCCTCCAGGGGATCTTCCCGACACAGGGATTGAACTCATGCCTCTTATGCCTCCTACATTGGCAGGTGGGTTCTTTACCACTGGCACCACCTGGGAAGCCCCATTTTTAATATTATCAGTCATGATTTATTCATATGTTCTTCATTTAATATTAAGACATAGAAAGTATAATTATTGCATACAAGACAATGTATGCATACATCACTGGAAAATAAATTTACATAAAACTTCCCCATTTCTACAGCTTTAGTAATTACATGAGAAAACTTCCATTGTTTCCCATCATGAACAGCTAACCAGTGGTAACCTCAAAGGGCTTTTTTTCTTAAATACTTGCTCTGTCCTTTACCTGGAAAGCCAATTCTGAAGGCTGGTCTTTCTTGAAAAATATTGCAAATAAAAATCCTTTAGTTTTCTTGTTGCTCTTATCCCTGAGTTTCTCTTCCACTCACTGGAAGAGGAACACTTAATTAACTGTGTTACCTGATAAATATACAACTCAGACCTCTTTCATCCTGGTTTGACTTTCTCAGCTCCTGAACAGGCTATGGAGATGTAGCTTTTACTCCAGATGACTCAATTTCTGTTTCTAATCATTTGTCTCTTGGTTCCTGGAGTAAGTCTGGTTCTTGACCAGGTCTGGGTCTGTTCTGCACATGATTACTATTTCATTTCCTCTGTAAGTAGCAAGAGTGCCAGGAGACAAGCTTCTATCCTGTGCTCTGACCATCTGGTTCCAATGGGTGGGAGACAACAGGGAATGTGCTGTACTTCATATCTTTTTCTCTCCATCAATTGTCTTGAGAAATTCTGATGTGTCTAGGCCTTAGAAAAACTGTCACTGTAAATTACAGTCATGAACTGCAATTTATTTAGGACACTGGATAGTCCCAACCATGGCACTGGGAATTCACTCATGCCTCATCCTGAACCACCTATTACATAGTTTTATTTCCAACTACCAGTAAAATCTCCATGCTATTTGGCCTGTCAACTGTGAGCTCAAATTACTCCAAATTTTTTTTAAAAAGAGAGAGAAATGTTCTGTGCACCCCTGAAATAGAGACTCATGCCTGGGTCAAGGAACATCACAGCAAAGGCAGTGTTGGCGTGCAACACGTCGTCCCTGCTGGACACAAAGCTGCTGCAACTGACTGGGGAGATCTGCCGAGACCTGACAAATGGAGCTTTGTATTGACTTTTGACTCATGACTGAGGTTGCTGTTCTCTGTGGGTCTGTGCCCTTTCTCCTCTCCCCCAAAGGAAGATAATTAAACTTTAACAGTGGAGCAGGACAGACCGTAGGGGAATAAGGATGGACGCAGAGAGGACAGTGGGACACTAATACATTAATGCAGGCAAGAGACAGCCAAAGCTCAGACACACTGATAACAGCAAGTGCATGAGGAGCAATTGCGTCTGATATATTTTAAAGGCTGGGTTGACCAACTTGGCAGAAGGAATGGATGTGAGAGATGAGAAGAACTGAGAAACCAAGAATGACGGCAAGATTTTTGATGGATGACAGGAAATAAAAAACTCAAAATTACCTTGACTGTTCAGAAAAATGGAATGCAATAGGGGTGTGTAAACCCAGCTCTGGAGTTTAGAAATTCTACTGCAAAAATATAAGATAAGGGAAAATGGGCCTTAATGGAGTCTTTGAGAAAATGACCTGGAAGAGTAGGGGGTAGGTATTAGTGGAACTAAGTTCAGAGTGATTTACTTGGCAATCCAAAGAGCCTACACCTTGAAATATAGCAACTGAAGTGGAGGGCCTGATGTGAAGGAGATGATGTTTTCAGTATATTCCACACTAGACAGCCGACATTTCAAATCCCTTCCACCAACAAGGACCTACTGTGTAGCACAGGGAATGATACTCAATAACCTGTAAGGGGAGAAGAATCTGAAAAAAAAAGAGATACATTAATAGATAACTGAATCACTGTGCTGTACACCCGAAACTAACACAACACTGTAAATCAACTCTACTTCCATTTTTTAGAAAAGAAAAAATAAAAGGAAATTAAATCACACATGCCACACATACATATATAAATAAAATAAGATCCCTTCCAATGCTAAGACTCATAAATCTTTAAATCCATCACTTAGGAGAAGCAGCATGTACTTGTAGTGGTCTCCATGTGTGGTATATGTACAGGAAGGAATCACAGACAAATCTACATTCTTAAATACTAAATGATAAACTGTAATACCATGCTAAGTACCTCCCTAGCATGCTTTACATATATGATTACTGACGTTTCTTAGTGATTCCTTCCTAACACAGGAGGAAGCTGTCCATGCATCTACATTGAGTACCTTTATTTGTCTTTGAAGTTTCTTTTTATGAATAGGCATGGAAATCCAGAGAAGAGTGGGATTACCCAATGTGTGTGTGTGCGCGCATGCAAGCATGAGTGTGTGTTTTGCAGAAGCAACATAAACACCAGAGCGGTCAACCAAGTCAAAAGAACTGAGTTCTGGGTGGGTCTCAGGCTTCAATTTTCCACAGGACTTCAGGCAAGTGTCCTTTGCCTGCATTCCACTGTCCTGAGCTGTAATGGAGCAAATAATGGCAGCCTCCGTGCCCACTGAAAAGAGACTCTCAAGACAAATGGGGTGTCCTGCAGTCATAGCCACCTACAGAACAGTTGCTGAGTACAAGACAGTATAATTAAGCCCTTAGGAGAAAAATGTGCTCTGAGTTCTCCAGAGAGAAAAAGGAAAGAGGAAAAGTAAATGAGAAAATGAAAAAGGACAGCAGGCAGGAACAACAGTCCCTCCCTGGGAGCTGGTTTAAGATGTGGATCTCTCCAGAAACATCCATCCAAGGTACCAAAGCTTTTAAACACACCAGCCAGTAAATGGAGTGCAAGAGAGGTCACTGCTACAGATGAACAGCAGAAATGGACGGTCTGTGTAACGAGAGCAGACGGTTCTGCCAGGGTAGTGTCTCACTGTCCTTCCTGCCTATGTTTATAATGCTGTGTGTAACGTCACGGGACAAAGAGCAAAGAAGGAAATGACAACCACGTGGGTAGCACAGGAAGACTATTAGATAGAATAAAAGTACTTAAGGCAGTTTCAGGTAAATTAGTGCTAATTCTCGGCTACCCGACACCCATTACGGGCCTTCCAGACAACATCTCACCAACTGAAAAACACTCTTTCGCCTCTTTTTCTCCAGATTGTGGGCGTTTAATTCCTACATAAAAAGAAAGAGCCTTAAAACACAAGAACCCAGAAAACCAAAACCACTGTTCCTTTTAAGCAATTTTAAACCAGATTCACTAAAAACTATGTGGTCTCCTGGTTTTATACTGAAAAGTTTAGCTGGCTAAAACCCATACTGTTTTACAACTATAAGGAACACAAGAATTCAAATCTCTGGCAGAATATAAGGTCTCTGCATTCTTATTTTAAAACAATATCACTTTTCTTGAAGATAAATATTATATTTCTAAATGACTGGACATGACCTTTACAAGTGTGTGGTTTCTGTCAGCAGCTAATACATATGTATTTCATTCATATGTATATCATTCCTGCTTCTCATTCTCTTGTTTCTATTAATTACTTTTTCTCTTTACATACTACATAATCAATAGGGAAATGTCCATTGCCCTTCTAGCTGATTTCTATTACTCCTCATTACAGCCTTTGTCCCAATTCCCTGCTTCCCACCAGTTATTAAATATTTAGACACTGAGTCTAAAATATCCTATTCCTGCCACTGTCAGAGTGACCATCCTATAGCTGCATAATCAATAAGCCTGGCATCTGATCTCTGTTTAAACTGTCTTCTTAGAGGAAATTTAATTATGATTAATATCTTTTCATGACTTTGAAATTGTATAGGCATGATTCCTTACTCAGTCATGCCTGTTAAAAATCATAAATCAATTTATTTTATTCCCTCTAGATTTGAGGAGACCTTATAAATTCTGACTGAATTTTGACAATGTGAAAAGTCCAGGAGACATTAGATAAATATACTTCTGTTTTTCTCTTGCCGGAAAACCCTTTCACATAAAATCTTTTTGGTTGGGATATTTGAGGAACAAAGCCCAGGTTCTGTGATGTTACATGTTAACATCATGTATATGGTGGGTTTTTTTGTATTGTTTCATTTTGTATAATCGAATACCAAAGGTTATGGTTTATTTACTATTAACCTGTTTTGTCTCTAACCTAGGAAACTTACTTCAGCAAATTACTCCTCTCTGCTTTGAACTTCCTTTACCTATCTTGCCTCTTGCCTTATTAATAAATTAATGCTTGACATATATTCTTTATCTGTATGAGGTACATTTTATTTCTTTGTCTCTGTTGAATTTGTTACAATATTGCTTCTGTTCTGTGTTTTGGTTTCTTGCCCCTGAGGCATGTGGAATCTTAGTTCCCCAATCTAAGATTAGGGGATGGACTGGTACCCCCTACACTGGAAGGTGAAGTCTTAACCACTGGACCGCCAGAGAGGTCCCGGAAAGTCACATTTTAATTTCTTTCAAAACTATATTTTGACATGCACCCCTACTTTCTTTCCAAGCTTTTCCAAGGAGAGCCATGCAACATGGCTCTAGTCATTGAGATACAAACAGAAGTGTGATTGGAGTTTCTGGAAAAGTTTACGTTCCCCTCATAAAGAAGACAGTTGTAGCTGGCATTACCCTCTTTCCTCGCCTTTCTGCCTTGATTTCCAACCTGATTTCTAGAGTTGGGGCAGCCAGCCTTGCTCCCAAGAGGCAATAAGATCAAAAGAAAGGCTGAGAGACTCTGAGACACACCAGCTTGACATCACTGAGCCTATGAAACAAGAGCAGCAGGCCATCAACCTCTAAACTTCTTATCTGAGAAAAAAGAAATGTCCGTTTGTTCAAGTCAGCCCATTGCAAGTCAGCGTTCTTCTTGCCTTCCACCAAACACATTATTTGTTGTTGTTGTTTAATCACTAAGTCGTGTCCAATTCTTTTGCGACCCCATGGACTGTAGCCTGCCAGTCTCCTCTGTTGATGGGATTTCCCAGGCACAAACACCGGAGTGGGGTGCTATTTCCTACTCCAAGGGATCTTCCTGACCCAGAGATTGAAGCTGCATCTCCTGGCAGGAGGATTCTTTACCACTGAGCCACCAGGGAAGCCCAAATACATCTGTAACTGTTACAATCCCTAAGCCTCTTCTATGCCCCTGATTTTGCAAGGTACCAGATTTTTAACCAGAAAAGCAAGTTCTACTCAGCCTAAAACTAGCCCTACAAAAGTGTACACTTTCCAACAGAGATCCTGGAGCAGGCTTGGCAATGCTTTACAACAGTTTATAAAAATAAATGGATAGTGTCTCCATGTGTGATGGAAACAAGTAACAAGCTGCCTGCAGCCTTCACTCCCCATCCCCCTCCAAACCGGCAAGCTGGAGAATCACAGTGGCCCTCCAGTGCCTGGGCTCCCTTCCCAGCCCCCTCCCCATGCTCCAGGACTAAGACCTGGCCTCCACCCCACATTACCAGAAAGGAGAGCCCCAGGGGAATATGAGTTGACAAGCAAAAATAACTAGCCCTGAGGAGTACTCAAATCATAACTAAGCTCAGCTCAAGCGTTTGACCTCAACTTTGCTTTCTTCTCACCGTTGGATACCTAGGAATTTTTTTTTCCACAGCTGCTGGTTGTGTGCTCAGGATTTATTTCTGGCTTCTCATCAAAGGGAGAATGCCAATTCCTTTTTATGTATCTCTTCTAAATTAGGAACATTTGCTTTACATGTCTCCATTAAAAAGTCTCACATGGCCTACAGATAGCTCTGAGCCAGTCTGCTCTCTAGCATATGAAGAGAGAAAGGAAGGAAGGGAAAGAAGGGAGGGAGGAAGGAAAGATCCCTAGGTGGAAACAGGAAACGACACACACCCACACGCTTATACATGTCTCTATTTCCTTATTCCCTTTTAGTCAATCCCTTTCCAGTAAAAACTCAACTCTCAAAAAAGTCAACTTTTCTCCATGTAAAAACTCATTACGCAGAGAATCGAAATGTCCTACACAAACTACCTGTTTCTTAGGATTTCTCTGAAGATTCTGCAGCCCTTAGTCATCCCCTCTGAGATGGCTCCTGTGGAACTCTCTCAGGATAGGATATGGGCTCCTAGGATTACTTGTCTCTTTGAAATCATAGCGGTTATATCTTCTTTCTTTATTTTTCCCCCTCCTTTCTTTTTGACTCAAAGGTCTGTACGGTCACTGACATTTCATTACCCTTCCAAACCCCCATTTCCTCTCCCCTTCTTTCCTTGATTTTTCTTTCTTCTTGGCTCTTTCCACCACATGTGAAAAAGAGTGGGTGGGTGGGAGCAAGTGAGATGAGAAAATGACAGGGAACAGTAGAGAAGCAATAACATAGTAACATGAACTTTGCCTGAGAAGAGCCTTCCGTCTCAGGGCACAGTCAGCTTATCTGTGAGTGGAAAGCAGCTCACCCTAAGCCTCGTCCACTTGTCACTGGAGCCTGGACATCCCAGGGTCACGCCTGCAAGTCTTGGAGGAAATGCTGCCACTCTGTCGTCTCTTCTCTGGTCAAGCTATCATGCTCAGAATTGGATCTGACAAGTCTCTGGCCACTTTTTCATTGTCTTGTGATCTAACTAAACCCATGGATGGCCCTAACAGGATATTTCCTTAGTTGATCAACCAGCAAGGCTGAAAAATGACTTCTGCAATCATTTCTTTGCCCCAGAAAAAGCAAGAATATAATGGGAAGCACCTTTTCAGATGAGGTTGCTTCTGTGACAGCCATCCCTCACAACGGAAGCAGGCAGCCAAAGAAGGTGTGGTGCCAAGGAAGCCTTAGTTTAAGGTAGCCAGATCTCCTGCTCCTCCCAACACAGATCTTCAAAGGGGCTCCAACTACAGTGAACACAAGAACATCAGACAGACAGTCTCAAAAGTGAAAAGAGGGATTTAGAATACGTCCTTTTTTTTTAAGTTTCTTCAAATTGTACTTTTCTATACTGATGAATTCTTTTATAGTGATTTACCAGCCTTCTCTGTTCATGGAATTCTCCAGGTAAGAATGCTGGAGTGGGTAGCCATTCCCTTCTCCAGAGTATCTTCCCCAACCCAGGGATCAAACCCAAGTCTCCCGCATTGCATTGCAGGTAGATTCTTTATTGTCTGAGTTACCAGGGAAGCATATATATATACTGATGAATTTATTTTATAGTGGTTTATCTATTTTTATCTAAATACATTAAATTTTTATTCTAGAAATGACTACAAAACACATCCCTGAGCATTGCTACTAACTCTCCATTGAGGGGTAAGGGAAGTGAAGGCTACTTGTGATGGTGACCCCAACCCTAACCTCTCTTGTTTTAGGAACCTATGGGCTTTTGGGGAAATGGATCCTATTTAAGCAAAAAAAGAACCCTTTTTCAAGGATAATTATTTTGTCCAATCCTCATTTTGCACAAGTCTTTCTCAGAATTGACATTTCCCTGAAAGTGGCAAAGTGTTCAGCTCAATGTCAAGTGCAGCGAAGCCTTCTATTTTCCTTAAAGCAAAAAGGTTTCAAACATATTTTACCATCCTGCCAGCAGTGACAAATGGGACTTCAACTCAAATGAATTACAGATGGGCTTTCTGAATCACATAAAACTCTATGTAAATAGAGAACCACCACCATTTTTTTTCAAATGTCAGGAATACTCTTAGGCTTTTTTTTTGACATCTTTAAAAAAAAAAAACAATTACTAGCTCCCATCTCGTCATTACTTTTTTCATTTATTAATGGAAGAAGAGTGAGGCAGGATGCAGGGGCAAGGAAGCGGGAGGAAGAAATCAGCGTCAGGAAAACAAGAAGTTCCTTGGTCAGGTGACAGTGCCAAGGACACAGCGTGGTCACAAGCAAATTCCTCAGACCGTACTGCTTGTCTAAGGAAGGGGTAAGCAGAGGTCAGCAAACTTTTTCTGCAAAGGATCAGGGAATAAATATTTTAGGCTTTGCGGACAATGGAGTCTCAGCTGCAATTACTCAACTCTGTAGGATGAGAGCAGCCAAAACACTGTGCGAATGAGTGGGCAAGGCCATGTCAAATAAAACTTTTTTCAAAAGGAGGTGGCCAGATGTGCCCCCCACCCAAGCCAGATTTTCAGACCTCTGAACTACTGCATGACGCATTTTTTAAAAATAGTACTTGATGGCACGTGAAAAGATGCTCAGCACTGCTCATCATCAGGGGAAAAGTGCAAATCAAAACTACAGTGAGTCAGGACTTCCCTGGTGGTGCAGTGGATAAGAATCCATCTGCCAGTGGAGGGGACGTGGGTTCAATCCCTAATCTGGGAAGATTCCACAGGCCTCAGAACAAGTAAGCCCATGCACCACAGCTACTGAACCTGAGCCTTGGGGCGCAGAAGCCACAGCTACTGAGCCCCTGAGCTGGAACTCCTGAAGCACGTGCACGCTAGAGCCCATGCTCTGAAACAAGAAAAGCCACCACGATGAGAAGCCCACACAACACAACAAAGAGCAGCCCCTGCTCATCACAACTAGAGAAAGCCCACACACAGCAACAAAGACTCAGCTCGGCCAAAACAACAATAATAAACCAATAAAATCGCTAAACAAAAAAACTACAATGAGTCGTCACCTCACACCTGTCAGAATGGCCATCACCAAAAAGAATAATGAATAACAAAGGTGGGTGAGGACGTGGAGAAAAGGGAACCCTCACACGCTGTAGATGGGAATGAAACTTGGTGCTGTCACTATGGGAAACAGCACGGAGGTGTCTCAAAAAACTAAAAACAGAACTACTCTATGACCCAGCAATTCCATTCCTAAATCAAAAAAAAACCACTAACTCAAAAAGATACATTCACCCAACATTCTTAGCAGTATTCTTTACAAGTGCCAAGATACAGAAGCAACCTAAGTGTGTCCATCAACAAATGAATGGATAAAGAAGATGTGTTTATATGCATACACAATGAAATACAACTCAGCCATAAAAAAGGTTGAAGTTTTGTCACTTGCAGAAATATAGATGGACCTGGAGGGCATTGTGCTAAATGAAACAAGTCAGACAAAGACAAATACTGTATGATGTCAGATTCCTTATATGAGGAATCTAAAAATACAACAAACAAGTAAATACAACAAAAACAAGCATATTCACCAATATAGAGAGTAAACTAGTGGTTACCAGTGGAGGTGGGTAAAATATAGGAGTGGGGGAGTGGAAGGAACAAACTATTGGATGTAAGATAAGACTATAAGAATGTATTGTACATCGTGGGGGATATAGACAATATTTTGTAGTAACTATAAATGGAGTATAATCTTTAAAATGGCATAAGAAATAAAAAACAGAACAAAAAAATTTTAACAGTGCTTGGCAAGAAGCAGGGGACCACAAAACGTCATCCCCCAGAAGCGTGTACTCACAACGGAGCTGGTGCAATGCAGAGGCCTCCTGTGGGACCAGGCATTAACCTTTCAATATCGGATTGTGAGGAGAAGGGACTTCCAGATGAGGGACTGGAAGGGTTGTCAGGAGCTTCAGGACAACAGTTGGCTCAACCAGTATAAAAAGTTCACCAGTATTTTAACAACAGGTAGGGCCATGCTGGTGGTACCAGCTAACAGCCTGTGTACAGTCTGGATTCCTTCATTAAGACACTATGGATTAAGATACTTAATCCAAGAAAAAGATTAAGAAAAAAAAGACTTACAAAAATGTGAAATTTGTTAATTCCATCCCCCCTCCCAAAAAAAAAAAAGCTCCAAACGAAAATAGCTGTATTCATTTACAAGCCAAAAACTAGTGGAAAAGCCACAAGAAGACAGCACAACTAGTAAGTTCCAAGGTCATTTTAAAGCAGGACTCGAGAGAAGATACAGGGAAATGCTTCCTCCCATCAGTTTCCTCCCTTAATTAATGGCATTAGTGATAAGGACAGTGGCTTTGTGGCTCTCTGGTGGGTGGAAATGCTGCAGAAATAGTGCTCTGACTGAAACGACAACAGAGGAAGAAACTGTCTTTGGAGCATCCCACCCCCACCCCAGGTGCTCAGGACCCTCCTCATTTACTCCCACTCCCCCAACACAGGCATCTATACAGGTATCAGCTAAGCTGCAGTTGTGCCTTCCCAAGGAGCCCTCACCTCGCTGCCATTTAAAAGTCAGTAGCCTGGGAATTCCCTGGCAGGGCAGGGTTAGGACTTTGTACTTTACTGCCAAGGGTTGGTTTTTTTGTTGGTGGTTTTTTGTTTTTTTTTTCCATTTTTGGCCAAGCTGCGAGGCATGTGGTATCTTAATTCCCTGACCAGGGATCAAACCCGTGTCCCCTGCATTGGAAGTGCAGAGTCTTAACCACTGAACCACCAGGGAAGTCCAGAGTTTTTTAAAAGAGGATCTGGAATGAGCGATTCCTTTACCCAAATGAAATATTCTATAAACGGGAAGGAGGATAAGCAGATATTTTTAGTCAGGGAGTCCTCTCCTTCAAACATGCTACCTTGATGAGTGCCAATCATTTCCCTGAAAGAGTAGACGTCCCCCCACTACAGCTCATGATGGCAGAAAGTTTAAATTTTTTTAAGTTGAAGGTCTTGTCTTCATATCCAGATGTCCAGAACATCAAGAAGTTGAGAACAAGGTACTTCCTGCATATGCATCCCAACCACTTTTCCAGGACTGTACAGTAAGGGCTGCTTGGGGTTACACTAGGAATGCAGAGGCTTTTGGTGGAGCTGGGATTATTGGGGGTGGGGGCAGGGGGTGGAGTTAGAGATGTCGCCTCAGTGACTCCCAGCCCAGGAAGGGTGCTCTCTTACCTCCGGGGCAGGGAGCACACATCTCTGGAATTTAAACTGCCCTTTGTGGAGTTCAGCTTGGGCCAACCGGTTAAAGAAACAAAAGGCCCGAACTGAAGCACACTCACAGCTTCTCAGTCACAAAAGCAAGCTGAAGGCAAGACCTGTGACCTCCAGTTCCCAAACTCACAGCCGGGTGCTCCTTCATGGTCAGCACAACCTTACTCTTTAAACATACAAGCTGCATCTCTTAAAAATGTTCAGCCTTCAGCTGACCACATTTAATCAGAAGAAGGAGTTCTAAGCCCCTGGCTCCATGCCCTTCACAGCAATGACCTTGGAGGCACCCAGAGAGCATGTGCTTCCAGGGCCTTATTTCCTGGCAAAGGCAACGACAGCCTCAAAGTTTGGGCTCATAAACTCCTTACTGAAAACTCTGCCTGACCTCATCTGAAGCACTGTGACTTTAAAGCTTTGCACAAGCCTTTTCATAGAACCATTTGGTTTTGCTAAAGGGGTGGAGGTGGGAAGAGAGGTGCTTTCCCTTGCCAAGCCACAGGAGAGCAGCATGGAATTAGGCCACTGGCCTCCCAGCCAGGCACAGAAACTGGGGAGCAGACCAGGGTTAAGACTGTGACCGTGATAAAGGATGATAATCGCCACCACAGGCAAGAGGATCTTTTTCTAATTAAACTCTCCTTTACCTCCTGGGAGAAGTCTTGCCGAGCCAAAAGCCCCAGGACCAAGTGAGCTGAGAGAGAGAACTGCAAAAGAAAAATAAGCACACAAATGAGATCTCTAGCTCCAAGGAGGACATCACAGGGAAATGCCCCTAGCTGGAAAGGAGGTCTCGAGTGGGAGATATACATGCCCATGGGTATCTCGGCAGTCTCAGCTGGTGGCCTCGCACAGCCTCAGCTTTGCCTCAGCGTCTACCCCAGGAGGCTGCGTACACAAAAGCTCGTGAGAATGCTCCTCAACACTGATACTGCCAGGATTCAAAGGAGGGGCCAAAATGCATCTGAGACCTACAGGGAGAATGCCCCAGGAAGGGAAGCCAGAGGCGTGTACTGCAGGCTGAGCACTTGGCCCAGAATGTGCCCGAGCGTCCCTGGGACCAGAGCAGGCAGCCTGTGGGGCAGGGTGATTCTTCTGCGACCCCAGGCTCCCTCCCCATCAGCCTTTACTCTACCCTCCTCTGCCCCATGCCTTCACTGTCTTCATGCAGTTTCCGTCTGAGGTAGCCCTCTTCCTAAGCAAGAACCCAAGTCCAGAGGATGTTCCCCTTCTCGGTCAGAACATATTCTCTGAAGCTGTGTATCTCCTAGGATTTGGTCCTCTATCAGCAAGTTTTTCTGATCAACTGACCTCTGTTAGACCCTACTTTGCCGACAAAGGTCTGTCTAGTCAAGGCTATGGTTTTTCCAGTAGTCATGTATGGATGTGAGAGTTGGTCTATAAAGAAAGCTGAGCGCCGAAGAATTGATGCTTTTGAACTGTGGTGTTGGAGAAGACTCTTGAGAGTCCCTTGGACAGCAAGGAGATCAAACCAGTCAATCCTAAAGGAAATCAGTCCTGAATATTCATTGGAAGCACTGATGTTGAAGCTGAAACTCCAATACTTTGGCCCCCTGATGCAAAGACCTGACTCATTGGAAAAGACCCTGATGCTAAGAAAGATTGAAGGCAGGAGGAGAAAGGGATTACGGAGGATGAGATGATTGGATGGCATCACCAACTCGATGGACATAAGTTTGAGCAAGCTCCGGGAGTTGGTGATGGACAGGGAAGCCTGGCGTGGTACAGTCCATGGGGGTCACAGAGTCGGACACGACTGAGCGACTGAACTGACTGACCTCTGTTAACAGGTGATCATGAGGATAAGTTTCTTCTGTAAAGAGTTTTGCATATTAACAGGGTCTTCCAGCATCAACTCTTTAACTAAAAACAGTGATTCAAATGCTCAGAATTGCAAATACCTACTCAGACTGAGAAAGAGCTAACACAGTCGTCCACTGAAACAAAAAACCACACATTAGGCACGAAGCTTCTGGGGATAACACCTTTATGTCTCCTGGACGTTAATTAGTCCCTTCTCCGATTTACAGCCAAAGAACAGCGTGTACCTGTAAACTACATGTGCTCAGCTGCTCAGTCGTGTCTAACTCTCTGCGGCCCCATGGGCTGTAGCCCACTAGACTCATTCATTCATGGAGTTTTTAAGTCAGGAATACTGGAGTGGGTTGCCATTTCCTACACCAGAGGATCTTTCAAACCCAGGGGTTGAATCCAAGTCTCTTGCACCTCCTGTATTGGCAAGCAGATTCTTTACCACTAGCACCACCTGGGAAGCACATATGATACATACACATCTATCGTTTTTCCTTTTTTAAAAATTGTGCTTCTGAAAAGATGAGCGTTCTGTGTGTCTTGATGGTTAACTTGGTGAGGAAAGCACATTTCCCTGTAATACTTAGAAGCAAGAGTTAGAACTAAAAAGAGAAAATCAGAAGACCCATCTTTGATTCAAAAAGATCCCACCTGGAGTAGAGGATACACTGAGGCATGTTTACTGGGTGAGGGAAAAGTATCAGAGTGAGGGAGATGGAAGGATGGATGGATGGATAGTTAGACAACCAATAATGAGGGTAAACACAGACACAGCATCCTCGGCAGACTACAAAGGATGTGGAAAGATGAGGAGACATATTAGAACATGCCTTCCTACCGTCAGGGCAAATTCTCTTTTAGATATCAAAATTACCTATAACTAAAGGATCCCCCAAAGGGTCTCTCATAGTAAGTGATATTCCTCACAGCAACACTGTTAAAGGACTGAAAACTAGTTAGTATGGTTTCTCTCCTCCCCTTTCTTTAGAATATGCAACAATTTTTTTCATGGTCATTAATAAAGATCAGACAAAAAGTCATTCCTTTTGACCACAGAAGACAGACTCCAAGGCACATCTGAGAGTCAGAGGTAAGAGTAGCCCTGGGTGAAGGATCAGTGGGAGGAATAAAGAGTCAAAATGAACATCTCTCTACGCAGACTCAAGATCCCTAAGGCACACACACAGCTCAGTGGTAGAGCTGGGACAAGGAACCTATGCATATTCTTCAACATATAGCACTAGTGGATTCTGAGAAGGACTGTTACTGAATTGTGTGTAGGCGAAAATGAAGCTTCCCAAATTGTATTCCTGTATGCTCTCTCTCCCAGCATTTCTTCATCAAGTTCATCTAATCACATGAATGTGGAAGTACAAACTGGAAACAAAATTAGTTTAAACATATATCTATTCTGGAAGCAGAAGTATCATATGACACCCTTGACATGTGGAATCTAAAAAGAAATAATACAAAAGAACTTACTTACAAAACAGAAAGAGTCTCACAGAAAGCAAACTTATGGTTGCCAGGGGGGCGAAAAACGAGGGGAAGGGATAGTTAGGGAGTTTGCGATGGACATGTACACAGGGGTGCTCAGTCACTCAGCCATGTTCAACTCTTTGCGACCCGCATGGGGTATACTCTGCCAGGGTCTTCTGTGCATGGGATTGTCCAGGCAAGTATACTGGAGTGGGGTGCCATTTCCTCCTCCAGTGGATCTTCCCAACCCAGGGGTCGAACCCACGTCTCCTGTGTCTCCTTCACTGACAGGCAGACGCTTTACCACTGAGCCACACGGGAAGCCCTGGACATCCACACACTGCTATATTCAAAATGAATAACCAACAAAGTCCTGCTGTACAGCACATGGAATTCTGCTCAGTGTTACAAGGCAGCCTGGATGGGAACGGAGTCTGGGGAAAATGGACACATGTGTATGTATGGCTGAGTCCCTTCTCTATCCACCCGAAAGTATCACAACATTGTTAATCAGCTATACCCCAATACAAAATTAGAAATTTAAAAAAAAATAAATTAAAAAATACAAATCTACCTATAAGTGTGGCGCTTAAAATGTTCAAAATAGGATTGAGTGACTACCCACTTCCACCAAAGGGCTTGATGATTGCTTGTGTTCTAGGTCAACTCTACAAAACGTGGTGTCCCATTAAGTCCTACACACACAGGATTTGTAACATTGCTCCTTGCAATGTCTCTTTTAGAGTATCAGGATAAATCAATTCTTCTCTATTTCTCATGCTGAGCAGGCTGAAAATCTTACTACTGAATGAGGGAATCAGCTTAAGAGTGACTACACTTTACCAGCAAAACCCAGACTTACCTTTAGTAGAGCCAGGGTTTGCCTTACAAGAGTGCCGCCTAGTGTCTATATGTGGAACTGCACACAATTTGTCTTAACACAGTTAAGGACCTAGATTATTTGTGTTGTGGGACAGAAGAGACTTGCTTTATGCAACCACAAAGAGTAGGACACGACTTAGTTATCAAACAACAAAGTTTCTAAGGGGCTTCCCTTGTGGCTCAGTGGTAAAGAATCCTCCTGTCAATTCAGAAAAACTCGGACTCAAATCCTCGTTGGGAAGATCCCCTGGAGAAGGAAGTGGCAATCCACTCCAGCATTCTTGCCTGGCAAACCCCAAGGACAGAGGAGCCTGGCATGCGACAGCCCATGGGGTCACAAAAGAGTCGGGCATGACTTAGAGATTAAACAACAACAGAATTTACAGGCAGACATGATTTTGTGAATCAAATTATATTCTAATTGATTTCTGCCTATTTCAAATATGCTTTCACATTGAAAGGGCCCCTGACACATAATGAAGATCACAATTTAAAGTATAGCGGGGACTTCTGTGGTGGTCCAGTGGTTAAGAATCTACCTGCCAATGATGGGACACTGGTTCAATCCCTAGCCTAGGAAGATTCCACATGCCACAGATCAACTAAGCCTGATGCTACAACCAGAGAAACCCGTGCACTCTGGAGCTGATGCTCCCCAACAAGAGAAGCCACCAGCATGAGAAGCCCAAGCACCACAGCTGGAGAGTAGCCCCTGCTCACCCCAACTGAAGACAGCCTTTGCACAGCAATGAAGACCCAGCGCAGCCAAAAGTAAACATTTCACTTAGAAATGCCGTATTTAAAAATATATAAATAGAAAAACAATGACACTAATTAACTTGTTCACAAAACAGAAACAGACTGACAAAAAACAAACTTATGGTTCCAAACAGGAAAGAAGGGGAGGGATAAATTAGGAGCTTAGGATTAAAAGACACACACTACTTTATATAAAATATATAAACAAGATCTTACCATATAGCATAAGGAACTATATTCAACATCTTGCAATAATCTATAAAGAATCTGAAAGAGAAAAAAAAGAAAAAAAATATATATATATATATATAACTGAATCACTTTGCTGTACAACAGAAACTAACACAATGTTGTAAATCAAATAGACCTCAATTAAAAACAATTTAAAATTTTTAAAAATAAAAAAGAGTCAAGCATAGCTGTCAGGCCTCCCAGTCTCCAGGGACACAGAGTCAAACTCTTCCAAGAACTTTCTCCCCATATTTTGCTCCAGGCCCTTCAGGCCCAGAATGCTTGGTTCAGCAGCTCAGCAAGCACCCAGTCACGCGTGAGACACTGGTCTTCAAGCTTTGCCTTTCTGAGTGGTTCCCTCAGAAACCCCCGCTCACTTGGCTCAGAAGGTATGGAAGGAGGTAAAACACCAAGGTATTCTCTACTCTTTATAAAGTAACTCTGACAAATCTTCTAATAAAGTCTAGCTTTCTGTTATAAAGCCAGTGGGTACAGTCACTGGATCAATCAACTTGGCCATTTTTTCACAGCTGTCATCTTGGTCTTATCATCGCATGTTGAGTAGCAGTGGCCACTGGGTGGTTTTCCATGTCCTCTGGTGTGTTCATTTTCTATTGCTGCTGTTTAACAAATTACCATGAACTTGACAGCTTCAAACAGCACACACTTATTATATTAATATTATGGTTCTGAAGATCACAAGTCCAAACTGGGTCTCCCTGGACTTAAATCAAGGTGTTGGTTGCAGTGTTGTGCTATTCCAGAGGCTCTATGGCAAAATCTCTCTTTTTGATTTTCTAGTTTCTAGAACTACATTTCTTGGCCTCGTGGCCCTCTTCCATCTTCAAAACTAGGAATGGCCGAGCAGGTTTTTCTCTAGTAATATCATCTCGATACTGTTGCCTCTGCTTTTCTCTTTCATCTTAAAGGACCTTGATAATTGCCTTGGACCCACTTTGACAAATCAGCAGGTAAGAGATAAATTGGGAGTTTGGAATTAACATATAGTACAAGGAAATGTATTCGGTGTCTTATAATAACCTAAAATGGAAAAGAATCTAAAACAGATATGTAGATATGTTAGAACTGAATCACTGCTGTAACCCTGAAACTAGCACAATGTTATAAATTAGCTATACTTTAGGTTTTTTTTTTAAATGGTTTTAAAAAATGCCCTCCCTAGACACAGAGCTTAGAGTTCTCAAATAGATGAGTGGCTAAGAATGCCCAAGCCAGAGCTTAAAGGGGTTTTCTTTCTAATTGTAATCTTTCAGATTTCACATCTAAAGAATCAAAACAGCAACAATAAACAACACTGCAGTGATGGGTGGTGACCTTGGGTTAGGAATAGAAGGGAGGGGATAAGCAGTGGGTGCCCTTATAAAAAGGCAGCCACGTGGGTCTCCATGTGGTCATTCCATCTGACCTGAGCAAGACTGAAGTGTTGAGCTCAGTCCTGACTGCAGCAGTGATACACAAACCTGTCTACGTGCTAGGATGGGACAAGACGAGGATTAGACAGTGGTGACGGCTGCATGACATGGCGACGCACTAAAGACCACTGAAGCATACACATGCAATGATTACAACAACAGGAAAAGTGTCGAGAACCAAACATATGTGTACACGCTAAGTCACTTCAGTTGTGTCTGACTCTGCGACCCCATGGACTGTAGCCCACCAGGCTTCTCTGTTCACAGGATTCTCCAGGCAAGAATACTGGGGTGGGTTGCCATGCCCTCCTCTAGGGGATCTTCTTAACCCAGGGACTGAACCTCCATGTCTTGTGTCTTCTGCACTGGCAGGCAAGTTCTTTACCATTAGCACCACCTGGGAAACCCAAGAATTAAATATACACATAGCTAAAAAATGAACAAAAGCAAAGCTAGAAAAATCTAAATCTAAATAAGTCATGAGACTTCCATGATGGTCCAGTGGCTAAAACTCCACACTCTCAGTGCAGGGAGCCTGGGTTCAATACCTGGTCAGGGACCTAGATCTGACATGCTACAGCTAAGACCTGGCACAGCCAATAAATAAATAAATAAAATTTAAATAAAGACTGTGGACCCCAGCAATGTCAATATCCTGATTATAATACTGTAGATAGTTTTGCTAAATGTTATCACTGGCAAGAACTGGACAAAAGGCACCCTAGGAGTTCTCTGTATTATTTCTTAGACCTGCATGTAAATCTACACTTCCCATAAAAATGTCCATTTTTTAAATGGCTATAGTTTTGCAA
The DNA here is from genome assembly GCA_007570785.1 of Antilocapra americana. NCBI lineage: Eukaryota > Metazoa > Chordata > Mammalia > Artiodactyla > Antilocapridae > Antilocapra > Antilocapra americana. Next base: position 7,257,299 of record ML664176.1, on the reverse strand, counting down.
GACTGGTTTGTTGTATAATTTTCTAATAGTATCTGAAGACAGTGGAAAAAGAAATGCTTTTGGTTCATTAATCAGAAACTTTCCCCAAACGTGAAATCCATCCTCTAGGGTTCAGAGATTCCACACTACCCGCAAGTGGTCAGTATTCTTTACTAACTACATATCTAGATAGTCAGGGGGTTTCCAAGAAGTGATGTATCCTGAGAAGGCCTGAACTACATTTATTTTGTTCTCAATCCACATTTCATCCCTGAGATTCATTTCTTTTAGAGATCTAGAAATAAAAACAGCATTTATAAAAATTATTCTTTCCATCAGTTTCGCTGTGGGGCAAAATAAACCATTTCATTCAAGTTCTCCAGCCAATTTTACTAAGTTCAAATAAGGACACTGCACACGTATGCATATATGCAAGTCTACAGAGACAGTGGCAAACCACAATAACTAGATCTACATATTCTTAACCCGAAAAAGTAACTGTTTTTCTGTCCTATGTCCCTCTGCGTCCCCCTCCCCTGAAGTCTTAGTTAACAATAACCCAAGACAGTAATTCCACGCACTGAAATTGTTTCCTGGCCTTGACACTTCCTGTTGGGACCAAACACATCTGAACACATCCATGCCGGGCTCCCCATTCACAGTAGAGTTGTGCTTTCTTAGCAAACAGGAAATTTTCAAAGTACCCCCCACTTAAGTGGCTATACACTTATTCCTACAGTAGTAGATGTTGGTTTATGAAACACTTTGGAAATTCTTTCTTACAGTTACCTTCAAAGCTTGTACCATTTGTTTTTTTAATCTATCCTAACCAGTGGGATCTTTTTTCCCTTTAAGGAAAGGCTTTGTTGACTGGGAACAGCTAACGAGAATTCACAGCTGAAGTTGGTCAAAAATGTGGACAATGGAGCTTGTTAAAATTACTTTATCATCCAGAATACCCAAAAAGAATGAATTTTTAAATATGTGTGCTCCCCAGACTAGCTCCGAAGGCAGACTAAGAAGAATTTCCATTGTTTCAGGCAACAATAGCAGTAGAATAAATGTACTATCAACCCCATGGAGATCTCTTAAGAAGACAATTGCTAGGATAAATAACTTCTAGCATATGCATAACATTAGGGGTATAAAAAGGGACCCAGGGCTCTGAACTTCCACCCCCAGGCCACCTACAAGCTAATATTCTGTGAGCCCAGAAGGGGTAAAACTTTTAGAACTGTGAGACCTGTGATAGAATTGTCAGAACTACATGAACACAATTCCATAGGTAGTGGCATAATTGGTAGACTACTATAAACTTTTATTCAACACAGAAAATTAAAACAAAGCCCATAAGCACCTTGAGCATCATCTTGAGTAGAAAACTACCATTCACAACCACTCCAAATTTCTGAGTCCATTTTTTTTTAATCAGGCTTTTTACTATGTAGATGTGAGTCATTTTTAGGAAACATGTAAAGTGCCCGGGCTCAGGAAGGAGTTCAATAAATGGTAGCTATTATTATTATTATGCTTGAGGGGCTGGGGTGGAATTACTATCTCTGTTCTTAGGTAAAGAGAGACTACAGTGGATCCTTGAACAATGTGGGTATCGGGGGTGCCAACCTTCTGCACAACAGAAAATCCCTGTACAACTTAAAGTCAGCCCTCCATATACTTGTGTGTGTGGGTGTGTGCTCAGTCGTGTCCAACTTTTTTCGACTCCATGGACTGCAGCCCACCAGGCTCCTCGGTCCTTGGAGTTTTCCAGGCAAGAATACTGGAGCGGGTTGCTATTTCCTTCTCCAGGGGATCTTCCCAACTCAGGGATTGAACCCAAGTCTCCTGAGTCTCCTGCATCGGCAGGTGGATTCTTTACCACTGAACCACCTATCCGTGGATTCAATCAGCCACGGATCTATAAATATAGTGGCACTGTATCTACTGCTGAAAAAGATTGCATATAAGCAGACCCGCAGCAGACCAATAACCTCAGATATGCAGATGACACCACCCTTATGGCAGAAAGCAAAGAGGAACAAAAGAGCCTCGTGATGAAGGTAAAAGAGGAGAGTGAAAAAGCTGACTTAAAACTCAGCATTCAAAACACGAAGATCATGGCATCCAGTCCCAACACTTCATGGCAAATAGAACGGTAAACAATGGAAACAGTGACAGACTTTATTTCCTTGGGCTCCAAAATCACTGCAGATGGTGGCTGCAGCCATGAAAAGACACTTGCTCCTTGGAAGAAAAGCTATGAAAAACCTAGGCAGCGTATTAAAAAGCAGAGACATTACTTTGCCGACAAAGGTCTATCTAGTCAAGGCTGTGGTTTTCCCAGTAGTCATGTATGGATGTGAGAGCTGGACCATAAAAAAGGCTGAGCACTGAATAACCGATGTTTCTGAACTGTGGTGCTGGAGAAGACTACTGAGAGTCCCTTGGACTGCAAGGAGATCCAACCAGTCCATCCTAAAGGAGATCAGTCCTGAATATTCACTGGAAGGACTGATGCTGAAGCTGAAGCTCCAATACTTTGGCCACCTGATGCAAAGAACTAACTCACTGGAAAAGACCCTGATGCTGAGAAAGATTGAAGGCAGGAGGAGAAGATGACTGAGGACGAGATGGTTGGATGGCATCACTGCCTCAATGGACATGAGTTTGAGAAAGCTCCAGGAGATGGTGAAGGATAGGGAAGCCTGATATGCTGCAGTCCATGGGGTTGCAAAGAGTCAGACACAACTGAGTGACTGAACAAAAGCAGATCAAACCAGTGTTGTTCAAGAGTCAACTGTATTCATGTCTAAGATTACCATATTACTAAATCCTAACATTGTTAGCATGGTTGAGTTTCACAAATTTTATATATTCATATATAATTTGGTCTAATGTGTATTTTATCACATAACACTTATTTTACACAATATACTTATAATACCTATTACATATTTATATAACATTTATGTAATACATACTATAATTTATTTTATACAATATTTATATAATGTGCTTATATATGTTTATATTTTAAACATACATATTTATATGCTATTTATTTTTCTGTTATATTGTATATTTGTACTATATAATATTTTGAATATATACTTATATAATTTATCTGTACAGATTACTTATAATTTTCTACAAATGGAATTCACTTGAAGTCAATCATTTTTCCTAGTAATTTTTAAAACTAAAATTCTAAAAGAGGCAGGAATTTCAATTTCTTCCACTAAAGGAGGAAGAAACTAGAAGCCCAGGTACTCTTTGAAAACTTAAAGGACAAAGGCAAACATGATAAAGGGTCCTCAGCTTCTGCCAGGTCTTCTACCTTTGTTGTTATTTCTTTTTTTGACAACCACCTACCCTGTCCCCTATTTCAACTAGCCGATAAATCACAAGGCTTACAAAAACAGTCCTCAGAAAACACTGTTGGAATGGTCGTCTGGACCCCAAACAACAGACGTGGAAACAAGAACAACCCCCAGACGCAGGTTCAATTAATACAGAAAACCGCTGCCTAAGTTGGCACCAAGGGGCTACCCCAGCAGTAAAGAATCAGAGATGTAAGAGACTCGGGTTTGACCTCTGGGTCAGGAAGATCCGGTGGTGAAAGAAATGGCAGCCTGCTCCAGTGTTCTTGCCTGGAGAATTCTGTGGACAGAGGAGCCTGACGGGCTACAGTCCATGGGGTCACAAGGAGTCAGACATGACTGAGCACACACAAGCCGACACCACCCAACCAGAACTCAGCCGCCCACCCTGCCACTCCCTGCTTGATGGATGGATCACCCAGTCAGCGGGTGCTCTCTGATGTAGCTCAGCTAAAGCCTTTCAGCTCTATTTGAGTCACTAAATCCTTTTCTTCTGACACCATGAAAATATTTGTTTCATCACACAACTTAGAACATTTGTATTAGCAGGGGGAAAAAAATGATCATGTTAAATCATATTGATAGCAGGTATTTATGATTTAGCAACATTACAACTATGAGTCCCTGGGTTCAAGGCAAAAATAACTCCACCTAAGCCAGATCAGCAGTCTTAGAATCTCCCAATCAACACTCACCTGCTCCTTAGTCAGTCATTTTTGGCGTCCTCCAGTTTGCCCACAATAGTAGATGTCAATGATGTAAATGATGTAAGAACTATTTGGGAGAGAACTTGATTCTTCTCATTCATTTGGAAAGTGTACTTATGCACAAAGTACTTACGTACTTCAGGCTGCCTTTTGTCAGAGGACCATTAAGCACCAGCATTCCACAGCCTGGGGCAGCTCCTTTTCATACACAAAATTCCCAACATCTTCATGGGTTACACTTTGCAAATGGAAATGGCATCCAGAATGCAGTAAGGCAATGACCATAATCAACTCAAAAGGGTACACTTGGGTAGATGTACCATCCGAGAAGACAGTACATCTGTCCTCAGCATAATGAACCAAAGGGTATCAGCACACTGTAAACATAGCCTATGGCAAGGGATTAAGTGACTTTCCTGGAGTGAGACAAGATGGAGAACCTCTTGGCCCAGAATAGATAGGTAGATAGACAGACAGACAGATTAAGAACTAACAGCAGACAAGAAGGTGAATGCATTTTATTACTAGTTCTATTTTTGTTACTACACCAATAATCTTCCAAGCCAGTGGTTCTTGCTTAGAAAACGTAAATGAAGGGGAAACTCTTCAAAGAGCCAAGTTGATGGATTCAAATTTAAATGCTAACTGGGCACAGGAATGTAACCTCCTGGGTCCTTAGTGACTGCAAGTTGGGATCTAACTCAGCTCTAGTTCTCATTTTGAATGTCAAAACCCTTGCCTTGCTTGGTGTCAGCAGCTGTTTAAAGAATCACCAGGAGAATTCAACTGGTGTTGTTTAGTAGCTCAGTCATGTCCAACTCTTTGAGACCCATGGACTGCAGCACACCAGGCTTCCCTGTCCTCTACTATCTTCCAGAATTTGCTCAAACTCATGTGCATCGAGTCAGTGATGCCGTCCAACTGTCTCATCCTCTGATATCCCCTTTTCCTGCCTTCAATCTTTCCCAGCATCAGGGTCTTTTCCAGTAAGCTGGATCTTCACATCAGGTGGCCAAAGTATTGGAGCTTCAGCTTTGGCATCAGTCCTTCCAATGAATATTCAGGGTTGATTTCCTTTAGGATTGACTGGTTTGATCTCCCTGCTGTCCAAAGGACTCTAAAGAGTCTCAATAGCGAACAGCGTAGGCAAATCCCAGGGATAATGATGGGGGAAAATGTATCCTCTGAGGCTTTCGACAAGATATAACAACCTCAAGGAAGACTTCACAGCTCATCCCTGACTTCCTAGTCACTCCACCGAGAGGAAGAATCCTGAGCTGTCTGCGGTTCCCTCCTACTTCCTGCGGCATTTAGGTAGTAGAGCTCCAGCGATACCAGAACCTTGAGGAAAGATTCTCTTCATCATTGAGAGGCAGGAAGAAACTCACAGTTAGGATGAGGTTTTGATAAGCCTCTTCCCAAATAAATAGTCAAGGCCCTGTGATTCCCAAGTCCAGAGCAAACACCAAGTCCTAAAGTCAAAGGAAGGCTACACTGCTCTGTAACAGGAACACAGTGAACACACACACGTGTGTGCACATGCCAGTTCACCTCTGTGTGCCAAGGCAATTAACGCAAGTCCCTTGGTCTGCCATTTATTGCTAAGGCTGTGGGCAGAGATCTTGGGTCATACAAAGACTATTCTCCACAGTTCTCTCTGCTAACACACCAGGGGCCAGGGAGCATGCTGAGGCCTTCACAATAACAAACGCAGGAGTCACCAGCTGGGACAAAGGCCCATCCAGAAGGCAGGTGCCCAGTGTAGAGACATCCCTGGCAGACACATGGCTGTCACACATAATACCTGCAGTGGGTTGGATAATGGCATCAGAAGGTATCAGATCCTAATCTCTGGAACCTATAAATGCGACTCCATATGGCAAAGACTTTGCTGATGTGACTGAGTTCTGGCTCTGAAAAGCAGAGGTGATCCTGAATTATCCAGGTGGACCCTAAATGCAATCACGTGCCATGTCACGCTCTGTCACTTCAGTCATGTGAGACTCCACGGACTGTAGCCCTATCCCGCCAGGCTCCTCTGTCCATGGGATTTTCCAGGCAAGAACACTAGACTGGGTTGCCATGTCTTCCTCCTGGGTATCTTCCCAACCCAGGGGTTGAAACCAAGTCTCTTGAGTCTCCTGCATGGCAGGCGGATTCTTTACTGCTGAGCCACAGGGGAATCCCCAAATATAATCACAAGTACCCTTTAAAAAGCAAAGCAGAGGAAGACTTGGCACAGACAGAAGAGGGGAAGGCAATGAGACACAGAGACCAGAATGGAGTGATGTAGCCACAAGTTAAGGAAGACCGGCAACCCGGGATGCTGGAAGAGAGAGTTTTGAAGGGAGTGGGGCCCTGCCGACACCTAGACTTCTGCCAACTGGTGTCAACTTCAGACTTCCAGCCTCCAGAACTGACAGAGAATCAGTTTCTGATATTTGTAGTGATTTGTTATTGTGGCAGTTATGTAACAACTAGCCAAGTTATCTAACATTGGAATTTTCACAACATAAAACTTCACTAAAGGTTATTTTAGGCTTGGAAAAGTAATACTGCTTAAAGAGTAATTACCATGTGTCTGCATCAAAGAAAGAACTGAGACTACCTCCATGGCCAAACCCACTTGCCACTCTCATGGCCCATGAGGTATATTGATGGGTCTGCTCAAACAAAACTGGCCCAGAGAATCTGCCTATCACAGGAGGCAAATATCCAACCTAGTTTTAACATGAAATCTCACTTCGTCTTCCTCTTTGCTATATTTATATTGAAGTCATTCTGCCCATTCTGGAGGATAAGGCAATCTTTCCAAGGATGGACTGCAAGACCTGTGTTCCCTTTTTCTCTGGCTACAGCATTTCTAAGGCTAAGGCCATCTTCCAGAGATAAGGGATGTGCCTTTCGTGGTCCCAGGAACCAGGCCTAACTGGAAGAAAACTCCAGAGCCCCCTAATAAACCAATAGCTGCTCCAAAAGAAATCACTATCAGAAAAGGGTAAACATTTTGCTGAACTGCAAAAGAAGGCAGTGGTCAAGGAAAGGGATCAATACCCTAAGAAGGGAAGGGGAAACCAGACATTGTGGAGAGAAACCAGCCACTTTGCTTAAGAGGAACTGCCCAGAGATGGCAAGGTCTCATTACAAGAATGGACAGCAAACATCTCAGGGGTAACAAGGATGGACTTAGCCTCATGGAACTACTCCAACCCAAGTGCAGGGAGCTGACCATGAAAATGCCTCCTTGAAACCTAGCACTCTTGATGGAGCGGGGTCTGGAAAGGCCAAGATCCTAGGGGCATCACTAGAAAGAGAGGTCCACAGGGAGCTTGGTTAGGACCAAGCAGTGGTTTTAACAGGAGGCAAAACAGAACATGACATCTAGAAGGGGAACTATGACATCAAATTTATGACTGCTTCCCTGCTCCAAAATTTGGGTTAATAGTGGATATGTGTGAGAAACTCTTTCCTGATTATTCCAAGTTAGACATGGAAAATCTTTCGTCATGGGTTGAACTGTATCCCCCCAAAAGAGACACACTGAAGTCCTCACCCCAAGTACCTCATCACCAGACCATTTTAGAAATAGAGTCTTTACAGGGATAGTCAAATCAAACTGAGATCACTGTGGTGGGCTCTAATCCAATAGGACTGGAGTTTTTATAAAAGAGAGGATCTGGACACAGAGACTGACATGCCCAGAGAAAGACAGCATGAAGAGACACAGGAGAAAGCTACAAGAAGACAGGAATGGAGTGACATATGTATAAGGAAGAAATCCCAGAGACTGCCGGCCACCACCACAAGCAAGGAAGAGGCCCCTACAGGCTTTAGAGGGAACAGGGCCCTACTGATACCTGGGTTTTGGTCTTGTTTTTTGAGTCGTGAGACAATTCATGTCAATGGTTTTAAGCTGCCTGATCTGTTGGTTACAGCAACCCTAGGAAGCTGATACGCCTTGCTTTTCCAAATGTATAATATATGCAAAAATTTATCAGACATGTTCAATTCCCACCCCATCCTCCAGCAACTTCCACACCACTCAGACACACTCACAGCCCTCTCTCAGGGGCTCAGGAAGGTCACGGTTCCAGAGGGTTAATCCCTTTAATGCACACTATCAAGAGCTTTCAAACTATTTTTTTTTTAATGAAAACAAACTCAACCCATCAACAAAGTGAAAAAGATGTTTCTCCCACATGCTTTTACTTTGATGCAAAATTTATTTAAAACAATATTACATTATTACTGTTTGACGGCACCCCTTTCAAACCTGGCACCAGAAGAAAATAATCGACTCTATATGCTCTAAAGACAACCAAAAAAAAAGAAATGACAACAACCTGACAACAGTGCTCAACCTGACAACAAATGACACTGTCTTCCTCCTGAGTCTCTCAGGAAAAGACACCGCACATATTAGACATTTTAAATTCAGTCTCTCATAAAACAGACAGCCAATGCCAAAGACAAAGGACACAAAAGAATATCGACTAAACATACACAAATTTCTGTCATGATCCTCAGGATATTTTTAATTTTTTGCATAATAGCTCAAAAAATAATTACATTAGATATATACAGATAGAGATATAGTTATATGTAAAGCAATAAATAAGATTACTTTGCCAGGAAAAAAAAAAACCCGTAGTCTCTGACATAGAACACACAGTTTCAAAGGTCAGAGATAGGAATCTTCAGACAATTCACTCACTTAGGCTGAGTTATGTTTGTTCAGTAACTAAGATAAGACTCTGTTCAGATTGTGTTAAGCTGTATGCAGCAGGAACCTGACTTGATTGCCTTCACAAATTAGGGTTTATTTTTCTTATAGGAGCAGAAATCAGAAACAGGCCAACCATGGCTGGACCAGATGCTCAAAGAAATCACCAGTAATTCAGGCTTCATCTAATCCCCTGCTCTTCCATCTTTAGCATGTGGCCCTTGTCCTCATGGTCACATGATGACTTCCTTCTAGGCAGCAGTAGAAAGGAGAAGTGTGTGTGTGCTCAGCCATATCCAACTCTTTGCTACACATGGGCTGTAGCCTGCCAGGCTCTTCTGTCCATGGGATTCTCCAGGCAAGAATACTGGAGTGTGTCGCTATTTCCTCCTCCAGGGCATCTTCCCAACCCAGGGATGGAAACCGAGTCTCCTGTGTCTCCTGTATTGGCAGGCAGGTTCTTTATGACCAAGGCACCTGGGAAGCCCCCATAGAAAAGAAAGAGGAAAGGCTAGAGGTAAACAATGTGTACCAACTGAATCTGTCCATTTGTCAGTTAGACTTGTGTCTAACTGCCCGGAACAGAGTCACTCTTATTTCTAAGAAAGGCTGGAAAATCCAGTTTCACACTGCTCCATTATTGCCCCAAATCAGTATTAGTAGGGAACGTGGAGGAGAATGATATCAAGAAGAGGGAAATTTAGCAGAATCTGCTGTGAAGTATGAGGAATAAAAACCCAAAATGCTATCTCTCTGTTAAATCATCTCTCCTAGTTTTAAGATATAGTTAAACTAGTATATATCATCAGTTAATCTTATGATGCAAGGTAAAACCACCTAACCTGCAATATAAATGGGTTTAAACAGTTTTTTTTTTTTAACAGTTCCAGGCTGGAAATAAGCAAGAATTTGACAAAATTAGGATGCATGTACAAAGATGCTAAATTCAGCATCACTGTTTATAAAAGTTCAAAGCTTCGAAGTTCAAGCAACATTGTTTTTGGCTGTGCCACAAAGCATGCAGGATCTCAGTTCCCTGACCAGGGATCAAACCTATATCCCCTGCAGCAGAAGTGCAGACGCTTAATTGGGAAGCCCAAAAGTTCAAACAACTTTATATAACCATCAATATAGAATTTTTTTAATTTATGGTACAACCATATGCTGAGAAATCTAAGCAGCTCTTTAAAAATGAGGCAGAATTAAATGTTGACATGGACAATGTTCCAATTTTGGACAATGTTCCCATACTGACTGTGAAGTGATAAACAAATCAGATTCCATTTACCTGAACACTTGTGTATGCACATACCTATTGATGTCATTGCATAAAAGGATGAATATAAAATACATACCCATTGTTGAGGCCAGGTGAACAGGGGGAAGAACTAGGAATGGTGTTTGCAGGACAAGAAAGCTTATATTTTCCTCTTTATACACCTGTATTACTTGATATTTAAAAAATAAAAGTGCATTTATCTATTACTTGTGTAACTCTAAAATAATAAAAGCAGAAAAGATAAATTTATACTGTTTTGCTCAACATGAAACTTCAGTGTTCTGGACAAGAAGATCTAGTCCCACTTTTGTTACAATATTTCTTTTTGACCACTCAGCTTGTGGGATCTTAGTTCCCTGACCAAGGATTGAACCTAGGGGCTTAGCAGTGAAAACACAGATTCCTAACCACTGGACCACCAGGGAATTCCCTGTCACAATTTTTGAACTGCAATTCCTTCATTTGTAGAAATAGGAGAGAATGTGTATCAATTTACAGGACTTTTTTGAGAAACAAATGAGATAAAGAATATATAAGTTCTTTGGAAAAAATGGAATACCCCCTAGATAGACAGATGTAAGATGTCATTATTACACCCTAAAACTTTCCAGAATTCATTTATTCATTCAATAAATATTTTTTCTTTAAGGGAATGCCCCTGTTCTACACACTAGGGTAAGATATCAACACCAGTGGAAATGGGTGGAAAAAAAATGGAAATTTTGATAAGAAAAGACATACCATCAAATGTCTGTCAAGACAAAATTAAGTTTGTCTCTGACTGCCATAAAATGATTACCCAAAGATAGCTTTGTGATGATTTATTAGTTCTATCCCAAGTGACATTTATTACTCTTGAGCTACCATCAGATCCACACTCTCTGGGTGAGTAGTGGATTAGACACCATCATTATCATAAAATTATTTTTTAAGTTATTGATATGGTAATAAAGCAAAACAACAGAACAAGATATCAAACTGTGGGGAGGTGATGTCTATTTTTTACTAGACATATTTTTGCATACCCTAATTTTTATGAGCATTGAATTAAATGAAATTACAACAAAGAAACAATGAGCTAAAATCAAGAAAATATAGGTGACTTTTCCTAATTAACCTAAATCCCTAAACCTCAACCCAAAGTCAAAACATATTCCTTACAGTAACAACTTGCTCATAGCTAAGAAAAACAAATGTCTAAGACAATATTGGTTAAAGTTTCCTTTTAAGAGAGCTGTCCTTTTAAGTCAACCTGTCTTCCGAACATCACAGAGTCAGTCCCAGAAATGGAGTTAGAGATAAGCAGGCCCCCAGAGTGAGGTACAGAGGAGTAAGCTTGACGTCTACCATCAGACGCCTGAACCTGATGGGGCCAACCAGGTCAGAGGAGGGCTTAAGGTGCAGACCCTTGTCCACAACAGTCACAGACTGTGGGCAGGAGCAGAGAAAAGCCAGGCAGAGGACAGGAGACTGGGGCTGGTCCCGCCCTGCATTCATTCCCACCACCGCCAGCATCGCCAGCATCACCAGAGGATGAAGAGGTGTATCGGATTGTTTCATCCTTGCAATGGTCTCACACTGTCCCCCCAGAAGAGACGAATAATAGTTTAACAGCAAATTGGGAAGGAATGGGAAAAATCCGATAGAATCCAGACTTCTCTCCCAACTCTGTTTCATCTTTAGCCCCCAACTACTAGGTGAGTGCTGGGGAGTTGTGGGCACCCCTGTCCACATTTATTCTCTGCTGCTACCCCAGTGGCATTTCCGGCTGGGCACAATCTAAATCATCTAGTTTATTTCTTCTCACTCTTCGTCTGTTCCACACTTTTCTGATTTGTTCCCTTCATTTTTCTCCCATAAATGTCCTTGCACTTTGAAGAAGTGTTGAAGAACTTATGGTTGCCAAAGGGGAGAGTGGGGGGAGAGGGAATAAATTAGGAATACTATACATACTACTATATATAAAATAAACAGCAAGAGCTACTGTATAGCACAGGAACTATATTCCTTATCTTGTAATAACATATAACAGAAAAAAAATGTGCATCACTTTTTTGTTCACCTAAAACTAACACAACATTGTAAAGTAACTGTACTTCAATTTTTAAATGGTTTAAGAAGAAGAAGGAGAAATTTTGAAGAGGAGAAAAGAAGACTTTGAGGAAAGGATGGTGGTGAGCAGGGTCCTGAGATTTATAGGGTTGAGGTTAGGCTGAGGTTTAGGTTGAGGTGTCCTATTTTCTGGTTTAGTTTCCTATTTCAACAGACTTTACCTTGGGTTAAGTATACCCTTACACCCAATGTGAGGCTCATGGAATGCAATGGGAAGGCAAGGAAGGCTGGCGAAGACATCTAGAATCCACCTTCGAAGCCACTTTCCTGGCAAGCGTGTGCCTCCTTGCCCCAGACGGGCTCACTCTCTATATTCCCAACAAGTTCACTGCTTCAATAGTGGGACCCAGACAGAGCATTTTTTTGACGCTAGATGTGTGCCCATGTTTGGGAAGAGAGGGTGCTGAGTGTAAACCTGGAAAACCTGGGCGCTCATCTGCTTCAGAAACAGTGAGACAGCGCTCATTCAGACCACCGCAACAAACTGGCACTGCAAGTCGCTCTCAGCCTTGGGACTGTGATCAGAGTGACGGAACCATAGATGAGAGAGCCAAAGAGGGCCTCGAGGTCACCATCCAGTGCCACCCTGCCCTGTCCCCCTCTGCACAGGTGAGGCTGCCCACTGAGGCCTCCAGCCCCCTGAAGCGTTCATCTTCACCAAAGCCAAACAAGCGTGCAATTGCGTCCATCCATCAAAGGGTCGATGATCCTTCACAGGTAACAGTAGTCTCCAAATCTAGTCCCTGGGAACGTTCAGTACAGTGAATAAAACCCTGAGGCACTACATCACTTTGCTTATTGCTTTTTTCATAGCTCATACTGGCATCTGTTCAGCCCAAGATTATTTAAGGCCTAATGTTCATGGCGCTGGAGTGTACAGTGAAATAAATGGGGTTTCAGCTAATTAAATGCTGGCACAAAGCTGAGGTGTTTGAAAAATCACAAAATCCATCTATTACCAGTGGGTCCCAGAGCCAAGAGCTGCTGCTGCTACTTGACACAATAAAAGAGATGCTGTGCAAATTTTACATATTTTTTTGAAAATAAGTAATTAGAATATCTAGTTATTTTCTAAGGCAGAACTATCTAGCAGCTAATGTGCAGAAAGCACTGCAGATGTTCACAAACAGCAGAAATGTCAATTTGCTTTTAAGTTCCTTTTAAGCAATTTTTTACTCTAAAGAAGTAAACATTTATAACTGTGAATAAATCGTTTGTGGTTTGGGCAAATGTTTAGGAATATTCAATAAAGCATCCGTATAAATATTCAGTTATGGAGATAATTTGATTTAAATAGATGATACTTTCAATAAATAAACATTGTTCAACATGAATAAACATTTTAAACAACCAGCAAGCATCAAAACCCAGCTGATGTTTCATGCAAATCTTTGGAAAACATTTTATTTAGCAGTTCTCCTTATATACACCACACATTGTCAATGATTCTTTCAGACACCTCATTATAAGGAACATTTGCATGAAAGCAGCACCTTCTTTCAAGAGAATTCATCTTTTACAACACCATCCTTTTATTACGCTCTTTTCTTTTTGCAAAATCACCGTGTCACACAGCTGGAGTGTTATGTGGCATTATGATGTCCAAAGTTATGAGCACAACCACAGGAACCAGACTGTTTGGATTCAGAACTTTCTCTGCCATTTATGACTCTGTGACCTGGGCAATTTAATCTTGCTTACCCTCCATATCATCATATTTTAAATGGAAACCATAATACCCTCCTCAGAGGAATGAAGGTTAAATAAGATCATATTAAGTACAATGCCCAACAAACACTCTATAAACTTATGTACTATCACTTTATACAATATTGTAGAATGTGAACGTTCTCTCTGAATCATTTAAAACAGACTGCGTGTCCAGCATTTGAACCTGCAACTACGTTCCTGGGCTGCTGTTGAGAATGCAGATCGGTGCAACATTCTTGGAGAGCAATTTGGCAATAGCTATCAAAATTTGAAATGCACATTTTCTTTGCGCCATTAGCTGTGCTCCTAGAAATTTACTTATCACTAGTTAGCAAATGTATTACCAGATATCCCAGGATGTTCACTGCTGCATTTTTTAAGAAGGAAACAAAGGAGCAACTGTAATGTCCACCAATAGATAATTAGGTTACCAGGAATGCCCACTCATGAGGCTTGCCACAATGCAAATTTTACCTCTGTAAATTTGGTTATTGGATTCTTAATGCATTTCTTCCAGTGAGGAGAGAATAAGTTTTCTTCCAGGGACCTCCCCAGCAGTCCAGTCATCAGAGACTCTGCACTTCCCCTGCAAGGGTCACAGGCTCGATCCCTGGTCAGGAAACGAAGATCCCATATGCTGTATGATGCAGCCAAATAAATAGTCTCCTTCCGTAGGCGAGAGCCCCATTTGCAAAACACTGCTGACCTCTCTCTGTCCAGCGATGCACTCAACCCAAGGAGGTAGAATAACTCATGCGACTGGTAAGTCTGAGAAGAGTAACCGGACATGCTGTGCTCAGCATCCCCTTTTTATCACAGTGGATGAACAGTAGCCCTCTTCTGATCCCCCACCCCACCCCACCAGTGTCCTACCAGACTGTCCTCCCGACCAGGGACGCCTACTCCAGCATAGCCCTTCCTGTGACTGGCTGGCTACAGCTGGGTTTAAACATGGATTCTGCCAACCTCTATAATTTCTATGACAATGTAAGCGCTATGAGGACAGGAACCAGGCCTGTCTGGTTCATGGCTGCATCTGAGAGATTAGAATCGGACCTGGTAGAAAGATGTCCCTCAATATATCTGCAATGTGACTGGCCTGGCTCTTTTTCACAGGCTTCATGCACACTGTACTTTCTAATCAGGACACCTTTCTGCTTTGCCTGTCACCAACTTTGTCATGTGACTCTGGACAGATCACATAACTACCTGGAGCTTCAGTCTTCATACGTAGAAAATGACCATTAGGTGATTTTTCAGATCTCTTTCAGGTATAAAAATCGTTCTCTCTGCCTTATCCCACTCATTTGAGGACTTCCAACAACGATGCCAAAATGCATCAGCTCAGAGGAAGGCACTAACACAGTGCCCTCAGGTTCTTACCTTACAACTGAGCCGCTTAAGACGCAGCCTCTGGAAACACATTGAATACAAAAGTAAAGCCTCCCACACTCAATAAATCCTTGTTGAATTTCAGCATGAGACCAGAGAGAGAGGTATTGATGCTGGAGCTGTAAAGTACCTCAAAAAAAGACAGACCTAGCCCATTCTTTGCCCTCTTGGGTGTTCACATCCTTTCTTAGCTGTCACCCAGCCCAGGCAGATAAATATATCTTTTTTTATCTTTCCACATACATCAACCCCTTTCTTTCCTGAATCATTTTTGTTGCTTTTCTCAGAATCTTCCCCACTCTGTCTCCGACTTCCCAATATTTAATGTCAGGAACATTCACAGGGTAGGAGTAGGAGTACTATGGAAGCAATAGAGGGGGTGGGGTCACATAGACAAATAACAGTGAGGCAGCCACACTCCCTGAGCATTTACTGGGCCCTGAAGGCTGCGGGACACTCAGAACACCCATCCGAAGGCTGCGAGACGTGCAGAGCCGGCCACTGCCAATGGCATGGATTGGAGGGCCTGAAGTACAGCCTCCTGCTCACAAACAGCTAGCCTTGGTTCAAACCCCAGCTTCATCACTAAGTGTGTGTGACCCTGCACAACTGTTCCACTCCTCAGTTTCCTTGTTTAGAAAATAAGGATGACCTAAGTGAAGTAGGTCAGAGAAAAATGTCCCATGATATTGCTTACATGCAGAACCTTAAAAAATGATGAACTTATTTACAAAACAGAACTTATTTACAATTAACTTATTTACAAAATAAACAAACTCACAGACTTAGAGAATGAATTGATGGTTGGAGGGGAATGGTGGGGGGAGGGATACATTGGGGGTTGGGGATGGACATGTACACAATGATATACTTAAAATAGATATCCAACAAGAACCTACTGTACAGCACAGGGAACTCTGCTCAATATTCTGTAATAACCTAAATGGGAAAAGAATTTTTAAAAGAATTGTTGGAGGAGTGTGTAATTTCCTCGGTTCCGTGTTGAAGGGAAGGATGGACCAGTGTTACAGCTCAGTTTTATTTAGAAAGTAAAGGAAAACACATTCTCAAGGCATGAGGGCATGCCGACCCAAAAGATGCAAAGAGGAGAGAGGCCCCTCAGCCCAATTTTGGCTCCTCTTTTTATATGTTTTTTCTTCTCCCCCTGGGCCTGCCCTATGTAAACTAGGCTAACCAGGAATGCTGCTTGTTTTACCTGAGGTCCTCACTCTGTTCCTCGAACCTTCCTTTGTTCTATTTTCACGGGTTTTCCCTTCCTTGTCTTTCAGCCACCGTCATTCTGGACTCCTTTTTCCTATTCTAACTACCTAACTTCCCACCTTAAGAGATAGGAGGCCCAATTCTTTGGGAATAGGGGCATCAAGGTCTCTCTGGCTACCTCCTGCTGAACTGGGATGGCGAGGGGCATTGGGCCTTCCCCCCTTGCTAGTCTCAAGCCTCAGAGTCCTTATAGTGGTGCCCATCTAAGGATGAGTGATATTTTCTGTGGTCAGCTGTAGTTTTATATATCCTTGTTGAACTGGCACTGCATTTTGTAGCTTTTTGACCTTGGCAAAGACAAAACAGGTTAGACTAATACATGGGGCAATCATAAACAGCATCAGTATGGTGATAACAGGGACTAGCAGGGGCATTAGCCAACTCCAAATTTCCCATCACCAGGAGGATCCCCCAAAGAGAGACTGTAGCCACCCCAAGAACTCTCCAGCTTGTTCTTTCAGATCCCGTAGGGTCTGAATGTTTTTCTGGAGGACTGTGAAACTTTTTTTTAACTTAGCTGGATGTATTTACCCAGAAACAACATGTCTCACTCAAGATGGCTCAAGTCCTTCCTTGTTCAGGGATCAGGAGATCTATCTCCTGTCTGTTTTGGAGTACAACCCCTACCAAGCTGTGTCGGCTCTTTAGAGCTCTCCTGAGAAATCGTATCCCCAGAAACTTAATTTGGGGGATGTTCATTAGAATGGCACTCATTTGTAGTTCTGAATAGGTATCTGAGATCTCCCAGAGGCTCACAGATGTATTGAGTGTCCTCTTCTGTTCTCTTCCATGGCTTGACTCATGAGTAGTGAATCCAGGAGTCCTGTCCTGATACCTTGACTGCTGTGGGGACAGAAAGTATTACAGGGTAGGGGCCCTTCCATGTGGGCTGGAGTTGAGCCTTTGGGGACCCATCTTTCCAGACTTTAATTAGAGCTTGAGTCCCTGGAGCATATAGTGGTGACTCTTTAGAATCTTTTGGGTCCTGGTTGACTCCCCACAAGTGTACATCCTGTTGGAATTTCCCAATGGCCATGGTCTGAGCCTCTAGATCTAGGAAGAGGTCATTGACATAAACAAAAGGTCTTCCATATAGCATCTCATAAGGACTAAGACAAACCTGTTCCTTGGGGACAATACGGACGCAGAGGAGAGCTATTGGTAAAGCCTCCTTCTGGGTTATCTTTTTATCACTGATTTTAAGAATTGGTTGGTTCTTTCTACTTTTCCTGAAGACTGAGGCCTCTGGGCACAAAGGAGATCATAAGCAATACCTAATGCTTTAGAGACCCCTTGGGTGACCTTAGAAGGAAATGATGTCCCATTGTCACTTTGTAATGACCTGGGCAGGCCAAATCTTGGAATGATCTCATGGAGCAGTTTTTTTACCACCTTCCCAGGCTTCTCAGTCCGAGGGGAAAAGCCTTCAATCCATCCTGTAAATCTATCTATCATGACTAATAGGTATTTATACCCTTGAGAAACTGGCATCTGGGTGAAGTTCATCTGCCAGTCCTCTCCTGGGTAGGTTCCATGTCATTGGACAGACTGGGCCAGCTGGGATCTTCGAGTTCCTTGGGGGTCATTTAACTGGCAAGTGGGACATGAGGAGACCACTTGCGTTATAGTCATTTGGAGACCTTTTCCTCTGAAGGGTCTTTCTAGTAACCTTTGGAGGCCCTCTTCCCCTAAACGAGTGGTGGCATGTAAGGAGTTAACCAACTTCCATTGGAAGTTCCCAGGCAGAAAAAGGAATCACTCCTTTTGGAACCACCCCATATGCTCTTCTTGAAAGCCCTCACTCTTAGCTTTAAGAGTCTCACCTTCAGTATATGCAGGAGTTTCTGGCAAATTAATCTGTGGAACTAAGGTGGCAGTCCCTGTCAGGTCATTGTTCTGTAATGCTGCTCTCTTAGCTGCCTGATGGGCTGCTTGGTTCCCTTGTGCCACTTCCATGCTCCCTTTTTGGTGTGCTTTACAGTGGAAAACTGAAACCTCAGTGAGCAGATAGACTGCTTCCAAGAGCCTAAGGATTTGATCGCCATATTTGATTAGGGACCCTCGGGTGGTCAAGTGGCCTCTTTCTTCCCAAATAGCAACATGTATATGTAGCACCAAAAAGGCATACTTGGAGTCAGTGTAAATGACTACTCTTTTTCCTTTTCCCAGCTCTAAAGCTCAAGTCAGGGCTATGAGCTCAGCTAATTGGGCTGAAGTACCTGGTGGCAAAGGTTTAGCCTCTGTGGTCTCAAAATTGGAGACTACCTCATATCCGGTTCTTCTTTTTCCATCCAAGGCAAAGCTGCTTCCATCGGTGCACCAGATTTCCTCAGGATCGGTCAGAGGATCTTCTGACAATCTCTCTCAGGGTTTTGTCCAGTGGTCCGAGGTTTCTAGGCAAGAGTGAAAGGGGAGACAGCCCTCAGGGGTAGGCGGGAGGGTGGCTGGGTTAAGAACCTCACAAGGGGATATAGTCAGGCCTGGATTTTCCATCAGCACTACTGAATATCTGAGGGTCCTTTGATCAGACATCCAAAAATGGCCTCTCAGGTTTAGGAGTTGTTTCACTTGTTAGTTTGCCCCCAAAAAAGAGAGTTTTAAAGCATCTTCTATTAGGATTGCAATAGCTGCAATATTTCAAAGGCAGGGAGGCCAGCCTCGAGTGGTTGGGTCAAACCTCTTGGATAAGTGAACTACAGGCTGGGGCTCAGGTCCCAACCTTCAAGTTAACATTCCCAAGGCTATTCTTTCTTTTTCGTGGACATAAAGTTGGAATGCTTTTTCTGGGTCTGGCAACCTCAAGGCAGGCACTTGAATTAAGGCTTGTTTTAGTGTAGCCTATGACTTCTTTTGAGGAGTTCCCCACATCAGTGGGATTGAATCATCCTGTCCTTTCAAGCTTTCACATAAGGGCTGGCCAATTAGACCACAGTTGTGTATCCAGATTCTACAATACCCAGTTAGCCCCAAGAAAGCTCGCACTTGTTTTCGAGTCGAGGGGGAGTGCAACTGGAGGATTCCTTGTACTCGATCAGAGGACAGCTTCCTGGACCCATGTGTAATCTGAACTCCCAGGCAAGTGATGTTTGTCTCGACCATCTATGCCTTCGCACAGGAGACTTTATATCCCCTCTCTGCCAAAAAGTTTAGAACCTGAATTGCCTGTTGTTGGGCATTTTTCTCATCTGGAGAGCAGATTAGTAGGTCATCTACGTATTGTAATATTTTCCCATTTGGTCCCAGGTCCAAATTCTCAGACCTGCCTGCCACACCCAGTTGCATCCTTGGCTCCAGCCCCATGATGATTATCTGTGACAGGCGGGCTGGCTAGCTGGAGTAAGCTGCTTCAGTCCTGTTGAACCATCGTGAGGGAAGGCCTGATGCTTGACCTTGAGGCTCTTGGGTCCCAAGGGCAAAGTGTCACCCAATGCCCCAATTGATGGCATTTGTAGCAAGCCATTTTAGGAGACTTGTCACGGTTTGGACACTCTTTGGCCCAATGCCCCGCCTGTCTACAGATTAGGCACTTGCCTGGTGCCTTGTCCTCCAACAACTCGGGGTTTGCCGTAGAGATTCCCGGTTTGGCGGCCAGCATCTGGGCATGCTTTGTCTCTTTCCTTCTCTCCCTCTCCTGGGCCCTGGCCTCCTTCTCCTGTTCTCTGTTATGAAAGGCATCGGCGGCTGTCTGGACCATCTCATCTAGAGAGGCAGCAGGGTCCTGCTGCTGTAGCTGTTGCAACTTTATTCTGATGTCTGATGCACATTGGGACAGGAATTGGTCCTTTAAAATCACCTGTCCCTCGTAAGAGTCTAAGTCCAGATTGGTAAACTTTTGGAGGGCCTCTTTTAGCCTTTCCAGAGAGGCAATGGGGTTCTCATTGGGCTCCTGAGTTATTGTTAAGACCTGGGCATAGCTGATTACTTTTTGCTGGGCTGCTTTCAGTCCTGCCTTCACACAGATCAGAAAATGATCCCTTTCCCAGACGTGCTCAGGGTCACTTTAACTTCAACTAGGATCTGAGGAGGGGACTGCAGTTTCCCCTACTGGGTATTTATTGTTTGACATGTGACGCCCCGTAGCATACCTTCAGGCTTCCTTTAAGACCCTAGCATGCTCAGGGTCAGATAAAGTTTGACTAAATATGACCATGATGTCCTTCCACATCAAGACAGAGGCCAAGGTAATGTGTTAGGATGTATCTATATATTTGCCTGGATCAGCTGTATAGCTTCCCAGGTCTTATTTGATCTCTCTTAGTTCTAAGAGGAGGCATGTTGGCCTACTGAGAATTGGGTCCCTGGGCAGGTCAAGGCATGTCGACCTCCTGGGACCCCTGGACTGGCGGATCCCTGAGCAAGCTGAGGCATGACAACCTTTCAAGGACCAGATTCCTAGGCAAGCTGAGGCAGGTCGACCTCCTGGGACCCCCAGACTGGACTAGAGTTGGGCATCCCCAAGGTCTCCAGCATGACCAGTGCTGGGAAGGATTAAGGGGTTGTAATCTTAACTCATTGCCAGTTTATTCACCACAGATGGGAATAGATATCACGAGGTAAATCAGTCCAAGCCTGTGCCCTGAGACTGGGAACCTGGTGAAGCAGCCATAAGCCTTATCCTCTTACTGCTCTGAGGGAATGTAAGTCACTGACTTCCTCCCCTAGTCCTCCATAAGAGAAGCTTAGGGTGTCTCCAGTGATAAACATTTCATTGTCATAGACCCACTGTAGGTAATAACAGAAGTAATGACAAAGGACTGGGTTATCTGGTCCTGTTAGGGGCATTAAGAGTAGAAGCAGGGTGGAGCAATGTTGCCCACAAGGGGCCAGGGTCCTGGTTGTAGGAGTTAGTAAGAGGCTTAAGAACAAATTGATAAGAGGCTGGAGGAAGCACAAGCCTGAATCAAGATTGCCGGGAGAAATATCAATAACCTCAGATATGCAGATGACACCACCCTTATGGCAGAAAGTGAAGAAGAACTAAAGAGACTCTTGGTGAAAGTGAAAGAGGAGAGTGAAAAAGTTGGTTTAAAGCTCAACATTCAGAAAACTAAGATCATGGCATCCGATCCCATCACTTCATGGCAAATAAATGGAGAAACAGTGGCTGACTTCATTTTTCTGGGCTCCAAAATCACTACAGATGGTGACTGCAGCCATGAAATTAAAAGACGCTTACTCCTAGGAAAGTTATGACCAACCTAGACAGCATATTAAAAAGCAGAGACATTACTTTGCCAACAAAGGTCCATCTAGTCAAGGCTATGGTTTTTCCAGTAGTCAGGTATGGATGTGAGAGTTGGATGGTGAAGAAAGCTGAGCACTGAAGAACTGATGCTTTTGAACTGTGGTGTTGGAAAAGACTCTTAGTCCCTTGGACTATAAGATCCAACCACATGCGTTGGGGCAACTAAGCCCATGAACTGCAACTAGAGAGAAGCCCACGCACTGCAACAAAGATTCCAGGTACTGCAACTGAGACCTGACTCAGCCAAAAAAATTATAATAATTTTTTTGTTTAAATAAATGAAAGTTATTCATTACACCCTTTAAATAAGAAGCATAACACATCCTACTACACAGGTTGTTGTGAAGCTTAAATGAAATAATACACATGAAATGATTTGAACAGTTCCTAGCATGTAGAAAGTGCTCAATAATTGTGAGCTGTTATCTATTATCTTCCATGATGCCTGAAATCCTACCACTAAAGACTAACACCTTGGGATTCAGGAGGGACTCTGGCCTGGCTGCTAGTCCTATGCTTTTCATAGTCTCAGGTTAAGAAGTCCAATGACACTCCTACTGTATTCTGTGAGAAATGAGACCCCTGCCTGGGGCCCCTGTCATTGCATCCCTGCCTTGGTAATCTACCCAAAGTCCAATTCCTCCACCATCAACACCATATCATTAGTCACCTTCTTGCGGCTAACCTCCAGCTGCTGAAATGCAGACCCATGAATAGAGTTCTCCCAGGTATGAAGTAGCTATTCAATTAATATTAGTTGATTGACCAGCTACATTCCACTGGTCTCCTTGAAACTGACCTCAAACAGTACCCTGTGTGTTCTCTCCACTTGCCCTCAGTGGCCACTTGCTCACTGCCCACCCTGGGGCCCTCCTGCCATCCTCCATGAGCAGACAGGTCCAATACATCAGCCAACCACTAACCTTTTTCCATCTTCTTGGCTGATTAAACCACATCATTAAATCTCTGAGGGCTCTCCTCCAGAGCACATGTTCCTTGATTGCCCTGCTCTAAAGCGCTACCTCTCCAGGCTCAGACAACTTACCAACATGCACCCAGATTCCTCCACCCTCTTCAATACCCTCTGCACCACTCTGCACCACCCTGAGTGGAGCTCTGTCCCAGACAGAGGCCCCCTCACTCCAGCCAGGGCCTGGACTCCCTAACCAAGTCTCCTAGAATCTGTGATACACACTAGAAGAAAGTCAGGACTATGGAAAAAGCAGGCTTCCTAGAGCAAAGGGTTCATTCGGGACATGAAAGAAGTGTAAAATTAAGCTGGAAAAGTAGGATGGGGCCAAATCAAGTAGGGCTTTGAAAGGAGGCAGGTCTGAGCTGGAGACTGGGAGGGCAGTCATGCCCAGGTACACTTGAGCCAGAATGAGAAGAGTCTGGAGATGGGAGAACCAGTGAGGGGATCACAGGGCCCTTTGAAAGTAGGCAGAAAAGTAGACCACGTCCCCAGAAGGGAAAAAACACACATACTAAACAACTGGCATAGTATTTCAGAGGGTTACAGACATTTAAAGACCATCCGGAGGACTCTCTATTGGTAAACTCCAGATTAAAATCTCTGGAACAGAATCTTACAACCAATTAGAACCTGGCATAGTCACTCAAATAGTAATGTTTAAGAGAGAAAAAAAAGACTTCCCTGATGGTTCAGTGGTTACGAATCTGCCTGCATGCAGGAGACATGGTTTTGATCCCTGGTCTGGGCAGATTCCACATGCCGTAGGGTAGCTAAGTCCATACACCACAGCAACTGAAGCCCACACCCCCTAGAGCCTGTGCTCCACAATAAGAGAAACCACTGCCAAGAGAAGCCCAAGCACTGCAACTAGAGAGAAAGCCTGTGTGCCAGAACAAAGACTCAGCACGGCCCCAAAACCAAAATATATTTTAAAAAAGAAAAAAATCTTAATTCTGGTCAGAGAAGACAAGAACCTGGTTAAGCTTGGCAGTAACAGAAAGGACAACAGGGAGTGAATTCCAAGCTCTTTAAGAAGGGGGGAAAAAAAAAGTGGGTGTCTTTTTTTTCTTTTATTTTTTAGATAGGAGAAACTTAAAAAAGGGAAGTTTGCACATTTCTAATCTACATGATCAGGTGCATCCAAACGAGAGAGGGTGTCAGTTTTTTGTTGATTTTTTTCCAATGCTGGCAGGGAAGGATGTGAAGTTTGATTTGTTCATTTGACATGCTTTAATCTACTGCCCAGGATATGCTTGACCCTGGAACATTGACATGGAAAGGCAAGAGCCCTGCTCTCATGGAGCTCACACTGCAATGGGAAAACAGGCACAGAACAAGGGCAACATGGAGATTGCTGGAGGGTAAAAAGTGGAGGGGCTTGCACAAAGCAAGGGGAGCATGTGGAGTCTGCAGTATGCCTGGGGAAATCAGGTGCTCCAGATAAAACTTGAGTAGCTTGAAGCTTAACCTAACTGAATAAGCTTTACCTAAAGCTTCACCAGGAGGAACTACACATTAACTTTTCCCTAATCCTTGTCCTTTCTTTCATGCTCTTCACCAAGTATGGCCTACAGATATGCTCAGTCACTCAGTCATATACGACTCTTTGCAGCCCCATGGACTGTGGCCTGCCAGACTTCTGTGTCCCTGGGATTTCCCAGGCAATAATACTGGAGTGGATTGCCATTCCCTCCTCCAGGGGATCTATCCAGTCCCATGTCTCTTGCATCTCCTGCATTGGCAGGCAGATTCTTTACCACCAGCGCTACCTGGGAAGCCTTTGCCTATAGGAGATGGGAAGAAAAGAGTCTGATTAAATATAGGAAAGGTCACACTGATAGCTGAGGAGAGGGGGGAAAAGCAGGAAAAGATTTGAGACATAGGGGGTGGGATTGGGGGAGGTAACAATAAGGAAATTTTTATATACATGAACTTAAATTCCAAGCCATCTCCTTCACTGGTGAGAAAATAACAAAATCTGCAAATCCAGACTAGCAAATCCAGACAAGCTCCAAATTGGTCTGTCTGCCTTCAGGAAATAGTAAAATCGCCCTGCAAGGAGCTCAAGGAGCCAGTCTTTGAGTTGGGTTTAACAGCAATGGAGCCAGATTTGCTTCTCTATTCTGCAGCTGTGTTAGCCTCTGTGATCTCTGAATAAATCAAGGAATTTTTCCTCAAGAAAGCAAGCTTCCACTGCTGATTTCTTGGGAGCCTTGAATGCTGTGCTTTGGCAGGAGTGTGACTGCCCAGCAGGGAATCCAGGAGTTTTGAGCAGGCCTGACAGTCACCTGTGAGGCAGGTCATAAAGCTTTAGAAATCTCCATCTAAATACAAATTAACTTATTTACCAAACCAAAATAGACTCACAGACATAGAAAACAAATTTATGGTTACCAAAAGGGATTGGAGGGGGCGTAGGAATGGAGGGATAAATTAGGAGTTTGGGATTAACATGTACACACTATTAAACTTAAAACAGATAAACAAAGACCTACTGTATAGCACAGGGAACCTCTATATTCAATAGCTTGTGATAACCTATAATGGAAAAATCTGAAAAAGAATATGTGTGTGTGTGTGCGCGCGCGCGCATGCAAAAAGAAGAAAAGGAGTCTCCTATAGAAAAAGCAGAACAATCTAAACTTAGAGATGAGAGGCAGATCTACTGGAGGAGAGATGATAAGTACCGGACTTTTTAGAAAATAGACAAAGTTCATTAATTGGGAATGTAGAACCACAGTAAAAGGAGGAATTGAGAATGATACCCAGATTTCTTACTCAGGGAACATGGGTTCTGATGGTTCTCTTCACTGACATAAGGAGTAGTGGGCATTCCAGGGAGGTGAGGTGGGGTGGGGGTTCCTAGAAGGAGAATGAGCTCGGTTCTGTTTTAGAAGATTTTTTTTTCCTGTGTGTACCTTTGGAAAACATAACAAAAATGCATTCACTATACAGGCCTAGAGTTCAGGAGAGTAGTCTAGCCTCAACATAGAGTCTGGAAATAACAGCTCATTAGCAGTGACCGAAATCCTAAGCACAGATGAGATACAGCATGAGAACATAAGGGGCTGGGAGGAGGTCCTGGGGAAAACCAAAATTGAGACTACCAGAGGAAATTGAGTAGAAGACAGCTAGACTAACCAGGAGAAGACTGCCAAGAAAATTAAGAGGAGAAGGTCAAGAATGGAGTGGCCCAAAAAGTCAAATGTCTTATAAAGTTCAAATAAAATGTTGACCAAAATGTATCATTTGGATTTAACAACCAGGAAATCATTGGTAACCTTTTCAAGATGGGGGTAAAAAGCAGATTATTGAGGATTGAAAAGTAATTGAAAGTGAGGCAGTGTAGACAGTCCCAGAAAGGAAGGAGAGAGCTGAGGGTGGGGAGGAGACTCTCTGGAAGAGGAGCTGGGTCATCAGTAGATGTTCTTTTGTTGCCAAGGTTTTCTAATGGGAAATATTTCAAAGTGCTCTTATTTTGCAGAGAAGTGCCAATGAAGAGGAAGAGGATACAACAATGGAAAACAATAAGTAAATTTCACAGAAAAAAGTCACAGAAGGGACCAGCGAAGTGGCACTGCAGCTGTCAGATGAGCCTTGGATGCAAGCGACTCATCACCAAAGAAAGAGAATGGGCGATAAAGGCTGGTGCCAAGGCTGACAAAAGTGTTCAGTTCAGTTCAGTTCAGTCGCTTAGTCGTGTCCGACTTTTTGTGACTCCATGAACCGCAGCACACCAGGCCTCCCTGTCCACACTGACTCCCAGAGCCCACCCAAATCCATGCCCATTGAATAAAGACAAGAGTAAGAGGCTTGAGTTGGCAGTATGCTCTTCACATCAGGTGGCCAAAATATCGGAGTTTTAGCTCCAACATTAGTCCTTCCAATGAACACCAGGACTGATTTCCTTTAGGATGGACTGGTTGGTCTTCTCCAATACCACAGTTCAAAAGCATCAGTTCTTCTGAGCTTTCTTATTCGTCCAGCTCTCACATCCACACATGACTACTGGAAAAACTATAGCCTTGACTAGACAGACCTTTGTTGGCAAAGTAATGTCTCTGCTTTTTAATATGCTGTCTGGTCATAACTTTCCTTCCAAGGAGTAAGCATTTTTTAATTTCATGGCTGCAGTCACCATCTGTGACAAAACTGTACATGGGAACAATTATTGTCTTTTTCCTGGGAAATATTAAATTAGGTTGTCCACAGAAAGTGAAGAAGTTGGAGTAGAGATAGGTGCCTAAGAAGAGTGAAAGAGGGTTGGAGGCAGTATTAAGAGGAGTGTGCATTCCATTGACATCAGATGCTATAAACGTACATCTACACCTACAGTACCCATGTGGTGTGACTGCCTCTAGCATCTTTCAGAAACAAGATTTGGAGAAGGAGCATCTCAGAAGTAAAAAAGATATGACTTGGGGTTTTCAGGACAGATGTAGCAGATGAACAAGAGGCAAAGAAAGCAAGGATGCCAGCAAGACAGAGACTGAAGGATAAAACACAGCTTGGAATTTCATCAGAAAGGATAAAGAAATGAAACCATGAAGGGGCTGACAGGCTTCTGAGAAGAGTGGGGGAGGAAGAGATTGGAAATTATCACAAAGAGGGAAAGCAGGTGGGATTTCAAATCCATATTAAAGGAAGTGTGAAAGGGTGGGTCTTATGTTTAATAGTATGGGATATTACCAAGATGTTCTGATTGTGAATATCCTACCTGGGGAAATGGAATAGGAGTAAAGGCCAAGGGTGCCTACAAACTGCAAATACTGCTCCAGAAAAGTAAAAGAAACCTTCTATTCATCCAAAACTGATAACTGCAAGAGATCTGCCTGTCACTGGCATTGGAATATAAAAAGCTAGAGGCAAGAAGTATGTCTGAAGTGACAATGTGGGAAAGACAGATCAACGAGAAGCAAAATCCTGCTTCAGACAACAGTTGCAACCAAGATCTCTGACAGGGACTTCCCTGATGGTCCAGAGACTAAGATGCCACACTCTGAATGCAGGGGGCCTGGATTCAATCCCTAGTCAGGGAACTATATCCCACATGACACAACTAAGAATTTGTATGCCAAAGAAAACTATCAGTCAGTCAGTCAGTTCAGTCGCTCAGTCATGTCCAGTTCTTTGTAACCCCATGGACTGCAACATGCCAGGCTCCCCTGTCCATCACCAACTCCTGGAGCTTGCTCAAACTAATGGAAACTATAAACAAGGTGAAAAGACAACCCTCAGAATGGAAGAAAATAGTAGCAAATGAAACAACTGACAAAGGATTAATTTCTAAAATATACAAGCAGCTCATACAATGCAATACCTGAAAAACAAACTACCCAATCAAAAAGTGGAAAAAAGACCTAAACAGACATTTCTCCAAAGAAGACATACAGATGGCTAGCAAACACATGAAAAGATGCTCAACATTGTTCAATATTAGAGAAATGTAAAGCAAAAACTACATTGAGGTACCACCTCACAACAGTCAGAAGAGCCATCATCAAAAAGTCTGCAAACAATAAATGCTGGAGAGGGTGTGGAGAAAAGGGAACCCTCTTCTACTGTTGGTGGGAATGTAAATTGATACAGCCACTACAGAAGACAGTATAGCGATTCCTTAAAAAACTGAGATAAAACCAACATATGATGAGCAGTCCCACTCCTACACATATACCCTGAGGAAACCAAAATTGAAAAAGACACATGTACCCCAATGTTCACTGCAGAACTGTTTACAATAGCTAGAACATGGGAGCAACCTACATGCCTAGCAACAGATGAATGGATAAAGAAGCTGTGGTACACATACACAATGGAATATTACTCAACCATAAAAAGGAACACATTTGAGTCAGTTCTAATGAGGTGGATGACGCCAGAGCCTATTATACTGAGTGAAGTAAGTCAGAAAGAGAAAGATAAATATCATATACTAACACATATATATGGAATCTAGAAAGATGGTACTGATGAATTTATTTGCAAGGCAGCAATGGAGAAATAGACACAGAGAACAGAGTTATAGACTAGGAGAGAGGGGAGGAGAGGGGTGAGATGTATGTAGAGAATAACATGGAAACTTACGTTACCATATGTAAAATAGATAGCCAATGGGAATTTGCTGTACATCTCAGGGAACTCAAACAGGGGCTCTGTATCAACCTAGAGGGGAGGGATGGGGAGGGAGATGGGAAAGAGGTTCAAGAGGGAGGGGACATAAGTATACCTATGGCTGATTCATGTTAATGTTTGACAGAAAACAAGAAAATTCTGTAAAGCAATTATCCTTCAATTAAAAAATAAATTTTAAAAGAAGAGTTTGCATGCCATAACTAAAAATCCAGCATGCCAAAACAAAGATTGAGATACACATGCCACAACTAAGACTTGGCACAGCCAAACAAATAAATAAATATAAATATTTTTTTAAAAGACCTCTGACAGAAGTTGCAACTTTGTTAACACTTGTCAAGGACCATGGCTACTGAGGTGCAGATCTAGCTCTTTTGGGTAGCAGGTTGAAATATTACTCAGCTCATAATTTCCTCAGCTATAGCCAAAGTCATAGTCCAAGATGGATGACCTTCATTGCCCAGCCGTGTGTATAATCTACTTTGAGACCTTGATCTCCTCCCTTTCTCCCCTCTCCTCCCTATGCCTCTTATTGGCCAAAAGCAGCAGGGAACCAGGTGGAAAGGCTATGGATGCAAGACACACACACAGTCAGCTTCCCAGGACAGGGATAAGGAAGGAGAGGTGTGTGGGACTTCTTGGGTGGTAGAGTGGATAAGAATCCACCTGCCACTGGAGCGGACACAGGTCTGACCCCTGGCCCAGGAATATTCCACATGCCTCGGGACAACTAGCCCTATGCACCATAACTTGTGACCCGGTGCTCCAGAGTCCACAAGCCACAACTCCTGAAACCCGTGTCCTCCAGAACCCAAGCTTCGCAACAAGAGAAGCCACCACAACTAGAGTGTAGCCCCTGCTCGCTGCAGCTAAAGAAAGCCCACACACAGCCACGAAGACCGAGTGCAGCCAAAAATCAAATAAATAAATAAAAAGTATTTTAAAAAATAAAGGAGAGGTGTGAGGAGCAGATCTGGTGGAAGAAACAAAAAACATCCAGCAGAGTTAACAAAGTGTATGAAGAGCTGTGGGAATACCACAGCACGTGTCTTTCGTGAAGGCACTGATTTAAAGAAGCAGGTGAGACTAGGCACGCAGACTGGGACTAAACCAGAAGTCACAAACCAAACCCACAGGAAATTCAGAATGTAGACAGGTTTTGTTTGGCCCATAGAACATATGGGTATATATGTTTTCAAATCAAAAACAGCAAATGTTTTCAAATCAGGAGATATCACAAAGAAATATAACTTCTGGCTTTTCTTTAAAAATTGGAAGATCCAGCAACACTCGGCCCATTTCCTATAGGGTAACACTCAGCTGGAGCTAACCACAGCCCCTTTAGACAGGCCACGCCTTGTCCAGATCTCCTCAGTCCCCACCACCTTCTCTTCCATGCCTAACACCGAGGTCCAGAGTGAGTTTTCAGCCTGGAGGTGCCCATCAGCCTGAGGGGTATTTTCTTTCTTTTTTTTTTTTTCATCTTTAAAAAATAAAGTTTATTAGATCATAATGTTGTCTGAATTTACCACCTTTGTCAAAAGTGAATGCGAAGCTTCCAATGTAGTCTATAATTCCTCCATCAAAGTCAGCAACTTAGGGACAACCTCAGCATTTACAGTCGACCTTTCACTAGCCAGACAAACCGCCTGAGATAATCGCAGTGACCGAGTCATCTTCTCAAATTCTCTTGCTTTGCCATGTCCCTTTCAAATAACCTCCTCTGGAAGATTAGCAAGCCTAGCTGCATTAAAGCCATGGCTTTGAGGACAGGCTCCTGTAATGAATTTATAGAGGAAGGTAACAGTCTCCTAGCTGGGATTTTCGCATTTATTCTCATGTGTCCTAGGCGCGCTGCAACATTTTGAGAAGAGTCTTCAACAAGTGAATGGCAGTGGGTAGAAAACAATGTACAACACTTTCTATTCTCAGCAAGTTCTTTAACAACTGCATGTGCTCTTGCGGTCCTATCAAACGCTGCAGCACCTCTTCTAAATTCACCCATAAGCACCAGAGAATGCGCTGTTGCACATGTAGGTACACCAGCAGTTTCACTCAATTCAACAAAAATGTACTTTCACCTCATATTACACTGTCTGAGGCACCAAATCTAGTAAACACTCTATCAATTGGTGGGAGCCTACACACTGCAGAGGGTACCTAACAGCCCATCTGGGCCATCGGCTAACAGGCCAGCCTGTCTCATGAGTGTAGACTCGCCTCCCATATTTGACCCAGTAACAAGCACGCAATAAGCTTTGCCATTTTCCTCCTCCTCTTCTTCACAGCCTATTAGAATGTCATGAAAAATAAAGTCATCACCAAAAAAAGTCTTCATAATGCAGGGATGGCATGATCCTTTAAGGTCTAGAAAGGGAGGAGGAGCTTCTTCTGGCAACAGAATTACTGGCAGATACATAGGACCATCACCCCCTCGACTGTCGTTAGCCAGGCACGATAAGACATCCAACACTGTATGTAATGCACTCCACAGCAGCCTGCCAGGCCTTATAATTTTTATCAAAGGTATAGGACAGTCACCCCATGCAGTTTTTTAATGATGCGTCTCTCTGTTCTTCAGCATTTATCAGATTAACCAACTTCTCAATTGTTTTGGTCCAGTATTGTTTACAGCCCTTTTGGGTGGATTTTAATTCATATTCTTCTGGCAACTTATGGGTGATGAAATTCCCCAGTAAACTATGGTCCTACAGTCAATTCAACTGTGCTGTTTCTCCAAGTATTCCAGGAGGCTCTGTTCATTTTCTGTTATTTCAGCAAGAGCTTGATCATAATCAGAGTCAAATCCTGCTTTGGGAGTAATCAGTACAGTCTTTCAAGCCTTTTCATGGTCAAAGGCTGAATCCCATCGGTTCAGTTCTGAAGTCAAATCAGGAAAGCGGCCTTCAGGATTTTTTGTCTGCAGAGTAAGGACATGCTTAAGGATTCTGGACTTAAAGTCATCAATGACTTCTTCCATAATCCCTATAATTTTACATATTACCTTGAATCATTCCAGAGCCGAAAGAAAACCAATCTTTTTTTTTTTTTTTTTGCTATATGTGGTTTCTTCATACATTATAGCCCTGCTATCTGGGTTGTTCTGGCTCTTGAGGGGAGACCCAAAATTATGAATTTTACTCAGTAGTCTCTCGAGATCTGGAAGCTTCTTAAGAAGGTCTATAACCTCAGAGATTTTGTCAAGCACAACCATTAGGTCTTCTATGGCATCCAGACAATCACTGATAGCACAAGGGTTACAGAGTGGGGCACAAAGCCACTGCTTTAGAAGCCATTTACCAAAGGGAGTATGGCAAGTATCAGTCTTCTCTAACAGGGTCCCTTTAGTAGAACCATTTGTTCCATTCAGAAAAATCTCAAGGTTGTTCAATGTCACAGCATCTAGCGCCATTCGTTGACTGGCTGTAGCAAAGACAGCACCAGGTCTTGTAGCACAGACCATGTCAGAATCCAAGGGAACATACTCTTGAAAATTAGCCACTGATAAAAGCTCCTGGTCAATAAGGTCATACCTTTAAGCACCTGGAGTAGCATCACCCCACCGTCCTCATTTAACTTGTCTGTAAAATATCCTTCTTCAAGGAGAATTCTCAAAGTTTTGGCTGCATCCCAAAACTGAGAGCCTGGTATCAGACCTTCCTGAAGAGAAGAGAATAATCAATTCTTGAGAATCATCTTAGTTTCCATTGAGAGATTTCCCCTCTCCAATGAGACTTGTACTGGAGGATAGTGTGCCACAAAAGTCCTAAACAATGGAACAATGGCAATCATCTGAAAACTGACCTATGAAGAACCTCCCTAGTGAGATATCAACAAATCATACTCCATTCACACGAATGTGGCCAGAAGACTCCCTCTTTTCTCTTTGAGGCTAAGAAGATACTTACTGTAGTTCTCTGAGGGGTCACCTTCTAGCACATTGTAAGTCTGTGTAATGACCCTACAGATCTCCCTTCGCACCGATATGTATGCCATTTTTCAGCATCGTGCCTCCATCATTTCTGGGGTCTCAGTCTGTTCTACTTGTGCTACTTAAAAGCCCTTCTGGACCAGGGAATCTGAGTATTGGCCTAACGCAATTTCAGGGCCCAGTTGCCTTTCATGAATACCAGCCCTAGTTCACTGACTCCAATAAGAGCATCTACGTGGTACAGCTCATAAAACTGCCCCACTTTATAACATATGACCAGATCAAAGTTCTGAGACTTAATTTGTAACCACTTCCTCATCCCAGGAGTACAGGAATGAAGGAAATCCTCAGGCACATAGAGTGTGGATGCCTCAAAATCAGGGTGATCGGGCCGCCTCCAGGGCACATCTCTTCGCTCTTCTTCCTTAAGCCACTCTAAAGTTTCATGATACCAGACAGTGGGACAATTACTGTCATCACATCCTCCACTAATGTGGGCTTGGGATTCAGAATTCTGAGGGGCAGAGAAAGCACTCAAAGTATTCTTGGTTTCTGATGAAACGTTAGTTGCTCGCGTGGTGACTGAGGGCATTTCCTTCCTTGAACTCTTCCTCTTGAGAGAGTTTCCAGATACCATTCTCTTCTGCTTTGGAGCAACCTTGAGAGGGCTGTCCAGGCCTTCACCGTCACTGTCCCCCATGCCACTGCTTACTATCACGGCTTCCTTCCTCCTTAGCGTCTGGTTTAAATTCCACATCAGAGCCACCGATGTCACTCTCAGAGTCTGATAGGACCTTCTGTTTGTTTGTTTTTTTGGCGGCTACTTTGCCTGGATCCTTGCACCTCTGGCCTCACTTCCTCTTCACTCTCAATGTCCTTTTCCTCTTCACTCTTATCTGACGCATAAATGGCACCTGCCTCCACCTCTTCTTCCCCCTCTGGCTCTGAGGCTCATCACACACTGCCAACTCAAGCCTCCTAATCTTGTCTTTATTCAAGGCTTCATCTGCACATTGCATTACTCTGAGTATTTCAGGCTTTGCCCTGTAAAAATGACCTCCTTTCTGGGCTTCCTTTGAATGTGAACCTGTATATGGCTTTAACAGCCTTCTGCTAACCCAGCCCCTTGTTGGGCTTATCATCAAAAAACTGTACATGAACTTGGGCAGACCTTCCTTTCTCACAAATGAATGTTCCATCCAAAAGGTGGTTATAAACCAGGCAAGGCCACCAAAGGTAACCCTCCATCTTGGTCCAAACCAAATCACCTGGTGAGAAGTCACAAGAACTGCTGGTGGGGACCGCAGGGGATGCCGACTTCTGCAGCCCTCCGTGAGGTTCCTGGCCTCGGCCCACGACATGGTAACCGCTAGGGGCTCTGGCCCAGCCTTGCTCCAGGCCACATCCCCGCCTGGGAAAGGGAGGCCCTAGTGTTAGTGGCGGTGGCACTGCTTTCACTTCAGGCCCTGATGGGGGCTTTGTTGGCATTACTCACGGCTGGAAACTCAGGGAAGAAGCTATGCAGTGTGTTCTGTGGCAACATGGCTACAGTTGCCGAGGCTCAACCACTCTGTCGTACCGAGCCACTAAAGGCAAGGCATCTACCACTCGGGGCCTGCTGGTGGGAAATCTCTCCTTCTTTTGTTTTAAATTTGCAATATTTTCCCCTCAAGTTTTAATGAAATATATGTTATGACATATAACACACACAAAAAAATAAAACTTAAGAAAAGAGATATAACTGACAAAGAGCACTGTGTAAGTTCAAGGTAAACAGGGTTGTTTACTTATAGTAGAAAACTACTTTTCTGGATTCATAGGCATCCCCTGCTTTTCAAAAGTTAGCTTTTCATCACTTCACTTTTTTATAAAAGACCTACGTTAGTACCTGTCTTCACTAACCAAAAGAGATCAGAGAAGGATTTTTGCTTTTACCAAAGAAAGATGAAAATCAAAAATAGTGTTCCACATTCTTTTTGCAGTGAGCCCTTAAACACTTAGAGAATCAGCCTGCACCCTGAGAAGCCAGAGTGGCCCCACTAAGCTCCCTCCCCGGGAATGATACGCAGCATCTCAGCATCAGGCCACCATAGCATTGAGCTGTGTCTGTGAGCATCTGTCTTCTCTCAATTTATCTTGTGCCTCCGTTAACAAGATGTGTCTTAAGGTAATTGCTTCTCTGCCTTATATCTTTCAGCTTGAAGAAGATTTCATAGGAATGCTCTACTTTTGAATAGCAGGGGCCTGTAAGTCTCTACCAAGATGGAAAAAGAAAAGAGGGCTGAATTTTTCCTGAAACATGGAAGAGAACATTTTCTTTATGGAAGGGAAGAGCATTCCCACAGTGTTATAATATGCACACAAAGTGTTTCTGTGTCAAAAGGATATAAATCAAGAAACCACTTTTCTTTCACCCAGCCCACTTCACTCAATTATGTTACCTGCCTGGAACCCTGTAAGCAATGCAGCTTGAGCTTCTGGACTAGAGCCATGCAGGTGGAAAGCAGAAAAATCATCTAAATTCCATGTCACTTACCCACAATATTCTGTATACTTATTGCTATTTCCTACCACTATTGCTCAATCTCCAAATATGTCTGAGCCAATGAGTCCCCCCACCATCACCTCTGTCTTCTAAATAATTTGGGGGTATCCAGATCTCAAAGGTTCTGCAGCATTGCCAAGTGGGGTCATCCTCTAGGCAGGTAGAAAAATGGTACTAGAGGCAAATACCAGTGAAGCAGAGATAATGGTAAGTTCACTGAGTTAAACCAGTGTGGAAAGAAAACTGTGGAGGTCAAGAACAGAGCTGTAAGTAGCACAAATAATTAAAAACTGGGGAGAGGCAATTCAAGTAAAGGAAACTCAATAAAAGTAATTAGTTACCCAAGTGATAGAAGAGCTGAGAAGCTAAAGGGACAATGAGGCAATCCAGAGATTAGCAATACCAGGAAGTTTTTGCCACCCCTGGGCCTGACAGAACAAAAGAAGGAGACGATTATGCCAGAAACCAGAATCAGGACTTTTGGTGGAAAGGACAGGAGCCAAGGCTGCCTACCATAAGCTGGGGCAGGAAAACGGTACAGTCTACTGAGCTAGAAATGACAGAGACTGAACCGCTGCCTGAGAAATCACCTTAGTCTCCTGCCAGCTCCTTTCATGGGCCATGGCTGATTCATGTTGATGTTCGACAGAAAACAACAAAATTTTGTAAAGCAATTATTCTTCAGTCAAAAAAATAAATTAAAAAAAAAAAGAGTTTGCATGCCATAACTAAAACTCCAACATGCCGAAACAAAAACTGAGATACACATGCCACAGAAAGGTAGACTTGATACAAACAGCAGGGAAAGAGTATAGAATGAATCTGGGAGCAACTGCAAATAACTGGGTAGAAATCAGACTTTGGAGGATTCACAAGGAATTGCGGAATAAGAAACAGAAGCAGCAAATGTAGACCACACATTTGTCCTTTGTGCTGTTTCAGTGTATCAGTGCAAACTTGGTCCTGTTTGCATTCTTTATTCCTGAGACTGGGGGGAAGCTAATGCCTAAACGCTGATTTTAGAAGCTCCATTTCAAGTTACTATTCCCTAGATGGAATAGCTTTTCCCCAAATTTCTCCTTCCTCATTTTCTGCTGAAATTTACAACCTCTTTGTTACTTTATAATTTCTTTTCTTCAACAAAGATAATAAATAATTGTATGATATATCCTGAGTTGCTTCCATGAATAAGTTCTTTTTACACAGTTTTGAACTCTTCTGCAATCAGGAATTCAGCAATGGGATGCTGTTCTTGTTATTACTTTGCAATTACAAAGCAGTAAATCCATTCATGTGAGAGCTAGTCAGCCTGTGATTTAAAATAACATCTAAGTAGAAGCTAGGACCCCTCCTCGTTTGGAGAGATGAAGTTTTCCATTTCAATCATAGGAACAGCGAACAGCACAGAATATAGATACTCTGTATCCACACTATATCATGTGCTCCTGAAACAGGTGATTACTATTATAATCATACAGTCAGTGCAACAAACGCTGGTTGATTTAAGAGAGCAAGACATTACCCGGAGACAGAACAAGACCAAGACCTAGAGTATTTTAAAAACCTAGCTCTAACTTTCAATTTTCTCATTTGAAATTTTAGAATAATGATCGATGCCCCAACTACCTCACAGAGCTTTTGGAAGGTCAAAGGAGGCGAGTGCCTGGGTACGCCTTTTTAAAATGCAGCACAGACCCTTTCCAAGGAGCCGAAAGATGGCGGAAGTGGAACCGAATTAGAAGCGGACCATCCGCAAGGTCACCTACCGTGGCGTGGATCTCCACCGTGTCCTACGAGCTGGACATGTCCTACAAGCAGCTGATGCAGCTGTAAGGCAAGCGGCAGCGGTGACGGCTGAACGGTGGCCTCCGGCGGAAGCTAGACTAGCTACTGAGACGGCTGCGCAAGGCCGAGAAGGATGTGCTGCCCCTGGAGAAGCTCGCGGTGGCGAGGACGCACCTGCGCGAACTGATCTTCCTGCCACAGATGGCGGACAGAATGATGGGCGTCTACAACCGCAAGACCTTCAGCCTGGTGGAAATCAAGCCTGAGATGACTGGCCACTACCTAGGCACGTTCTCCATCACTAACAAGCCCGTGAAGCACGGCGAGCCAGGCCTGGGGCCACACACTCCTCCCGATCCACCCCCCGTCAAGTAGCCTGCTGGCCAACGGAGGCAGAGACTTCTAAAAATAGATAAATTTTTAAAATGCAGTATAAAATAGATCCACAGAGCCAGAATGCCTAGGGTCCAAATACAGTCCCATCAGTTTTTGGCCATGTGAACTTGAGTAAATTATTGAACTTCTCTGTGCCTAAAGTTTCTCATCTGTAAAGTAGAAAGAGTAGGGGGGCCCTCATCGTGGCTTGTAACTAAGGACTAGCTGGGACAGGGGTACAAAAGCCCTGCTCCCTTCCCAGCAATGAGGCAAGGTACCATTTACACTCCAGAGCCCCCAGACATCACGCTGAGACCATACTTCACCTGAAATTCTATCCTTATGTAGCACCTTCTCTCTTCTTACTCTGCTTCCCTCTCTCCCTTACCAGTTTTCCTTAAGAACGTTCTCGTAATAAACCTCATGAACACAAATTGCTTTTGCAGAAATCTGTTTTTGTAGAGCCCAAACTAAGTTCAGTACTACTCACACGGAGTTGCTGATAATACAAGGGAGAGCACTTGAAAACTGTGCCTGGCATGTAGTAATTTCTCAGTAACACTGAGTAGAAAATGGGCTAGAAAACAAAGTCACATGATAATCACAACAATGATGTTCCAAAACCCCTGGGGGAGGCTCAGGAGGCATGGGATATGTGTGTACTTACAGCTGATTCACATTGTTAAACAGTGGAGACTGGCATAGCATCCTGGAGCAATTACATTCCAATGAAAAAATAAATTAAAAAAAAAAAAGGTTAAAGAAAAAACCTGGCTTGCGGTTAACATGTATGGAGATTAAAAGTCCTCCCTCTTGAAGTAATACCATTTGCAGCAACATGAGTGAACCTAGAGGGTGTCAAACTAAGTGAAGTAAGTCAGACAGGGAAAGACAAATCCCGTATAATAGACACAGCAAACAGCCTGTGGTTGCAGGCAGGGAGTGGGGAGCATGGACTGGGAGTTTGGAAATTATGTGAAAAAGAATATTTATGTGTATGACTGAATCACTCAGCAGAAGTTGAGACAGCATTGTAAGTCTTCAATAATTTTTTTTAAAAAAGACATCCCTCTATCCTAACAAGTAAAAAGCTGAACAAACTAAAAAATCAGCAGCTCAACTTAGATCTGGCAGAATTGAGGTTACAAAGTAACACCCCTAACACCTCCTATCTGGAGAGACAGACAGGGGGATACTGAGAATTACGACTTACTAGAGCAGAAATCCACAGGCAGAAAGCGCGACAGAAACAGTTGCTAGGGCAAGAAAACCTGAACTAAAATTGACAAATTGTTGGAAGCTCAGTGTGGATAAATCTGAGAGATGAAAATTCCAGGTGGACCCAATCATTGGATGCGGGGGCGGGGGTGAGGGGCGGGGGGGAATAATGGATGGGGGTGGATTCTGTGAATTTTACCTCCAGGAGCTCTTCCAGGTTCTTACAGTGAAGAAATGAAAAAAAAAAAAATCCCCTGGTGTTTCCTGCATGGGGAGGGTGAAAGTAACCATTTTGAAGTAATCAGAGTATCCTGTTCTTTGGTTTTTTTCTAACAAATTCAAGAAAGACTTTTTTCTTTACAATATTGTGTT
This sequence comes from Antilocapra americana, assembly GCA_007570785.1. NCBI lineage: Eukaryota > Metazoa > Chordata > Mammalia > Artiodactyla > Antilocapridae > Antilocapra > Antilocapra americana. The sequence goes on along the minus strand of ML664176.1, from coordinate 7,218,163 downwards.
GGTTTTGCCATACATTGACATGAATCCACCATGGGTATACATGTGTTCCCTTTCCAGAACCCCCAGAGTATTCTGTTCTAACAGAGGCTGCCCTCAAGAGAAATAGTTTTACCAGATCCTAAATTATTGGGGTTTTATCAGAGCCTAACTAAGCCAGCAGAAGGGAAATGCCCAACTCTAGTCCCTATAGCCATCCTGTTCCACCTAAGATGGTGGGGACACTTATGAAGTTCACAGTCCTGGGGCACAGGCTCACTAAAAGACTGATACTTAATCATAGGACTCTGCCCCCACAAAAAAAACTTACCACCACATCCCTGAAGGACTATTTCCTGGAGTTCCTTTTAACCAATACATCACATCCCACTTTGAACAAAATTACAAGACATACTAAAATGCAAAAAAAATAAAAAATAAAAAACAGTTTGAAAAGAGGAAGCAAGCATCGGAACCAAACTCAGATATGGCAAAGATGTTGAAATGATCAAATGGGAATTTAAAACAACTATGATTTGGAATTCCCTGGCTGTCCGGTGGTTAGGACTTGGCACTTTGACTGCCAGGGCGTGGGTTCCATCCCTGATGGGGTAACTAACGTGGTATACCTCTCCCCACCCCCACTGTAGCGCCACAAAAGACAACTCTCTCAATATATTAAAGACTGTAATGGAGGTTGAGTTTAATTTCTCTCCGATTGAGTATGGACTGGACTTACTGGATCACATCTATTGACTAGATTAAAGCAGAAGTGATAGGCTGTCTCTTCCAATAGCAGATTATATAAAGACTGGAGTTTCCATCTGGAGTGCTCCCACACCCTCCTTTGTCTTAGATCCTGTGCTATTGAGGAAGCCCTACAAAAATGTTCACGTGACAAGGAGCTATAGCTGCTGCCAACAACCCCTATGAGACATCTTGAAAATGGACTCTCCAGCTCTTCAGATGTTTGCAGCCCTGGCTGATCAGTTAACTGCAACCTCACAAGAGATCAGGAGCCAGTGTCTGGATTCTTGACCCACAGAAACTGTGACCCTAGAAATGTTTGCTGCTTTAAGCTACCAAATCTAGGGCAATTTGTTACACAGCAATCAATAGTTGACCACATGGAAAGATAATAAAATTCCAGAGAGCAGTGGTTTGATAGAAGAATAAGGGAGAAACACCAAGAATATGGACAGAATGAGATGGATTGGAAATGGAGTTACCTATGTGTATGAAGAGCATCAGAAAATGAAACTGGAGAACACATATCTCACCATGTTGGTATGAGAAAACCCAAAATAAGTATCATAATCTACAGGAAACTCAGTGGTGAAATCAGATCCCTAAGCTCAGTGAGGTGGCTTTGCTATTAGAGGAAGCATTGCCAGTAGAAACCCAGTGTCTTTAAAGCAAATGCAAAGTGTCATTATGAAGGAGAGAGCGAAAACAGAAAAGCCTTTCCTTGGGGAAAGAGAGCAAAAGCAAATAATCAGCCTTTAAAAAAAAAAAATCCAGAATGAATGCTTTACTCTTCTTCTGCTAGAACAAGGGTATCAGATAATTCAAATTCTTTGTATTGAAGGTTGCTTTTTCTGGTCACCTGAATATAAATTAATAAGATGTTCCTGTATATTCAGTTTTAACTGGAAGGATTTCAAAGAAACTGTCCAAAGTCATTAGACACGAATAGAGTCCCCAGGACTCTCAACTTTTCCAAGGTGGCTTGGTAGCTTCTTTCCCAAAGTTTCCTTTACTCTATGATGACCCTGCTTGTCCTCCTGACAGAAGAGGGTGCTGAAGGCTAACAGGGCAGATCCAAGTTCTGCTCTCAGCTCCATCTAAGCAGCCACAGGAACTCAGATAAGACCTTTCTCTTTTGCAACTTCCTTCCTTATTTGTCACACAATGCTGACAATGCCATGCTTCACAGCACTGATGTCAGACAGATTACAGAGAGAAAAAGCGCTTGGCAAACTGTAAAGTGCTGCACAAAGAAAAAAGGGGAATTCCTTTCAGGTGCCACATCTCCCAGAGAACTCTATCTCTCAGCCACAGTCAACTCCTCAGGCATAGCAGACCTTTTATTAACAGGAAATGCTTCTCTCCGATATTTGCTGTCTCTTTGATTAGAACCATAACAATATCCCTGTGCTTTCAGCACGCCGGCCCACCTCCCATCATCACCTGTGGCTGGTGTTATTATTTCTGCCTTCCCTCCGGCTGCCCTCAGAGTTTCCTTTTACTCCCTCTCTGCCTCCTTTCACCTGGAAGATAGTTCCCCCCAGGAAACGCTTCAGCAGTGTTTTGAGGAAACCACTGTGGAGTCGTTCTGTTTTCATTTTCCCGAGAATAGCTGCCTGCTGAGAGAGAACTCGTTCTCCACTGTGCTGCTGTCCCAAAAATCGGCTCTGAATTGTCTGGCCAGCGCAGTCCGGAACTACCGTGGACCAGGGATACTGAAATTCTGAACAACATCTTCTCACTTTCCTCAGACACTGAATTCCCCAGTGTTCAAAATCCAGAATGCTTTGTCTCCTGCCAACCTGGCCTGCACCCCCTTTTCCATGAAGGGACTGTTGCTGGTTCAGAACATGGACTTCAGAACCTCTCTGTGCTTCATTTCGCAGGAGGATCGTGTTAATTGCCTGCCAAGGTCACAGATCAGCACGAATAAGACAGTATATAGGGGCCTCCCTGGTGGCTCAGTGGTAAAGAATCCACCTGCCAATGCAGGAGACGTGGGTTCAAGCCCTCATTCAGGAAGATCCCACGTGCCGTACAGCAGCTAAGCCCCTGCACCACAACTAGTGAGCCTGTGCTCTAGAGCCGGGAGCTACCGAGCCCACATGCTTAGAGCCGGAGCTCGAAGACAAAAGAAGCCACTGCACTGAGAAGCCCACACACCACAAAGAAGAGTAGCTTCCCCTCGCCGCAACTGAAGAGAAAGCCCACAGAGCAACAAAGACCCAGCCCAGCCAAAATAAATAAATAACATTTTATATACATATATCTATATATTTTAAAAAGACAATATACAGTATGTTTACAGGTGTGCCAGGCACAGATAGGGCCTCCAGGAATGCACTGTTACAATAGAATTACTGTTCACAGGGTTTTGGTTCCTCTTCCAAGCTATCCTAGCTTCTTCCCTCTGCAGCCCTTTCTCCCCGCCACCGCCCCCCCACCACTTCCTTCCTTCCTGTGGATCCCAAAAGGGCCTCCCTCCTCTGCAGAGTGCCACTGAGCCAGCCTACAGCACTGTCTCCCTCACTGAATGCCCACAGTTCTGTCTCTGCCACTCGTGGGAAAGTGGTCCCCTTCTTCCTTCTGCTGTTCATTATCTTTCTTTGTGTGCTGTTATTTAACCCAAGCAGGCTTTATTTGCTGACACTGTGGATTGTTATCAATATTTTATCAGACTTCCACCCAGGCCCAGTAATGAAGATGCTGAATTTTAAAACAGTGTAAATAAATGCCAATGAATAACACTACAAAGAGGAATGTTGGCTAAATTTAGGGTCCAAAAGAGAGTCTCGTTTTCCTCAGGGCTCCCTTTATACCTTCTAGAGCTGTTCTTATTAATAAAGAAGATTCAGTTCCCACGTAGATTTATCTGTAAAATTATCAGAAATGGAAATAACATAAAATATGTAGACATGTTCCGAAAAGGTGGCAAGAGGATTCAACAGTTAAAAAAAAAAAAGTACTTAGATAAAAGTCATTAGATTCTAAGTAAGGTAAGGTCAACTGGCTGGAAATTACAAAATTAACACCTGGGAGGCTCAGTCTTTAAAACCAGAAAAACATTGAGGTAAAGTTAGTAAAGTTGTTGAAAAACAGAGCTGGCTATAAACATAAAGGAGGAGCAACCAGGAGAGAGAGAAATCCCACCATGTAATCTGTGCCCAAGACCCGGGGGTGGATTTCTATCAGCCCTCACAAACTAGGGGTGCCTTCTAGAGTGGAGACACCTCCCTTTGCCTCTCTTCCTGGCCTTGACCAAAGAGACAAATAAGGGGTATTTTCAAAGTCAGTATTAAAAAGACACAAAGGGTGATTTCAAGAGTCACCTAGGGAAATCTCTCCCCACTTACTTGCTGATTCCTGAAAAGTTCTTTCTGCTCCAAGTAGAGACTGAGGCTGAATATGTGAACACAGTTCCACACATTGATGAACAATCTACAGGTGCACACAGTGCTAAGCCATGTTTTCTGTGTTTTATTGGGATAAGTGAAAGTGTTAGCTGCTCAGTCATGTCCGAATCTTTGCAATCCCATGGACTGTAGCCCTCCAGACTCCTCTGTCCATGGGATTCTCCAGGCAAGAACATTGGAGAGGACTGCCATTCCCTTCTCCAGGGGATCTTCCCAACCCAGGGCCTGAACCTGGGTCTCCCTTTATTGGGAAGAAAGGAATCAAAAAGACCAGTGTGGAATGAGACCCCAGAAGTGATCAACTAGCTTTGAATTTCAAACAAAATAAAGAGAATTTGTGTTCCAGGATCGCCTCCACCAGGTGTGCTGGTATGTTTGCAGGCAGCTCTGCTAGTTAAGTTACTTTGTGACTCTAGTAAAGTTGTGGATTCACTTGGGCCAGCCTTGGAACTGTGCCATGATCAAACAAGTACAGTGTGTAGTAGTTAGAATAATTTTAAAGATATTTCCTCCAATTCCTCAAAGAGTGTCGAAGATGGTTGTTATGGACTAAATAGTATGCGGCCCGCACAAAATTCGTAGGTTGAAGTTCTGGCCTGCAATGGGACTGTATTTGGAGATAGGACATTGAAGGAGGTATTTAAGATTAAAAGAGGTCACAAGGGTGGGGCTCCAATCCAACAAGAAGAGAACACCAGGAGTGCAGGCAATGCAGAGGAAAGAACATGTGAGAACACAAAGAAGCGGCACTGTCTGCAACCCAGGAGGAGAAACCTCACCAGAAACCAACCCTGCTGGCTCCTTGATCAAGGGATTCCAGCCTCCAAAAGTGTGAAAAAGCAAATTTTTCTTATTGAGGCCACCCAGTTTGAGGTATTCTGTTATGGAAACCCAAGCATATGAATACAAGTGCCTAGTTTATAACCAACACACGCACACAAACACGCACATATACATCTCTCCATAGGGAGATAAAAAACCCAAGTTGACCTTGCAGAATCCTCTTGATGGACTCCAGGGTGCAGGATGCAAAGTCCAAAGATTCTCTCACATTAATACTTTTTATCCCATCTCAACAGTCATTAAAATAGAAAGAATACCTCTTCCTGGGGCATTCATACACACAGGTCAACACACGCATATTATGCACCTGCAATGACACACACTAGGACCTGGGATGCACAGATGAAGACGTCTGCTTTCAAGGCTCTTATAGCAGGCTCATCGGTCATTGGGTCTGAGGCCACTGGAACGGGCTGCTCCTTCCTGGTCACCCTCTGCCCGTCTCGGCAGGGGGATGCAGAATGTGCCTCTGAGCCTTAAGTCTTACAGTCTCCAACTCTGTGGATGGATTGGGCTTGGGCAACTTTCTTATCTTGTCTGATTCTAAGATGTTTTTACCTCTGTGATGTGGGTACCATTGTAAGCTCCATTTTCACTAATAAGAAAAATGAGACAATGAAACTCTATAGCTAGGCTGAGGTCACAAGCCTGAGGTGACTCCACAGTTCCAGGCACCTATTAACCTATTAACCTATTATATTCTTTCCTTGGTTGCATAACCTTTAATCAGTTGTCTTAAGTATTTAAGTCATTTGCATTTGTTACTTAGCATCATAATTTAAGAGCTTCCCCTGGTGGTAAGGAACCTGCCTGCAGTGTAGGAGACCCGGGTTCAATCTGAGTCAGGAAAATCCCTGAAGAAGGAATGGCTACCCACTCCAGTATTCTTGCCTGGAGAATTCCACGGACAGAGGAACCAGGCAGGCTACATCCCATGGGGTCGCAAAGAGTCGGACATGATTGAGCAGCTAAATCTATTTAATCATAATTTAAAGGAGCTGATGTACACTTTATAGGTGAGACCATAAGGAGGAGAAGCCTAAATAATAGGGTAATCATTAAAAGGGCTTGGAAGACACTCTTCATCCAGGCTCATGCCAACTCAATGCTTCTAATACACCCCCTACCCCGCTGATAACCCCACAAAATGGTTAAAGAACCTTTTTGCATGAAGTTGGTTATGATAATCAAATTCCCATCATAGGGGACAGTTTTCCTGATTTTTTTTTTAATCTTGAAAATTGTTCCTCTTACAATCTAGGGGTTAAGGCAGGTTTCCGTAGCGTAGAGGTTATCATGTTTGCCTGACAAACGAGGGGTTATCAGTGGGGAGAGAGTGGGGCAGGGGCAAAATAGGGGTAGGGTATTAAGAAGTACAAACTATTAGGTATAAAATAAGCTATAAGGATATATCAATACAGGGAATATAACCAATATTTTATAATAATTATAAATGAAGTATAGCCTTAAAAAAGTGCATCACTATACATACACTTGTAACATATAATATTGTACAGCAACTCTACTTCAATAAAAGAAAAAAAATTGTTCCTCTTAAAAACAAAGTAGACTGGTAGTTACCAGGGAGTGGTGGTGGGAGAAATGGGGAGATCATGGCCAGAGGGTACAAACTCTGTTATAATATTAAAAAGTTCTAGGAATCTAATGTACAGCATGGTGACTATAGCTAATAATACTGTATCATATACTGAATGTTGCTAAGAGACTAATCCTAAACGATTTTACCGCCAAACAAGGTGGTAATTACCTGATAGGGTGTTTCTGTGATGGAGGTGTTAGCTAATGCTATGGTGAGTGGTAATTACTTTGCAATATGTAAATATATTGTATCAACACACTGCAAACTTTAAAAATACACAATGTTATATGTCATTTATATCTCAGTAACCTGGAAACAATTGTTCCTCCTAAACCTCCTAAACATCACATTCAACTGCCTCTTTTCTACCATTCAGACAGGCAAACAGGAATTTCATTATTTTTTTTTTTAATGAAAACAGGATTTATCTTCTCTCCAACCCCATATAAAGCCTTTAACTGTGTGATTACTCTGCCATCTAGCTTCCTAAGCCTATATAGCTGTTCATGAGACTATCCTAGGGCATATTAGGGCTAAGTGCTGCTTTGGGTTGAAATGCATTGTTTTAGATTACTTAACAACCGTTCGATGATCATACACACACATACACACAGCAGGAACAAGAAGCATGCTGTCTCTTCAACAGGAAGACATCCTTGTCAGAAAGGTCAGTCTACAAGGTGGTGAGAGAGAACTGAGCCAGTTGAGATTTCTGCTTGGAAAAAAAACAAAAGGACAATGGAATAGCATTCCTTCTTTTCAAGAATCTGGAATTCAGATTTCAAGACTTAAAGTGAGTGAAGTTAACATGAAAAGCCAACATACAAAACACCAAGCATCCATCTGTTGACTAAATCTTCTAAATTTAGTGGAAAAGAGAAACTACTTTGTAATAGTCTGTGTATGTTCTATGACAACAATTTCTTGCTACGCCTAAGCTACTCTCAGCTCAGTTCAGTTCAGTCGCTCAGTTGTGTCTGACTCTGTGTGACCCCGTGGACTACAGCACACCAGGCTTTCCTGTCCATCACCAGCTCCCAGAGCTTGCCCAAACTCATGTTTGTCGAGTCAGTGATGCCATCCAACCATCTCATCCTCTGTCATCCCCTTCTCCTCCTGCCTTCAATGGGAAACAGAATTTGCCATCCTGGTTATTTTGTAAGAGACAATAGACTCTTTGAAAACCAAGTAGGAGTTTACCTTTTGTAAGAAACATTTACATTTGCAAGGAAAATCCCCAATGGTAAGGACAGCTCCCTCTACAGACCCCTAGTAGAGGAGTGTTGGGCTGCAACCCACAGACCCACAAGCCTTGTAGATACTCAGCCACAAGACCAAAGAAGGAGCCCAAAGGCAGCAACAGAGACAACAGTGGTTTAGTGGAGAGGGAATCTTACCAGTCTGAAGCTAAAGGTCCCAGAGGAACATTACTGCAGACAGAAGACAGGACACACAGCCTCCTCCTCTGCTCCCTTCTCAACACTACACTCCTCAGCAGAACTCAGCCTCTGTCATTCTCCGCATGGGCTTACTAACTCTGTCTTATCCAGTAGACTCTAAGCATCATGGCAGCAAGAACTGTGAACATTCCTTTTTTTTTTTTTTTGCCATCACTTTATCCCTGGTACTTAGCATAGTTGTTGGCGCTAATGAGACAGTTCATATATATTTGTGAAATGAATGAATGAATGAACATATCTTGTCTTCACTGGTTGACTATAGAGCTATAGACTTGAAGCCAGGATTTTCTAACTCTAACACGCATCCTCACCTCTATCCTCCACCCTACCATCACTGGGTTCTTTGAGGGGTAGCAGCAGTGGAATTTTTGGCATCCAGTTCTGAGCATCAGTAGTAACAGATGTTTTCACTAAAGAAGTTCCCTACCCCATAGTAACATAAGACATTTTCTTGTCTGTGGCTTCAGACCCTCTGACCTTATATATTAACTAACTTTTAATTTAAAAGTGAGAGAAAGGAGTACAAAGGTCATTGTATAATTTTTAATTTTTTTTTTTATATTTTAGGCTGTGCCACACAGCATGCACCAAGGGACCGCATTCATGCCCCCTGCACTGGGAACACAACATCTTAACCACTATACTGCCAGGGAAATCCCAACAAGTCATTATATAATGATAAAGGGTCAATTCATTAAGAAGATATAATGTTAAATATATTCTCACCTAACACTGAAGCATCTAAATATGTTAAGCCAATACGAACAGATCTGCAAGGAGAAATAGACAACAACATAATAATAGTAGGGGACTTCAATACCTCTCTTTCAATAATGGATAGATAATCCAGACAGAAAATCAATAAGGAAACATTGGACTTGAACCACATCGCAGACCAAATGAACCTAACAGATATACATAGAGCATGCTATTCAACAGCAGCAAAATACACATTCTTTTCAAATACACATAGAACAATGAAAACAGGGTACTGATCTCCAGAAAAAGTGTGACCTGTTTGGATACACAAGGCACTCATTCCATAGTGCTTTGATATTCTACCTCCTGGAACAGAAGAGCTCAAGTAGCCAATACAGTCTTCAGACCCTTGGAGCCACGGCCATTTCAACTCTTGGTGACTATTCAACGAAACAAAAGTGAGATGTGTGCTCCTAGTGCATTCGGTCGTCTCCTCGAGGGTCCTCAGATGCCTAGAGTAAGTCTTGCATCAAGTATCCAGTCTTTAAGGCCCTGTACCAGCCAAAACCATCCACAGTCAACAATCTGCACTTTTACACGTTAACTCATTGGATACTTGCAACACTTACATAAGGTAAATCTGGTTATTATGCTTATTTTATAGACGAGGTTGATGTCCTCTAGAAGGACCCACATTTCATTGACATTTTATTATGAAAATAACTAACCAATTAGTGTGTTTAAATGTAAGAATGGAGGGCTTCCCTGGTGGCTCAATGGTAAAGAATCTACCTGACAATGCAGGAAATCCCTATTTGATCCCTGGTCTGTAAGATCCCATATGCTGCAGAGAAACTAAGCCCATGTGCCACAATTACTGAGCCTGTGCTCTAGAGCATGGGAGCAGCAACTACTGAGGCCACAAGCTGCAATTACTGAAGCTCAAGCTTTCTAAATCCTATGCTCTGCAATGAGAGAAGCCACCACAATGAGAAGTCAGTGCACCACAACGAGAGAGTAGCCTGTGCTCAGTGCAACTAGAGAAAAGTCCATGCAGCAACGGAGACCAGCACAGTCAAAAATAAAATAAAATAAAAATATAAGAGTGGGAATTTTCACTCAGACAGTAAGGGTTATTTTGGATGATTAGGCAACACTGTAAGCCAGCCATTTTCCACATAAATATAAAATCAAAGAAAGAGAAGTTGAACTTGCAAGGAGAGATTTTGAGGCATACACTTGCATGGAGGTTGCCACAGCTGTATTAGATGCTGATCTATCCTATTTTACAGGCTCTCAAGAAATGAGCCTCACAAATTGTACCTCCCAACTCCTCCATCTCCACTTCTTTCCATCTCTGCCTCTCTCTCCCTCACTTCCTGGGAGGGCCTAGCTTCTGTCTTGCCCAACACTGGAGGAATTGTATGACCTGGTAGTTCCAGGCAGACACAAGGATTCTTCTCTTGACTCAGCCATCCACAAGGCACAATTAGGTCTCAGGATCTAGTACCTTGTGCAGAGGCTATGCACTTAAGCTCCAATTTATATCAAGAGGTTTGACAGACTTTTGTCTCATTTTCCCACAAAGCATTGCACTAGAAAAGGCAGGAAGTAAATATCCTGCAGGTAGCCTGGGGACTCACCCAGTGTGGCTAGCATTGGAAGTGGGGGCAGTCTGGCTGTGGACCTATGACCTATAACTTGTGAGGTGTGTGCTAACTCTAGTTAGTTAGTTTAGTTCAGTTCAGTCGCTCAGCCCTGGGGGACACTTTGCGACCCCATAGACTGCAGCACTCCAGGCTTCCCTGTCCATCACCAGCTCCTGGAGCTTTCTCAAACTCAAGTCCATCAAGTCGGTGATGCCATCCAACCATCTCATCCTCTGTCATCCCCTTCTCCTCCTGCCTTCAATCTTAGTTAACACCAGAATTAAATTTTAGTATACTGGTTGGTATCAGAATACTTTCTAATTATTGTTTATTACTTTTATAAGCTTTTTATTTCTCCACTACTTAATTGGTATATTTTGTATTTTGGTAAATTGTGTTTGTGAAAATTACTTGAGTATCCTGTGGGGCAGTGGAACATACCATATTTTTTTTCTAATAAAGCTAATGAAAAAATTTTTTTCATTTAACAGCTTTTAACCTAGTGGCAGTGTTTTCAGGAACAAATTAAAGTCATTAACAAGAGATAAGGTTACTTAGAAAACCTATAATGAAGGCTCCAAATGAGGAGCAGTCATCTCCATAAGGTATTCCCTTGGTAATAAAGAAGCTAGGATACTCAGGAAATCAGATAATGAAGACTCCTGATCATGGAGAAAACTTTAAAGGAAATTGTGTTTAAGATTACTTACCCAAAAAGTTCCAAATATGAATATGTTTTCACAAACCCTTTCTTTTCATGATGTATCATCTGTGCTAGCCATCCCCACTTAATCTGAGTGACTGGCAGTAGGAGTTCATTAGCATCAAAGGACAAACAGATGCACCACTGTCATCTTAAAATGGGATTTGTGGATATGTGAAAAGAGACCATAAGATAAACCAGGCTCAGTCTATGAAATGCAACCAGCTGGATTGCCAAGAAACAGGTTCTATTTTTTATTTGATATTTTTATTGATCTGCCATTGCTACCATAAATGTTGATCACTTTGTCAACTAGTCCTTTATTATGTAATCTTTTTATTATTTAGGAAACAAAACAAAACCTCCTTTAGCATTAACATAATGGGATATTACTTTTTATGGGCAACTATTAACAGTTTCAGTAACCTGCATATCTTTGGTTCCCTGGGTAAAGGCTTATTGATTTTTCTAGCTCCTGCTGTTAATTCTTGATGTTTGGCAGTGGAGGCTCAGCTAGTCTACACAGGGAAGCTGTTTACACGATCAGCATAATTATTATTGGGTTGTATAATGTGCATGAGGCTACTGGTACTTAACACTCTTTACAACTTTATTAAGCAAGGCTGTTTTTTCCTTTCATTGCTGCAACATCTAAAACCATACACATACAGTCATCCTATTCTGAAACCTGGATTATACACAGTAAGAAGTTACACAGTAGCTCCTACATATGTACCTGTCTTAAAATGGGTTTGAAGAAACCAATGAGATCCTGCATTACTGGCCCCAGAAAAGTGAAAGTGAAGTTGCTCAGTCATGTCCAACTCTTTGCGACCCCATGTACTGTAGCCTACCAGGTTCCACCGTTCATGGGATTTTCCAGGCAAGAATACTAGAGTGCGTTGCCGTTTCCCGACCCAGGGATTGAACCCAAGTCTCCCGCATTATAGGCAGACGCTTTACCATCTGAGTCACCAGGGAAGTACTGGCCCCAGAATCACTGTTATATATAAGCAGAAAAAAAGGCTGATGTCCCTTTTTTTTTTTTTAATTTACTTTATTGTGTTGGTTTTGCCATACATTGACATGAATCCGCCATGGGTATACATATGCTCCCCCTCCAGAACCCTCCTCCCTCCTCCCTCCTGATTCCCTCCCCCTGGGTCATCCCGCTGCATCAGCCCCAAGCATCAAACCTGGGCTGGCGATTGATTTCATATATGATAATTAACATGTTTCAATGCCACTCTCCCATATCATCCCACCCTTGCCCTCTTCCACAGAGTCCATGAGTCTGTTCTATACATCTGCGTTTCTTTTGCTGTTTCGCATGCAGGGTTCTCGTTACCATCTTTCTAAATTCCATATATATGCGTTAGTATACTGTATTGTTGTTTTTCCTTCTGGCTTACTTCACTCTGGATAATAAGCTCCAGTTCCATCCACCTGAGTAGAACTGATTCAAATGAATTTTTTTTTAATGCTGAGTAATATTCCATTGTGTATATGTACCACAGCTTTCTTATCCATATGTCAGTTGATGGGCATCTAGGTGTTCCTCTTAACAGTAATCCCTCTCCTCATCTCTTCAGGTACTTCTTCAGCTCCCCTCTTCCACTGGGACCTGAGCAACTCTAGTCACAGTCCCTGTTAACAGAAATTCATTCCTTTTGTTAACGCTGTTAAGTTCTAAGGTTATCTAAATTGTTGCAGGAAGGAGGACCCAAGAGTGGGCTCTCGTCTAATACTCAGAAATGAATTGTCCAAGGAGACACATATACTGACAAAGTAAGAGGCTTTATTGGGAAGGGGCACCTGGGTGGAGAGAAGGAGGGAGAAGCCAGGACTGCAGTGTCATGCGGCTGGCAATCTTGGGTTTTACAGTAATGGGGTTAGTTCCTGGTTGTCTCTAGCCAACCACTCTGACTCAGGGTCCTTCCCCGTGGCACACACATTGCTCCGCCAAGGATGCCAGTGAAAAGGATTCTGGGAGGTTGGTAAACTATATGGACTGGTGTTTCTTCTCTCCTTTTGACCTTTCCCCAGTACTTCCAGTTGGTGGTAGCTTATTAGTTCCACGTTCCTTACCAGGACTCCTGTTGTTCCTGAGCTTGCCTGACTGAGATGGCAGAAGAGTGTCTCAAAATAACCATCTTACTGGGGTCTTAGATGCCAGGTTCTTTTATAGATCAAGATGCAGGGAGGTGAGGAAACAAAGGAAAAGTTATTAATCTTTCAAATATTTCCTAGAATGGCAAGCCTCAGGCAGAGGATGTGTTAATTTCTTCCTTACTGTCATCTACAGGTGGAAGGAAATAACAAGAACTTGCTCTCAGAGCAATCTAAAGATAGAATCAGATGTGTGGGGAGGAGCAGAAGCCTAATTAGCAGAGTTGTTACCTGGAACACTCTAAACTGCACCACTGGATACCCCACCTCTAAAACAAATCTTAATCTGATGCTTCAGAGCAAATCACCTCTAACTCTATGACCCAAAGGCAGTCACTGACAACATACTAGCATGTTTTTTTCTATGCTTTTTTTAACATAGTGAATTTGTACCATATATACAATTTCCCACTTTTTATTGAAAGTTTTTCTCTGGGCTATTTTGTAGACTACCAAAGTTTTCTTTAATTGCTGGATATTTAGAATTTAACAGTAAGAGCAAGAGTTCTCAAGACATCCTACTAGCAGTCTGAATCTCACTGTGCTTTCTTGGAAAAGTTCTTCTTTGTGCATCACCTGCCTCATCTGTAAATGGGGATTATGCCTCACAGAGTTGTTTTATTAAAGGAATTAATTTAAGTAAAGCATTAAGAACAGTGCCCGACACAGCATTCACTCAAAAAGTTTTATCAGTTTTAGGTAAAAGCGTTAAGTCTATGGAGAACTACTGTGAAAGACTTCAAAATGGACCAAAAGATTACTAGCTGTTTTTCATGGAACTTCGATCTTTGCCTACACACTTTTCAGGTAAGGTACCCTAAGCTTTTGTGTTAAGAGCTATTCTACAACTTTCCAAGTTATACAGAAGTGATACAGACATGCGCCTTGTCCACACACATTCACCCACAGACATGCACATTCGTATTGTGGATAACTGACTTCCCTTCTCTGTTTAAAAAAAAAAAAAATCCAGTTTTACATTTATTTATAAACTCATTATAAAAATGCTTGACTCACCTATTGTGATGCTTTCAATTCTCCTTTGAACTGGTAGAAAAATCTTATGGGTTTCATTAATGAGTTAAGTAAAATCTTCAACAGGTCCTTTAATAGGTCCCATTCAGCCCAAACTCAGTAATTCAACCTAAGACCATATACTCTGTTTTAATGGTAGTTTAAACCTCTCCTGTACAATCTCTTATGTTTTGCCATCAACATCATTGAGCTTGGACTTATCTGGTTGTCCAGTCGTTAGGACTCCAAACTCTCACTGCCAAGGCCCCAGGCTCAATTCCTGGTCAGGGAACTAAGATCCCACTTGCAACGTGTGGTCCAAAAAAAAAAACAAGTATCAACCTTTTACTAGCAAATTTAATTCAACTCTTCAACAATTCAGTATCTACTATTAATACACAGTGTATAATGCTACATGCTGTGGTAAATATAAAGATAACTTATTATCATGTAAATTCATCCTTTGGGGATGACGTAGCCTTTCAACCTTAAAATTAAAATAGTACTTCCTGTCATGTAAATTCATCTTTGGGGACAAGAGGTACAGTCTTTCAACCTTAAAGTAAGTGTGCTGTGGATATTAAGAATATTAGCACTGATGTCAGTCTCAAGTCCCAGTCTTGACCCCATTCTAACTTAGGAAGACTGCAGAAACTGCTTCATGTCTAGCTTTGTGACAATATCCACAAAGGTATGTGGATTGAGACTCGAAAGAGATAATACACAAAAAAGCACTAATCATAATGTCTCACACATACATTTTTAAATTTTTAAATTACTTTTTTTGTTGTCATAGTTGACATACAATGTTAGGGCATATACATTTTAAAACAATCTTTAGCATTAAGTTATTCAACTCTGAATAGAGACCATCTGCTCACATCAGCCTTCCTACCCACCACACCAGAGGGCCAGGACTGGCTGGAGAATGTTCACACAACTCTCAATTAACACACAATTCTTACAGGAGCATTTACCCAGGACTATTCCACTAGAGCAGTGTTCATCTTTCCCCCAGCTCTCATACCCAAATGTATCACTTCATTTACTTAAATCACTGTTTAGGCCTCTCCTCTTCACCTAAAATTTTTACACTTGCTCAGCTGGTATTGCTTCTCACCCAGCCACTCTATCTGTAACATAGAAAACTTTCCTGTTTCACCTCCTCTCCTAATATTCTATCCACTTTCTTATCCTGTTTGAAACCTGTTCCCAACTTTCCTATTAACAGTTAAAATTTCATTAGAAGTCCACCACAGAATTACCATGTAGTCCTGCAAACTGGGGCCAGTAAGAGCTGAATTTACCATGAAGCTCTTGAGACCTAAGCTTCAGGGTCCCTAACCTCCAAGAGCTCCTTTAAGTCTTACACTGTGTTCAACTGTTTTTCAAGTTTTCTAACATGCCACTTTTTTGATTTTCCTTCTACTCTGTTGAATCCTCTTTACCTGTTCCTGGGAATAACCCACAACAGCCTTCTCCATGTTTATCATTTAATTTCTAGACTTTATTGCTAAGATCTCAGCCAGTCAGAATGAGATCCCCAAACAGCAGATACTATTCATAACCTGAGAACAGTCAAGCCTATCTTGTCAACAGTTCAGTTCAGTTCAGGGTTAGTTGCTCAGGCCTGTCTCTGTGACCCACCAGGTTCATGTCTATGGAATTCTCCAGGCAATACTGGAGTGGGTTGCCACTTCTTTCTCCAGGTTATTCAGCACCTGGTGTAAGGTAATTCCACACCACCCACTGCAAGATCCCCACGCAACAGCGACCCCTGGAGGGAGTCCAGGATAGGCTCCTGTCACTCCAGATGAATGCCTACTTCAGAGCTTAACACAAATATCTAATAAGCATTTTAAATTCAATATGCCTGAAACTCAACGCTTTTTCTTCCCTAAACCAAGCTAACTTTTCAGTCCTAGCTCAAGAGTAACTCTACCCTTCCAGTTGCTCAGGCTAAAACCCTTAGAATCAACTCTTGGTTCTCTCCCACCTCAAATCCTTCAACGAATCCTAGTTTACTAGCTCAACTTTTATGCTGCCTATTCTGGCAGACTTGTTTTTCTGTTTCTAAACCTTGCCCCACTAAAATCTTCTTTTGTTCATAAAACCCATTTCACTTTTAATAACCTCACCCAAACACATTGAGAAATTTACAAGCTTTCTTGTAAATTGGTGAATTATCTCAAAAGCTAGGACTACTAAACACTAGGTAAATGCTCAGAGCATGTTTTTTTTTTCCCCCCAGAGCAGAGCTTAATGACAGCAACTACTGAAGAGTCCAATTTGTCTCAGATTATATGCTGGATGCTGCTGTATGTAGTGGGCACCTTAACTAACAAAAAATGGATTTTTTGAAGTATAAAGCTAAAACTGAGTTCAGCATGAATACTTTTGTATAAGTCAGGGAAAATAAGTATTTTTAAGTTGAATCCAGAGAAGTAAATTTTTAAAAGATTTCACTCATAATTGAAGTTTTAAAATTTTTATTTTATATACAGAGAGCTAGTATTATTTCCACCTAAGGTTGATGTGCTGGATGAGCCATCTAAGGAAGTTCAGTTAGTCCAACTAGAAAAAAAAAAAAAGAAAATGAATTAATTTAAAATGCCTTAAATATCATTTTATTCTCAGAAAGAAATGGTTCATTGCAGAATGAGGTTTAAACTGGAAATCTGACCCACCCAAACCAGTAATCCAGATCTAAATACCTTAACTATTTGCTGAACACCTACTACAATACAAGCTGCCCCATGAATCTCAGCTTGATTTGTAATTGAACTTTAGTATTGGGATACCCACTTCTACCATCAAATAAATTTCCCAGTAGAAAAACATTGCTTCAGAAAATGATCCTTATCAAAAGCTCAGGATGGTTATTAAGTAGTAACTAATTACACAGCTAATATTTTGTTACTCATTGTGTGCCAGACACTATTCTATTGAGACATTCATAAATCAATTCATTTATTCTTAATCTCTGAGAAATGGGATACAAAACTGGCAGACTTGAGTCCATTCTCCCATCTGAGATACAGAATTATCTCAACTTCCATAATTAACATTAAACATGTATTTCTTAAGTATTTGGTCAAAATCAAAAGTTTAAGCTTCAGATACTTTGTCACAGAAATCTCACATTAACAATTCATCTCCGCTTTTAACAAATTATACCCACGGTAACACTTCAACATAAGACCTTTTAATTTAAAAATACGTTCTACTCAACAATGTTGAGTTCTAATTACTAACAAAAAGGTAGTGACAGAATTTTGTATCTCAAAGAGCCAGTTAGAAACTAATCTTAAACTTATAAAAAAAAAACAAAAACCTCTAACTTTTAAGTGACTTAGGAGCCAAGAAACCTTTATTTTTCACAGGAAAAAACTCTAAGTGACTTGACCAAAGTCATAAGACTATTAAGTGACAGACCTCTGAATCTTTCTAAAAAGGTCTATCTGGCCCCAAACTTCAAGCTCATTCCACTACATGACCTTATTTCAGGGCAGCGGTCAAGGCATGTATATTGCCGAAAATTAACAAGGTCTGATTAGTGATCTAATGTTTCATTCTAGCGACTTCTGGAAAATAATGTTTACCCAACATTACATACAGCACCTAAAACTACACAAGTGGGTAAGAAGGTATTAGAAAAACTACTTTTCCAAGCCTTGACATCCCCCCCGCCCCAATTCTATTAAGATGACTGCCGAGCCTCACAACTGTGTTGTCCGCTAAAAGAGAAAAACGGCACCGATCAAAGGCCGACACCGAACTACCGGCTTGTCGGCCCCTCCGGGAAACAGGAGACCGCGGCGTCCGCCAGCGTACCTTGATGAAGCCGATGTCCTTCGCGTACTGGCGGAAACACTGGCGGCACATATTGAGGCCGTATTTCCGGATCAGACCATGCCGGTTTGAGCAGACCCGACTGCAAAAAGAAACGGCGTTACCGCTAGTCACAGAAAATAAAGTATCGGCCCTCGGGGCGGCCGCCACTCGCACTGCCGGTCTCCACGGACCCGTCGGAGGCCTGTAAATGGCGGCAGCCTCCTCTCTGAGTCCGTCTCCCCCCACGCGCCGCCCGTGGGCTCATCTACATTATATTTCACGCAGTGTCGCGCCCGAAAGCAACCCTTCCATACAACCACATTCTGTTTCTCACCAAGAGCGAGAACCCTGGCCGAATTTTCTCGGATGGCTCCAATAGAGCTGCTGGTGACCCATGTTGCTTCCTCCGCGGCAACGAGGGAAAAGGAACGAGGCAGCGTACGCATGCGTTCTTCAATATTTTAGGGCATAGTTTTACCCAGAAGGCAGTGCTGACAAATGGCGCGTGCGCAATGTGTCCACGGAGTCGCAGGGGCGGAGAGAGGCTCGGAGATACTCTAGGCGGGCACAGCTGATGACGTCACCACACCTCAGCCTCAAGTGTTGTCGTGCGCTGGCTTGTGATCGCCGGGCGCGGTGGCGCGCGCCTGTAGTCCCAGCTACTCGGGAGGCTGAGGCTGGAGGATCGCTTGAGCCCAGGAGTTCTGGGCTGCAGTGCGCTATGCCGATCGGGTGTCCGCACTAAGTTCGGCATCAATATGGTGACCTCCCGGGAGCGGGGGACCACCAGGTTGCCTAAGGAGGGGTGAACCGGCCCAGGTCGGAAACGGAGCAGGTCAAAACTCCCGTGCTGATCAGTAGTGGGATCGCGCCTGTGAATAGCCACTGTACTCCAGCCTGGGCAACATAGCGAGACCCTGTCTCTTTTGAGCCTCCAGGAAAGAGTTTTCAACTTTTAAGAAATAAACGATGTAACTATTCTGTTTCTTCCTCGTCGTCTGAACGTTTTCCATTCTTCTAATTAAAATTTTCCCATGGAAAAAAGGTTTTCCCTAAACCCAGCACTGACACCTACTGGAATAAAATTGCAAAATAGCTTAAAATAACTGTAATAATTAGGAGTGGACGGTAGGAGTTGCTGTTTTGTTAGGTAACTTCTTTTTCATTGGCACACACCTTCTAGAGACATCTACACTATTCCAGAAAAATGACAGACAATGCCCTTTTTTTTTTTAATATATTTATTTATTTTCTTTACATTATTGTGTTGGTTTTGCTATACAATGACATGACTCCACCGTGGGTATACACGTGTTCCCCTTCCAGAACCCTCCTCTCACCTCCCTCCCGATTCCATCCCTCTGGGTCATCCCAGTGCACCAGCCCTGAGCACCCTGTATCATGCATCAATCCTGGGCTGGCGATTCATTTCACATATGATAATTTATATGTTTCAATGCCGTACTCCCATATCATCCCACCCTTGCCCTCTCCCATAGAGTCCAAAAGACAGTTCTATACATCTGCGTCTCTTTTGCTGTCTTGCATCAGGGTTATCGTTACTATCTTTCTAAAGTCCATATATATGCGTTAGTATACTGTATTGTTGTTTTTCCTTCTGGCTTACTTCACTCTGTATAATAGGCTCCAGTTTCATCCACCTCAGTAAGACTGATTCAAATGTATTCTTTTTAATGGCTGAGTAATATTCCATTATGTATATGTACCACAGCTTTCTTATCCAAGACAATGTCTTTAATATTTGAGTGCAGCTAGTTGAGTTTTAAGTAAGAAACAGTGAATAGCCAATGTGTGCTGCTTTGGCTAGATGATTTGGTAATAAAACAACTTGTGAAAACCAAATGCCATCCAATAAACTAGTGAAAACTGTCCCTAAAACCCATGTAGTCATTTATAATGTCTCTAAATAAAGCGAAGAGCTGACCCATTGGAAAGACCCTGATGCTGGGAAAGACTGAGGGCAGGAGGAAGAGGGGATAACAGAGGATGAGATGGCTGGACGGCATCATCAATTCAATGGACATGAGTTTGGGTGAACTCCAGGAGTTGGTGATGGACAGGCAGGCATGGCATGCTGCGGTTCATGGGGTCGCAGAGTCAGACATGACTGAGCGACTGAACTGAACTGAACTGAAACTGTGTTTCAGCTCCAAAATCGTAAGATTCTGTGATGGGAGACATATTTGGAAATTTAATCTGGCAGCAGTGTGCATGGTAGATTATTGTATTAGCCTCATAATATGGCCTCAGCTGGATCTACCTCCATTTTAATCTCTTCACTGACCACAGTAGCCTTTCTTCAACAGATCTACATTTTATCTCCCTCTTGAAAATTTTCAATGATGTTTCAGATATTTCAGGCTAATGTTAAAGGCCTTAGCTTAGCAAAAATTATTTTCATTATTTCACTGCTTTATCCTCCTTTAATGTCCATATTTAATATTTATTTCATTGTAGTATAATTGACTAAATTCCAATGTGTAGTATAGATTAAGTTTACTTGTCTCTAGTAAACAACATAAACTCATCTCTATTTTTTAACCACACCTTGAGGCATGTGAGATCTTAGTTCCCAACCAGGGCTCAAGCCTTGCCCCTTGCCGTTGGACCACCAAGGAAATCCCTAAATTCATGTTTTAAATATTTAGCATTGTTGTTGTTCAGTCGCTCAGTCATGTCCGACTCTTTGAGACCCCATAGAATGCAGCATGCCAGGCTTCGCTGTCCTTCACTGTCTCCTGCAGTTTGCTCAAACTCATGTCCATTAAGTCAGTGATGCTATCTAACCATCTTATCCTCTGCCACCCCCTTCTCCTCTTGCCTTCAATCTTTCCTAGCATCAGGGTCTTTTCCAAATAATCGACTGTTCGAATCAGGTGGCCAAAGTATTAAAGCTTCAGCTTCAGTATCAGTCTTTTCAGTGAATATTCAGGGTTGATTTCCTTTCAGATTGACCAGTTTGATCTCCCTGCTGTCCATGGGACTCTCAAGAGTCTTGTCAGCACCAAAATTCAAAAGTATCAATTCCTCAGTGCTCAGCCTTCCTTATGGTCCAGTTCTCATATAGGTGCTGGCACTCAGCAAGAACACCATCAATATTAAGCAAATTAATAAATGTTTGAAGTAAGAAGACTTGGTAAGTTTAGAAATAATTCTGGAGGGAAGTAATGCAGTTCTGAACTGACATGGTAATACTAAGAATGGGAAGGTGGGTATTAATTAGGAAATCATAGTGGAAATACAACCTATGTAATAGGATCAAAGAGTGTCAACAGGGGCAAGAGGCACTATAAAGGTCTAACTCTTAGATGTTTATTTGTCAATTATTTAGCTTTATTTAGTTTGGATAAAATTTACCATTAAAAAAACTAACTTCAAGATTTGATTCTAATGCGCTGGGGCAGACAAGTGTACCCTGTCCATTGATTGGTAACTCTCTCTCTGATAATATGATGTCACTGTGATTTTACTAGCTTGAACTCAAGTGAGCTATAAATCTAAATGAATATAGTTTACTATGGGCACAAATTCTCTAGAGAAGTCAGAGATTCTCAAGAGATTATCTGTTGAATGCCTGGTATGCACAGAAACCTGGGGAAATAAAAGAAATGAAAGACAATTTTAAGTGCAATTGGTTTTTCAAACTCCAAAAAGTAATATCAAGATGTTAAAGAAAGCTTAGTGAAAAGTAAACTGGGGTTTTGAAAGATTAATAGGGTTAATTATTATGGACAAAACAGAGAAAATGGAAAGCGTGTAGTACATAAGACAGTAAGAAGAAAAATTAGTTTTACAGAATAAAAACAAATCTAGATATTTTTGGTTCCTTTCCTCAAAACCCTGTAGCCCAATTAAAAAATTCCCTGTATATTATATTTCTACATCCAACCAGTCTGCAATGCAAACTAGCTTGAGGTAATTGAGGGTAGAGGAGGTCAACAGGTAGACTTTATTTATATGATGGTAAAAAGAGAAAAGTGTTGATAGACGTTCAAAGAATCCTTTGCTTCATAACCAGTCCAGTAAGACCAAAATTACTGCCTGGTCCAAGTATCTCAGCCATGAAAAATGGTGGATGAAGGGGAGAATGGGGGGGGGGTGATTGTTCAAAAACTGATACTGCATGTTTGTTTCCTTTTTTTTTTTGTTTGTTTGTTTTTTTTTAGTTTTTTATCCTTTTAATTTACACAAATTCAGATATAAAGGCAAAACAAAAATAAAAGGGAGAGAAAAGATTCAAAGAGAAAAATTAGGATGACATAAATTGAGTATATGCCCCAGAGAGAATAAATAGGTATGATTCAGGATGTCCCTAAGCCTCTCCTGGTTGGAATACCTCCAAAAGCCAACAGGATTGTGAGTGCTCAAGAAGATAATACGTTGTTTTCTCAAGTTATTGTTTAACAGGATTTTAAACGCTAGTTAATGTTGCTCAGCAAAGGAAAGTATCACTTCTAACCAGAGAAACTAGCTACTACTCCTACTGGTGGTTACTGAGAAATGAAGTGTTGGCCTCAAACATGGCTTACCATATCTGAAACACAAACTATTTGATGACTTTATCTGCTGCTGCTGCTAAGTCACTTCAGTCGTGTCCGTCTGTGCAACCCCACGGACAGCAGCCCAACAGGCTCCGCTGACCCTGGGATTCTCCAGGCAAGAACACTGGAGTGGGTTGCCATTTCCTTCTCCTGTTTGTTTCCTTTTGGTTCAATGTGTCTCATTTAGTGTCATTTAATAAGACAATCTTACCTAATTATCTAAATATTTTGGGACTCAAACATCTTTTTTGAGAATCTGGCAATTAGGAAGATAAGGTACACTATTGTCATACTCTAAAATCACCTTGCAACTGTTCAGGAACTTTCATCTATTTAGGTTAACATATTGAACCCATGCTTCAAAATCCGAGTTACATTCCCCCCCCCCAAAAAAAAAGAGTTGAGGCTTTTTTTTTGTATTCTTGATTTTCGTCCATTTCTATTCTAATTTAAATTACAACAGTTTACCCAACATTTAAGATTTCCCCAACTTATGACTGTCCCTAGAGGCTCAGAGTTTATTTTAATATACTTGTTTAGGCAGGTGTTTTATTATTTTCATCTATATTATTACCCACTAAAAGAACAAAATAAGTAATTCCTATAAAGTCTTGTCTTTAAAAATTCTAAGGTGTCCTTTAATTTTCTCTCTAGCCATGAGATTAACAAATGTTAACAAATGCTCTACATGCAACAATACTAAATAAGATAAAAATAATTTTTATTATCTTGTCACAACTTTTCATGAGTGAACTATGTTTTTTAGAAAGATGATTAATCAACAGATAACAATTAAGGTTCAAACTGGTGTACACAGGGACGTTCATTGAAGAATAAGTCATTATACTGTCACAGTTAAATTGAAAATTTGTATTTTTTGATGAAGAAAATCTCAGACAAAATGGAATATTTAATACAAGCCTGGAACCAGGGAAAGGTGAGCACGCAACATTTAAGGGAGAAGATTCCTAAGACCCTAAGGACGAGCGCTTCCCTTCTTTAAAATGGGACAAGGAGTCCGAAAAGTCCGGAAGGTCTTTCCAAGTCTCAGACGCAGTCAAGTCAGTCACGCCATCCAATCCATTAGCGGTTGTAAACAGGCAATCCGTAGAAAAGGAGTTGCTGTTTAGTCTCTAAGTCGTGTCGGACTCTCGCGATCCCACGGACTGTAGCCCGCCAGGCTTCTCTGTCCATGGGATTTTTCAGGCAAGAATACTGGAGTGTTGCCAGTTCCCTCTCCATCCTTTACCAAGACAGACACTGTCACATCAGGTTCCCTCCTGATGTGGCAACTGTCGCCTCCAGAGCACCCAAAACGAAACGCCAGCCTATCAGCGCCCCAGCTTGCAGTGGGCAACTCGCAAAGCTGGGCAGGCAAAAAGACTCCCCCCAGGACACAGGAACGACTGCCTTTCTGGGGAAACTCCAAGGCCCCACGTGTGCGGGCAGCGCGTAGACCCTCAGCGGCGGAAACCAGGACTCTGCCGCAGGGTCACAGCCGGGGCCGCCAGCGCGCGCTCCCGGGAAAGGACGCGGCGCCCCCGCCGCTCGCCGGGCTCGGGAGGCGCGAGCCGGGCCCGCCGGCGGCCGCTGTCCGCGCTCCGCAGCCGCGGGCAGACCTGGTCCTGCTGCCGAGCGGGGACGCCGTCCGCCCCCGCCGGACTCGGGGAGCCGCTGCCCGAGAAACGCGGGTGTGGGCGCCGCGAGCCGGCAGGCAGATCCCGGGACAGCCCGGCTCGAGGGCCCCGGCGGCGGCGCGGCGGGGCGGGAAGGGGGCCGTTTCAAAGCCGAGCGGTGGGAGCCGGCGGCTGGCTTCCCGGCGCGATGAAGCTGCACTGCGAGGTGGAGGTGGTCAGCCGGCGCTTGCCGGCCTTGGGGCTGCGGAACCGGGGCAAGGGCGTCCGGGCGGTGTTGAGCCTCTGTCAGCAGGCGCCCAGGACTCCGCCGGGCCCCCGGGCTGGGGGCGAGCGGGGCGGCCGGCGCCCCGCCTGCCTGCTCGTTTCCACCCTGAAGGACAAGCGCGGGACCCGCTACGAGGTGCGTGGAGCCGGCGGGTCAGGGGTGAGACGCCCGGCTCTCTCCCCGGCTGGACTCCGTCTTGGGGGTTCCCGAGCGCCCGGCCCCTGAGCCCCACCGCCCCCCGGACCTTGGCGTCTCCGTACGGACCCGAAGGCGGAAACATGTTGAGAGTCACTTCTTAGTTTTCTTGCCCCCTTCTGCGACTTTATTGACAGGCTTGCTACTTAGTAGTCGATAGCAACCCCGCCCCTGTAAAGCCTTTGAAATTTCGGCCAGCGTGTAGCATCAGTCCAGTTTGGGAGAACCGTAAAATGACTCCACTTTGGTTCAGTAGATGCTGTTTCTCCCAGTTTTCTTCGCTAAATTTGTTTGTTTTTAAGGCTTTGTGGGATGCGTCTAAAGTCGTTAGGCCACATTGTGCCCTGCTCAGTCGCTTCAGTCGTGTCCGACTCATTGCGACCCCAGGGACCGCAGCCCGCCAGTCTCCCCTGTCCATGGGATTTTCCAGGCAGGAATACTGGAGTCCATTTCCTACTCCAGGGGATCTTCCCGATTAGTATAGTAGTAAAGCAGTGATGCTTGGGTTGCATCTTGATAATTTTATTAAAATTCTTGGCTACTACATCTCTCTCTCTTTCTTAACTGTTTAATTTCCTAAGGTTTGATTTGTTAGGTCCAGGGCTTTTTTGTATCTACATAACAGTAGTAAATCCTCTAGAAGAAGTTGGAAATTGAAATAGAATTTTTAAAGCACAAGTTTTATAAAATCCATTTACCTTGATTCCCAGGCACGCTCTTTTGTGAAAATGACTGAAATACCCTTGTGCCTACTATAATAAAATTGGGGAGTGAGTCATCACCCTCTGTTGCATCTAACTCTTGACTGGGTTTTATACAATTTCTGGGATTGTTTCCCTTATAGTGTATCCTCAGTAAATACTCTTAGTTGAGGAAGAGTTATTGCTGTTTCATTCAGAGCCATGTAAATGTTTGTGTAAGCAGTTGAAAGTCTAAATCCCCTCTCCCTGCGGAATCAACTCGTGTAATATTTCAAATGGAAAGGACTTCTGTCACCAAATTTTACAGATTAGAAAACTATTAGGTGAGAGAAGCAAACTCATAACCAGAATTGGGTCTCCCTTTTTTCCCTATTGACCTCCCTAAAACCTATCTTTTTCATGCCCACCTTAGGTACTGTCTAAGAATCTATTGTGATATCTCCTTTAAAACTTCTGCTGTATTAATGTCAGTGCTGAAAATCCTAACAAAAATTTTATTGCAAACCACTAGTTGAAGACTTAGTGTGTGCAGGGTGCAATGCTGGATAGATATTAGGGGAAATAAACCTGATTTAGTCACTGTTTTTCCAAGACTGCTGCTAAGTCATGTCAATTGTGTCCAACTCTATGAGACCCCATAGACCGAAGCCCACCAGGCTCCTCTGTCCCTGGGTTTCTCTAGACAAGAATATTGGAGTGGGTTTCCATTGCCTTCTCCAATGCATGAAAGTGAAAAGTTACAGTGAAGTCATTCAGTTACGTCCAGCTCTTAGCGACCCCATGGACTGTAGCCTACCAGGCTCCTCCATCCATGGGATTTTCCAGGCAAGAGTACTGGAGTGGGTTGCCATTGCCTTCTCCGTTTCCAAGACTAGAAAGGGAAAAACAGAAACCACCACTTACAAAGGTGGGCTATAATTGCTGTAATAAAGGTAGAAGTAGAGTAGTATTATATAGTATGATATTAAAGATGAAATGAATTCTGATTCAAGTCTTTGAGAAAGTTTTGTGGAAGAGGTGGTGTCACAGGGCTTGGGACATAGTAGATGTCAAGTAAACATTTATTTGATAAGTTAAGGTGGTTTGGTCTTGGTCTTGAGGAGTAGGAATTAGTGCTGAGTGTGGAAGCACCTTGGGGCTCTTTCTTACAACTACTTTTCTGTCCCATGACTTCAGCTGTCATCCATCCGACTGATTTCCAAATCTGTATCTTTTGCTAGTCCTCTCCCTTAACTTCCAACTTGAGCCAGCTACCTACTGGACACCTCCATTTGGTTGTGTCACAGTATTTCAAGCTCAGAATACCTCCAGATTAATTTTCCTTGCCACCCCTAGCCCAGCTTTTCTGATAGTGTTCTGCAACTCCTTTAAGTAGTATTCTGTCCCTCTCCAGGAACCTTAAAGGCTTTCCTTCCTCAGATCCAATATACTATTGAATTCTTTCAATTCTGCTTCCTGGGTAACTTTCGTATTTTCATACCCCGTTCCATCCCAGGTGTAGCCTAAACCACCATTGTCCCTTCCGGTGGCTAATTTCTTAAAGGATCTCCCTACCTCTACCATTGTCTTTCCTCCATCCCATTCTCCCCTCTCATTCATTATTAAACTTTGTAGTTAAAGGGAACTTTTCAAAATGTAGATCTAACAGTAATATCCACTGAATATTCATGTGATCTCCACCATCTAATCTCTATTTACCTGTCTACACTCACCTGCCTCTTTTAACTGGAACTTCCAGGCATACCGAACCTCTTTCACCTCCTCACAGTTGCCAAACTCTCTTACCTTCAAGGCTTTGCACACTATTCCATCTTATTTATATACTACCTCCCTCTCCTCCCCTCAGTATCTTCACTTGACTAACATCTCTTAATCCTTCATTTCTTACTCATTTCGGTTCACTTTCATACCCCCAGACCAGGTAAGAGTCCTTTCCTATATAAGGTCTTATAGTGGCCTGTACTTCCTTGTCTTAATATTTGTTATGCTTGTAATGACTTGTTTAATAAACTTTCTCTCATGAAATTGGCAACTTGATAAGTGCAATTACCATGCTGGTCTTATTTACCACTGTTGTCCCAAGCCCCCTGTCATAGTGCCTGGTACATAGTGGCTTCTCAATAAATAGTTGTTAAACTCTGCAGCAGAAGCAATATCCGTTATTAAAAATTATTCAGCAACTATTATATATTAGTCACTCTTCTGGCTTTGGGAAAATAATACTGAACAAAGGAGACAAGATTCCTGCTTTCATCAAGTTTATACCTTGCGGGAGGCATATCTACCCCAGGCTAATAGACTGAAGTTAAGAAAGCAGGTAACTACTATTGGCAGCTCTTAGTACAGCCAGAGTTAGAATGGGAGCAAAGAAGCATTCTCCTCAAACAAAGGGGATTCTTTTCCCAAGGAAGGAAGAGTTACACTGGACAGGTAGAACAATTGTATCTTGCCCAAAGCTGAATAAGGAGTGTAAATACCCCCAAAACCAATCAAGCAAAATCCTTTAAATCTTAAAACCACCAAGCACCCAGACTTAAGGACTAAAAGCCAAACTGAATCCTGGCAAAGTGGCATATTGCAGCTGTAATAAATACTGAATAACAGTACCTGGTTTTGTCATTTTTTCCCCCCATTGGTTTTAAGCAGCTAAAGGAGAACATTGAGCAGTTCTTCACCAAATTTGTGGATGAGGGGAAAGCCACTGTTCGGTTAAAGGAGCCTCCTGTGGATATCTGTCTCAGTAAGGTATGGTATTAATATGTAGATTGGTTTACTGTAGAGATAATAGAGGCTGTGTTAGGAGCCTGATCTCCCACAGAGCTAAACAGAGACAGGCACTTGCAGGCATGTTTGAGGAAGTGATGGCAGCTTCCCTGGCTTGCTTATGTGGCCTTGAAAAGAGCAGAGTCAGTCTTAGAAAAGTTGCCCAGGATGAGAAGGAAAACTGGTTCTGCTTCTATGCCCAAGATGGAGCCTCAGAGTGTTCTTAGAACTCTATAAGCAGGCGGCACAGGTCTGTATCTTGCCAGCTGAATCACAGGTAACAAATCTAAATTTGGTGTTAAACAAAAATGGATAAAATACAATTAGAAACACTAATCATTTTTTAAAATACATAAACCATTAAGATAAAAATCTGTTTTCTTCTTTGCCTTATCTCACTTTTTCCTTTTTTCCCTTCCCAGAGGGTAGAAGCTGTGATTTGTTCAACCTTGCATTTTCCTTTATCCTTGACCCTAAGTCAAGTGCTTTGTAAACATTTAAAGTTTAATAACTGCTTAAGCTGTTTTATTGAATGGAGGTGCTTTGTCCTACCTCCTCCTATTCTGGTTTTTCATTTTCTCTTGCTACTCACCCTGTCCTGTCACTGACTCCTTCTACCTACAAACAAGCTGAGAGTCCTACCAATTAGAAGAGAAGAGACAAATTTCTGGAAAGGTGAGGCTAAAGCTGTTGGTTCCACTTACCTCTACTTTCACTGGTTTATTCATAAAACACTGTCAAAGGTCAGTGATCTCTTCCTATCTGCTAATCACATTGCCATGATTACTCATCCTTTTTGTGCTCTGTAGAATTTGGCACTGATGACCACTCCCTACATAATAACTTTTCTTTCTTCCCACCTGTGATAGGGCACTGTGCTAGTTTATCTTCAGTTTTCTTAGCTGCTCCTTTGTTTCCTATTTCTTGGCAACCTTTTTTCTGTCCTGGGAGTGAAGACCTTATTCCATCCTCTGCCTCTTCTCTGCCATACACGCCTTCTGTTACCACAGCTCAGCCTTTAATGTGTGAAACTCCCAAGTAGGTCCCTCTGCTGGACCTACTTAGCGCAGGTCACCAGACTCTCCTCACTCCACCTCACTGTGTATACTGCTGCGAGAATAATATGTAGCTCTTGTTATGTAATTCTCAACTCAAAATTCTGCAGTGATCTCCCACAGTTTGATCATTCTGTCCTTACTCTGGCATCAAGGGTATTCATTTATACTCTATTGCCATGAAATATTTCTACTCTTTTATTCCTCTGCAAAGCTCCCACATTCCAACCAAATACTTAGTTTCCTGAACTTGCTGAAAGTTCACTAGTCCTTCATATAAAGTTTTTGAAACTTCTAAAGTATCCAGCAAGTATTTTTATTGCTGACTTAATTCACGTATCACTTTAATAGTGATTTCTCTGTCCAGCTGAAAGCGGTCTTTTGCCTTTGATGTGTTGTACAACTTTTGGCAGTAAGTGCTAAGTTACACCTGCCTTTTTATTTTTAAAAGTTTCTTGATATATATATATATAATTTATTTTATTTTTAGCTGCATTGAGAGTTGCAGTGTATGGGCGTCTCATTGCAGTGACTTCTCTTGCAGAGCACAGACTCTAGGCGAGTGGGTTTCAGTCGTTCTGACATGCAGGCTCAGTAATACCTCTTGGACTTAGTTGCTCTGCAGCATGTGAGATCTTCCTGGATCAGGGATTGAATCCATGTCCCCTGCATTGGCAGGCAGATTCTTATCCACTGCACTACTAGGGCAGTCCTTGGCCTTACTTTTGACTGGGCTCTTGCTTTTCACAATTACTAGTCTTTGTGAATAACCTCCCTGGGTATTTTGCACTGTACAGCACTACTTCAGTCTGTCTCAGAGGCACCAGATATTTGAGTCAGTTCATCTTTTCATTTTCTTTTGGTTACTAAGGTTAAGTAACTTTTTAAAAAATTTTCATTGGATTATAGTTGATGGGTCAGTTCATCCTAACTTCAAGTCTTCAGTGGAATCTTCATGTTTTCCTGTTTTATTTTAAACTCATATGGTTCCCCCTCTGAACAATTTTATTTAGAGTGTGTCAACATAATTTTTTCAAAAACTTTAAAAATTTAGTGAAAATAGAATACTGAAAAAAAGAATTAGTAATGTTCAATAAATAATTGCATGATTTACATATACAACTTCATATTTGTTTAGGATGAATTAGCATGCATGTATTACTTAAAATGGAATTTATAATTGTACAACCTACTTTTACATCTTCAGGCCAATTCCAGCAGTCTAAAGGGTTTCCTTTCAGCTGTGCGACTGGCTCATAGAGGCTGTGATGTTGAGGCACCACTTTCAACCCTCACACCAGTGAAGACTTCAGAATTTGAAAAATTTAAAACTAAAATGGTTATCACATCCAAAAAGGACTATCCTCTAAGCAAGAACTTCCCCTATTCTCTGGAACACCTTCAGACTTCTTATTGTGGGCTTCTCCGGGTTGATATGCGTATGCTTTGCTTAAAAAACCTTAGAAAATTAGACTTGAGTCATAACCATATAAAAAAGCTTCCAGCTACAATTGGAGACCTCATCCACCTTCAAGAACTTAACCTGAATGATAACCACTTGGAATCATTTAGTGTAGCCTTGTGTCAGTCTACACTCCAGAAGTCACTTCGGAGTTTGGATATCAGCAAGAACAAAATTAAGGCACTCCCTGTGCAGTTTTGCCAGCTCAGAGAACTTACAGATTTAAAACTTGATGATAATGAATTGATTCGACTTCCTTTCAAGATGGGACAACTGAGGAACCTGCGTTTTTTGTCAGCAGCTCGAAATAAGCTTCCATTTTTGCCTAGTGAATTTAAAAATTTATCCCTTGAGTACTTGGATCTTTTTGGAAATACTTTTGAACAACCAAAAGTCCTTCCAGTTATACACCTACAAATGCCATTAACTTTACTGGAATCTTCTGCACGAACCATATTATATAATAGGTAAGCCTTTGATAGCATCATGATATTTTCATCATTCTCAGAGTTAAATCTTTAACATAGCTGTTTATACTGTGCACAGTCTGAACCTTTGCTCCAGTAGCCTTCTTTTAAAAAGAAATGACAAAAAGTTATGGGCCTAGAAGAATGAGCATGTGAGTAAACACATTAACTTTCTAATGCTCATAGACACCCACTGAAACCCAAGCCAGTCTTCCCTCTTCACCATGCCTAGCTTAAGTGCTTTTATCTTAAAGCACTGGTTCTCAGATTTTACTTCACATTAGAATTACCTAAGGACTTCAAAAAATTCTGATGATTAGTCCCCACCCCAGACTTATTAAATCAGAATGTTTGGGAGTAGGACTGAGTTTTTTGCTTGTTTGTTTTGTTTTTTTAATATCCAGGCGTTTCTAATGTACAGCTAGCTAGGATTAAAAGCCTTGGCTTACTTCTCAAATTTTAATATTCATCACATCCCTGGGAGTCTTGTTTAGCAGATTTTGTTTTCAAGGTCTGAGGTGGAGATCTGCTTTTTAAACTGCATTCAAGGTGAGGCTGCTAGTTCATGAGTTAAACTTTGAATACTAAGGCTCTAAAAGTAACTTGGGCTTCCCTTGTAGCTTAGTCAGTAAAGAATCTGCCTGCAATGCAGGAGACCCGGGTTTAATTCCTGGGTTGGGAAGATTCCCTGGAGAAGGAAATGGCAACCCACTCCAGTATTCTTGCCTGGAGAATCCCATGGACGGAGGAGCCTGGCAGGCTATCGTCCATGGGGTCACGAGTCAGACATGACTTAGCGACTAAACCACCACCAATACCAAAAGTAACTAAGGGCTCATTATCTTAAGGCAGTGATCCTCGAAAGTTGAGGAATGCATCACCAATCATGCTTATTGTAACTAAAGCAGATTGCTGGTCCCAACCCTCAGAGATTCTTATTAAGTAAATTTGGAGTGGGGATGAAGAAATTGCATCTCTAACAAGTTCCAAGGAGATGCTGATAATGCTGGTTAAGGGACTGACTCTTAATTAGGAGTTGAAAATTATCTCTTAAGTGATAGTACATGTAAGTGCCAAGAACAGTGCCTGGTTCATAATAGGTCTCAGTAAATACTGGATTTATAAATACATGTACTTTACTTATTTGGCAAATTAATAGTGTTATCATTAGTTGTAGCTGCTGCTGCTGCTGCTAAGTTGCTTCAGTCGTGTCTGACTCTGTGCGACCCCATAGACGGCAGCCCACCAGGCTCCCTCGTCCCTGGGATTCTCCAGGCAAGAACACTGGAGTGGGTTGCCATTTCCTTCTCCAATGCATGGAAGTGCAAAGTGAAAGTGAAGTCGCTCAGTTGTGTCTGACTCTTCGCGACCCTATGGACTGCAGCCTACCAGGCTCCTCCGTCCATGGGATTTTCCAGCCAAGAGTACTGGAGTGGGGTGCCACTGCCTTCTCCCATTAGTTGTAGAGGAGCTTCTAAATAATATAGATGTGAAATACATACCTGGATCTGGTCATATCGGTCCTAGATTCTACCTCAGATCAACTAGTTCAGAATCTCCAAAGATGGGCCCCTACTGTGTGTCATATATTTTTTAAAGTCTCCAGAAGTGATGCTCATGATTCAGGTTAAAACCGCTGATTTGAGAGAACTCTAAATAGTGTCTTTTGGCAATAAACTACTCGCAAGTCTCTTGTTCTTTGCTTTCTCTGAGACTTACATATGAAAAAATATAACGTATTTATTCAAATTTGAAAATTATGTCCAAGTGAGAAATACTGTAAATGGTCACTGATGATTTGAAAGAATCATAAATTGGCTAGGATGACTCTGATCTTTACTGAAGTATAATTTTGCAAATATTCAACTTCCTTGGTTTAAGAATATAGATCCAAAGCCATGAGAACAGTCTCTGCTATTTAGCTATTGATAGATTGTCCTAACTACTGGTTACAAACATAAAGTTACTGTCTCTTAGAAAAATATGTGGGGACTTACACTGGGTAGAAAATACAGTTTTTAACTGTTTCCTGTTTTTCTAAGTCTATAACCAAGAGCCTGGAATATAAGCAAGTGTCTTTGTTTTTGTTTTTTTAAAGTTACTTATACAAGTGAACAGATTAGTACATGTGAAAAAATGAAAAATTGTAAACAAAGTCAGTCCCATCCTTTAAGTAAGTAAGCCACTATTTTTGATTTGATGTGCACTTTTCTACTAGGGTTTTAAACACGAGTTTAGGGACTTCCCTGGAGGTCCAGTGGTTAAGACTACTTCCAGTGCAGGGGGCACAGGTTCAATCCCTGGTCAGGGCACTAAGATCCCACATGCTGTGCGGCAAAATAAAACAGCATCAGTTTAAATTATAAAAGTAGGTTTTACTTGTTGCAAAAGATCTGAACACCTGTTAATGTGCCAGCCTATGTACTAGAGAAAGAATAAAGAAAAGAGTGTGGGAGACAATTTGTTTCACACAGTTTAGGATTCTCTTTTGAACACTTGATGCCTAGGAGTGTATATGTATTTATTTAAATAGATGTTTCTTCACAGATAGAACTGAGAAATTCTCTCATTACCATTTATAGGAATTGTATGAGGGAGCCATACATTTAAATTATGTTACACTGGTCATACAGTATAATTATATAAAGGACAGATGACTCTTTCCTTGTATTCAGTGGGTTACACTGTTAAGTGGCAATAATAAAACGTACCTACTTATGGAGTAGTATAGATCCTCTTAGGCTTATGTCATATGCTGTTATTTAGTATATTTTTCCCATTTGTACCAGTTTGGAAAATAAAAACAGTATTCTGAATTAATAGAGTAATTTTATTTTCCCATGGTTATAATTCACTGTCTAATAATTCATGTCCTAATACATGAAGTTTTGAATTATTAAAAAAAATCTTTAAAATGTTTTTTTTCCAATAGGATTCCATATGGCTCTCATACCATTCCTTTCCATCTTTGTCAAGATTTGGATACTGCAAAAACCTGTGTTTGTGGAAGATATAGTATAAGCAGTTTTATTCAAGGAACTACTACCATGAATCTACACTCTGTTGCTCACACTGTGGTCTTAGTAGATAATATGGGTGGTACTGAAGCACCCATTATCTCTTACTTCTGTTCTCTAGCCTGTTATGTAAATTCTTGTGATTTGCTCAAGTAATAGATGATACCACAAAAAGAAATTCCATTTAGTGTCAGACTAATTTGGGATTCACTTATGGTTTAAATGTCAAATTGGAGAAAGAGGAGCTTTCCATGGATTTTGTATACTTGATTGAGGGGAAGAATGTGTGATATTCTAACATTTTCAATCATCTGACTGTAAAATCTTAATTTCATTAAAATCTGGTTAATTTTATTGTGGTGGTAACTTTTATCAGTTTATCACACTTGTGATTTTGGCCTAGTATTTCCAGCTGTGGGGTTATCTTTTAATATCAAACAGATACTGATCCCAACCACTCTGGTTGTAGAATTTTCTTAATTTTTATTGTGCATTTAAGTTAAATTGAGTTTCTGTGTGCAGAAAATATACTTTGGACTAATACAGTCTAGATTGTAGTGAAAACTTGTTCAATATGAAACTACAAATGTTTTTAAACACTTGTATTTTCAGGTATATTTTCCTATATATGGAATTTTATATTCACCAAACATAAAAGTTGTTTTGGACAAACAGGCTTCAGCCTTTAAAAGTTTTATATTAATCACATAATCTTTGTTATGATTTTTAAGTTTTTCCATTTTTAAGGTTGGAATGAGGTTTTGGTGTTGGATAGAAATAGGAGAAAATTGCTACGTTTTTACTGATTAAGTTCTGTATTACATGAGGGTTGTTCTTTTTCTGTTAGTCAGGTTTTTTAAAATTGGGAGTATAATTGCTTGAAGTGTTGGTCGTTTCTCCTATACAACATAGTGGATTAGCTGTTGTGTTGTGTGTCCCTCAGTCGCGTCTCTGCAACGTAGCCCGCCAGGCTCCTCCGTCCATAGGAGTCTCTGTTTACTTGAGCCTCCCACCCCTCTAGGTCACCAAGTTGAGCTCCCTGTGCTGTACACCAACTTTTGGTCTTTAAAACTGAGAATTTTATAAGAATCTGAGGACTTTCTAAACTCATAAATTACTGAGATATCAACCAAAAATATATAAAAGTTTCTTTAAAAATATGGTTCTTTAAAAATTGATCAAGGGGGACACATTTAAAAGTAATTCGGTGCTTACCTGATTTTTACATATTCCTGTTGAGAATTATTTCATCAATAAACATAGACATAATAGTCTATGTTGAGAATAACTGCTAACCATGTTATTCCTACACTTTAGCCCTTTGCATTCTTCCTCATCTACAAGCCATCTCCATGTAAGCATCTTAGCCTACTTAAAATTCATGTGCAGAATTTGTTCTCATAACCCATACCATTTCCCAGTTTTCCTTTCACTTGATATTCAAACTTTTTCTTTCTTGCCTTTATGTGTTTACTAGACTCACTTCTTTCATTCTGATTTTAACTTTTCATTTTATTCAGTCATGGTTGTTTACTTCCTCAACCCTCCCCACAGTCAATTTATAACATTTGAGTACCCCCCAGGTATGTTCAAAAGGGTTCAAAGAGTTTGTTATCATGAACTCATGCTTTTTTCACAAACTTAAGAACTTTTTGTAGTTAGAAGTCCATTATCAACTCCTACCTTACATTTAAGACTGAGGTCTAAAAATGTACTGTCCAAAAAACTGATGGTTGGTTCTGTCTCTTATCCAATAGGGTGGTCACTAGCCACACGGGGCCATTGAGCAATAAATGTAGTAATGTAAGGAGGCACTGCATTAATGTAAGTAGCTCTATCTGGCTAGTAGTCCCTGCTGGAGTGTACACTTGCAGAAAAGTCAGGGTTTTTTTTAATGGCAGCCATTGTGGGATATTAGTTCCCCAACCTGGAATTGAACCCGTGTCATTAGCAATGAAAGCACTGAGTCCGAACCACTGGACCACTAGGGAACTTCCAGTCAGCTCTGAATTTTTTCAACTTGGATCCTCTGTTTCACTCAACTATAGACAAGTCTAGCTTATCCCCTTCACTTTTAAAATTTCATTACTAGAGCATAGCACAAATTGTGTTAATTTCACACTGGAGCATAACACAATATTGTGTTAGTTTCAGGTGTACAGCAAAGTGATTCAGTTATACATGAATCTATTCTTTTTCAATTTTCTCATTTAGGTCATTACAGAATATTGAGCAGAATTCCTTGTACTATACAGTAGGTCCTTGCTGGTTGTCTGTTTTAAATATAGCAAGTGTGTACATGTCAATCCCCGATTCCCACTCTATCCCTTACTCCCCCAAACCGAAGTTTGTTCTCAATCTGAGTCTGTTTTGAAAAATTTTAAATTCATTTGTATCATTTTTAGCCATGTCATGTCTTTCTCTGATTTACTTCACTTAGTATGGTAAATCTCCAGGTCCATCCATGTTGTTGCAAATGGGATTATTTCATTCAATGGCCAAGCACTCTCCATTTACTTTTTTTCAGTCTGATTAAGAACTTTCCCAGCAGCTCATCAATCATAATTATGAATTCACCCAACATAAATATATCTATAAATTGACCTGAAAAATTATCAGTTTTTCCCTTTTTTATGATTTATCTCCATAACCTAGTTAGAAAATTTGAGATGGGACTCCTATCTTCTTTATATATAAATACAAAATGCCAGTTCTTGTGGAACGAAATTTAAATAATGAATTTGATTAGAGGATGAACTTTAACCCACAAATAATTTACCATTATTTTAATTTAGAACCATATTAAGCATGCAACCAATGTAAACATACAAAAGATTTCAGTAAGAATATCACGGTATTTATTCTCATTCAGGCAATTTTTCTATAACTTCAACATTTTCCTCTCAAAGCGTAAGAACAAAAGAATCCCAAAGCTTAGAACTGGATCACTTGGCCCTTTCTCTTCTTATCTCCTCCGAGTTCAAAATGCTTGCACCTCTTAATGGCCAGCATCCTCTTGGATCGGCAGTTGGGCTCAACACATTCAAGCCTCAGCACGATCTTCTTTGTAGTTTTAGCCTTCTTCCGGAAAATTGGCTTGGTTTGCCCACCGTAGCCACTCTGCTTCCGATCATAGCGCCTTTTTCCCTGGGCATACAAGGAATCTTTGCCCTTCTTATACTGGGTCACTTTGTGAGGCTGATGCTTTCCACACTTCTTACAGAAAGTCCTTCGGGTTTTAGGTACATTGACCATCTTTGCAGTAGAGATGTCTTCGCGGTGGAAACTGTTGTAAAACACCACAGCAAATGTTAGAACACTTGAAAGAGCAACGTATAAATCCAGGAAGTATTCATTTTCCGTATGAGTAAGTGCACAACTTTTTGGAATGCTTAGATTTACAGAATGAGACTCTGAAAAACAGCCAAGAGCAGCAGCCCAGGGACGCCCAGTACGGTCAGTCCCGCGTACAAAGTGGGATCCTTTGGGGCTTAATTTATCGTGGTTGCCCAACAACTAAAGCGTAGTGGTGGGATACCTTCTTTTCTCCGGCAGAGAGAAGGCCGAGGCTAGAGTTTATTTCCGACTCTCAGCGCACCCTTTCCCTCCATGTTCTAGCTCCCGGGCATGCCTGGCTCGGAGCGCGGTGTAGAGAAACCGCCACGGCCTGCCACGGCCCGCCCAGTCCCTTCGAGGACTGCATCTGCCTAGTTTCACTTTGCCTTCAAAGCACCGTCACCCTAAAAGCCCTGAAGGCTGACGTGTCCTTAACGAGTGCCTCCAGGCCCAGCAGCCGCCATGCGAGTGCCCTTTCCGGAAGGGAAAAGTGAATTCTGTAAGTCCACTAACCAGGGCGGCGGGCCTCGCCCTCCCTCTCCTACCAGGGCTCACCAGGCCCGGCCAGGCCCAGCCTCGCATCCTGAGCGCTGGAGGCTCCGCCGCGACCGCAGCACCCAGCACCCGGCTTACCGAGACACCCGACGTCCACGTTCCTGCCTCGCTCGGCCGGCGCCTCACCGGAAAGGGAGGGACGCGGCGGAAGTAGGAACTGAGCCCGAGCGGCAGTGCCGCGGACCAATAGGTGGCGGGCAGCGACGGCCGGGCGTCTCCGGACGTATCCGGGAAGCGCCAACCGGTGGCCAGGGGCGGGCCGGAGGGGTGTGGGTCCCGGGGCCGCGGCGCTCAGCGGGCCGGCAGCCGGTTGTCAGGACAGTCGCCGCCGGAGTGAGGCGAGGCGAGGCTGTGTCTCTCGTTCCGGGACGTCCGGGGCCGCGTAGAGATGAGAGCGCGGAGGACGCAGGGCCGCTGGAGGCGCAGGTAACGGAGCTGCGGTACAGTGGGGCCGCGTCGTGCTTCTTCCCGGACCGGTGTTGGATGGAGAGGACCGAAGCGACGCCGTGCCGCGGCTCCTAGCGGCGGGGCCGCTGCCCGAGCTGCAGTTGCCAGGTGAAGATGTGTGGAGCCCGGGCGGCGCGGGGGAGCTGAAAACCTGCGGGTCCCCGGACCCCCGGGGCCCGGGATGAGTTAGCGAGGGCAGCCGCGGGGGCCAGTTCCGACTGCTGCAGGTCACCGCCACGGTCGCCGCCCGCCCGCCCCTTCCCCGCCGGAGCCGCTAGCCCCTTTCCGCGCCCGCCCGCCCGCCTGCCCGCGCTCCCGGCCCCGGAGACCATGAGGTTCCGCATCTATAAGCGGAAGGTGCTGATCTTGACGCTGGTGGTGGCCGCCTGCTGCTTCGTCCTCTGGAGCAGCAATGGGCGACAAAGGAAGAACGAGGCCCTCGCCCCGCCGCTGCTGGACGCCGATCCCGCGCGGGGTGCGGGTGCCCGGGCCGGGGACCATCCCGCCGTGTCGTTGGGCATCCGCCGGGGCTCCAACGAGTCGGCGGCTCCGCTGGTCGCGGCGGCCCCGCAGCCCGAGGTGGACAATCTGACGCTGCGGTACCGGTCCCTAGTGTACCAGCTGAACTTTGACCAGACGTTGAGGAATGTAGATAAGGCCGGCTCCTGGACCCCCCGAGAGCTGGCGCTGGTGGTCCAGGTGCACAACCGGCCCGAATACCTCAAACTGCTGCTGGACTCACTTCGAAAAGCCCAGGGAATCGACGACGTCCTCGTCATCTTTAGCCATGACTTCTGGTCGACCGAAATCAATCAGCTGATCGCTGGGGTGGATTTTTGTCCAGTCCTGCAGGTGTTCTTTCCCTTCAGCATTCAGTTGTACCCTCACGAGTTCCCGGGCACCGACCCCAGAGACTGCCCCCGAGACGTGGAGAAGAGTGCAGCTTTGCGGATGGGATGCATTAATGCTGAATACCCCGACTCCTTCGGTCACTATAGAGAGGCCAAGTTCTCCCAAACCAAACACCACTGGTGGTGGAAGCTGCATTTTGTTTGGGAGAGGGTCAAAGTCCTTCGAGACTATGCTGGCCTCATACTTTTCCTAGAGGAGGATCACTACTTAGCCCCAGACTTTTACCATGTCTTCAAAAAGATGTGGAGATTAAAGCAGCTAGAGTGCCCCGAGTGTGATGTTCTCTCCCTGGGGACATATACTGCCGTCCGCAATTTCTATGACGTGGCTGACAAGGTAGATGTGAAAACGTGGAAATCCACAGAGCACAATATGGGTCTGGCCCTGACCCGGGAAGCCTATCAGAAGCTGATTGAGTGCACAGACACTTTCTGTACTTACGATGATTATAACTGGGACTGGACCCTTCAATATTTGACTGTATCTTGTCTTCCAAAATTCTGGAAAGTGCTGGTTCCTCAAGTTCCTAGGATTTTTCATGCTGGAGACTGTGGTATGCATCACCAAAAAACTTGTAGACCAGCCACCCAGAGTGCCCAACTTGAGTCACTCTTAAATAATAACAAACAGTACCTGTTTCCAGAAACTCTATCTATCAGTGAGAAGTTTATGGCAGCCCTTTCCCCACCTAGGAAAAATGGAGGGTGGGGAGATATTAGGGACCATGAACTCTGTAAAAGTTATAGAAGACTGCAGTAAAAAA
The DNA here is from genome assembly GCA_007570785.1 of Antilocapra americana. Lineage (NCBI taxonomy): Eukaryota > Metazoa > Chordata > Mammalia > Artiodactyla > Antilocapridae > Antilocapra > Antilocapra americana. The sequence goes on along the minus strand of ML664176.1, from coordinate 7,177,919 downwards.
AAAAAAAATCACAGTTACAAAAGCAAAAGTAGTGACAGTCTTCTATTTTTGATATTTGTCCAAATAGGATATACAATTGAATAAAAAGATTTAGGAACTGGTTTCTGCTTTAATACAACAACAAAATTCTTGTAAAAGTTGTCCAAATATAGTCATCTCTTCCTTTTATGTCTGATTAAGATTTAAAACGCAAGTTTTCATTTTGAGAATTGCGTTTTAAAGTTCAGTGTGTATCTGCTAGAGGTAACTATTGTTAATTCATAAGAGGGGAAACTATTTAAATTGCATCTATTAATCTTTTTATCTAGAACTTTGTACACTTTTCCACTTTCAAGACTTATTTTAAGTACAGCAAAGTTTATTTAAAGTTGTCATATCAGTAAAAAGTATTACAGTGAAAGTAAGAGTATTAATGTAACAAGCCCAGCTTTACTCTTGACACAGTAACTAGGAAGAGGTTGCTTCAGTGGTTTTATAATTCGAAAATTATGTTTGTTAAACACCCTGTCAGAAGAGAGTCATTTTCAGTATTAAAGATTCCTGTATTATTGTGTTAAGAATTGCCTGTGCTTTGGAACCTGCATAGAACACACTTTCTTTTGGAATGTATCTGACTGATAAGAAAGTTTAAACACTTTTCACCTCAATGTAGAAATACAGTGATTTTTTTTTTCTTTTAGTGCTGCCAAAATAAAATACTTGTTTTTGCATAAAAAAGTTCCTAATCATTTTTCAGAATAATTTTATATCAAAATCCACTAAAGACACTCTTGAAGGTTTGAAATTAGCATTACATCTTACCTGTACGTTCTATAACTAAGTTTGAAATAAAGAAAACCCAGCTCTTGACAGTGCATTCCCTTTGGAGGAAACTGGCTTTCAAATTAGCCACACAGAGATAATGAGCAATAAAAAGCTGCCGTTTAAGTGAAATACAGCCAGAAATGAAACAAAGTTCAGTCCTGCCAAAGGGAAACATGGTCTAGAGCCAGCTTTATTTTACCAGAAATCATACTTTTTAAAACTACAAACTAAATAAGAAACAGGCCTAAAATTTATTCCATATTTAACATAAAAGTTTCGCTTAACATACATAATTGCATTCAACCGAAAGTATACTCATAGACTAATTTCTGGGTTGATACTGCAAATAGTCATTTCAACCTAAAGATTGTGTACCTAATGGACAGTCTCAAAATTATTACTGAATCAAACTGAGATTCCTATCGTGATTGAAAAATGTATATGGACATCTATAATTGTGCAAATAGTTCTGCTTTATGAGTTCCTGGCCCAGTTGGGTCCAGGTTTTATTGTAGATAAAGTGTATATCAGGATGAACTGCCAGGTGTTCCAGCTTTTGGTGCTCTGACCTGACTTCCTTAGTTCAAAAAGACTAAAGAAATTAGGTAGTTTCCTGGACTAAGGTAAGGCCAGAGGTTTGAGTTGGTAGCTGACTTTGGAACAGAAATACATCATCAGCTCATGGTCTTGGGGTCAGCAATTAGGTCAACAAATATTTTCCTTTCTATATTGTCTTTTGTGTTGCCTTAAAACTTTTTGTGAGAGAAAAAATAAACTATTGGGATTTTCTCCTGGCCTTATATAAAATATTCCATAAAGTTCGTAACTTAACAACTATTAGAAACATGTGCTGCTCTCTTTTAAGTATGATAAAAGAAACTGATTAGAAAACACTAGCTTTTGTTGTCTTCATGTAATAATATAAAGATAATTTTCCTATTGGAGTAAATTCTCAGATTTTCCTAAATTATCTTGTTCTAAAACTTACAAACTAATTTTATAAAACCAAGGAATGTTTTAGTAATTTCCAAAACATTTAAATTTTGAGAACTTTCAAAGTCATTAATAACCTTTATTTATATGTATGTATACACCCACACACATATATGGTGACTTACATATGAGAAGAGTAAGATACAGAGTTGAAGCAAAAATACTAAATTTCAGTGTATTTGTATTCTTTGGATCATTTAATTTTGGTTAATAAAGCTCTTTCAGAATCTCTATGACAAGCATAAATACTGAGTAAATCCTAGTGAGATTTATAAATACATAGTTTTGAGATTCTCCTTCCCCTAACACACAGACTCTATTGTGTGTGCTTTTAGTTCATTGCATTCTTGAGAATTACTTTTTGTGACACAATATTTTGGAAACAATTTATTAAAGTAATGCAAACAAAAGAAGCCAAAAACAAGACTATAAACAGGTTGTATTGACACTAAACATTTAACTCTCCATTAGAAAAAATATCAACAGAGGAATCAAAACTTATTTCCATAATTAAGGAAGCTTTGTATTGACATAAACTCTCTGTGTACACACACAAATTATTAGCTTCAGTTTCCCCATAAGAATAAAAATACAGATTTTAATTTTATACTTTCTTGAATACTTTTGGTTTAAGATAGTAAACAACCTATTTCATGTCCAAACGTTTTTACTCAGGCTTTAAATTAAAAAATGATACAGAACTAATCCAAGTCATAAAGCAAAGAATTCTGAAAACTGAATGAGCAGTGAGTCACATGATCTTTAATTATCTGCACGCTACCATCCTGCATATTGGTTTCCTTTATGTGGTCAAAACCAGGTGTATTGTGAACTGCAGTTTTGTTCAGTAATGAAGATGGGTGATTTCCATCCAATTCTTTCTCTTCAGTTATTACTGGTTCTTTAAAGTTATCTTTTTTCTCATTTGCATAAACAGCACTTTTGTCTTGTATAAATTCATATTCCTTTTCTGAGTTAGGTTGCTTAGACTTTGCAAACAGCTTTTGAGAAACATCAAGAGCCCCTTGTGGCAAGCATGCGACTGAACCAGAACTGTCTGCTTCTAGTACTGTGACTGCTACAGATGAATCAGAATCAGTTGTTGAAGTGGTAGCATGTTCTATATTTTCTTTTTCTGTTAAAGGACTTCCTTCATGAACTCTTTCTTCTTTTTCATGAAGCTGCTCAGAGTTACTGCATTCTTGCAACTATGTTAAGAGAAACAGCAAATTAATAATTCATTGAAACAAATAAAGAAAAGTAAATGGTACCCTCTGGAAACTTTTCTTTAAATTGTGAAGGAATAACCCAGTAGACTTGCAAACCCACTTCCTGGCATCCCCCTCAAAGTCAATCTCCAAATGCTGCCAGTCATTTTTTAACAGTGCAAACCTGGCATTGATTCTCTAATTAAATCCTTTCACTGACTCTTTATCTCCTTCAGGATAAAACAATCCTGGTCTACAAATCTTTTAACATGGCCTATAAAGGCCATAAACAGTCATTCTTAACAAGGGCATTCTTGGTTCACACATTAGGACTCCACCCTCTCACTTCCAAGGACCTGGGGTCAATCCCTGATTGGGAAACTAAGATCCTTCAAGCCTCCGGAAGCAGCCAAAAAATTTTAAAAGGGCATTCTTGAATTTTTCTGTATTTCTGTGATTCTTCAGAACCTCTTTCTCACCCAGTTCATATGTCAACTGTGCTAGTTTCTAAGTTATTTAAGTCTAATATCGAAGACTATAAAGATAACCAAACTTAAACTAGAAAGAATGAACAAACCATATATATAGTTCCTGTGGTTTGAGAATCAAAAAGAGTTGTTAGTCCCTGGACTAATACATTTCCCAAATGTTAGTTTCTCTCTGTTCCTCACTGGACAGTTATTTTGGGATTAAATGAGATAACATAAGTGAAAATGAATCACAGATGTTTAATAATAAAGTACACATCAAAAAAGGTCTGTATTCTTCTTAACATCACTCTTCCCAGCCATTATGTGCATTTAAAGTTATGATATAAAAAATCAAGAATTAAGTGATTTGTCAGGCTTCAGCCTTGTCCCAAATCACTACTCTATAAAGCCTACCCAAATCCTTACCTTTGCATGTATTTCAATCTTACTATCAGTAACCTCAAGAACTTCAATTAATGGTGGCGTCAGGGGTAATGTCTGTTTGAACGGGGGGCTCAGGACCTCTTCAAGAAACTCATTAACGTTGTCTTCATTGACAAATAACCTTTCCTAAAGTAAAAAGAGAAAAAATATTCTACTTTATTGGTCCTATCTGACAGAATTGTATCTAAAATCAGCTTATAACAATTCTCACAGAGTTCAGGTGTTCATTTTTAAAATGTTTATTTCATGTTATTCCTATGCTGTTTTGGCAAAAGAAAACAGTATTGTACAGAGCAAAAAGAATAGCAAGAGTACACACATATATAGGAAAAGACCCTAAAGTAAAAAGTCTTAGTTCCTTTTCTAGGTCTGTATAAATCTGAGGTATGCTTTCCTTCCAGATAATCCTACTTACAAATCATATCTTCCTCCCCCCCACCTCAGTATTTTGTAAGAACAACATAACATCACCTCTAGTTTTAAATGCAGGCCAAACTATAAAATGTAATTCAATTTTAGAACACTTCCTAATGAGTCAGCTAAAGATAGACAAGACAGGATGCATTCAAATTTTGTGTGACCAGTTTGCCTTTTAGTTCTTGGCTAGGTAAGAGCCAAGTATTTTAAGAGAGTTATATTCTCTTTTTAAGCACTGTGATAATCCATTGCAACACTAGTATATAACTATACATAAGAATGAGAAAACACTATAAATCAACTAATCTAAAAAAAAAAAGAAAGAGGAAACACAACATTGTAAATCAACTATATTTAAATAAAATTTTTAAAAATTAAAAAAAGGAAGGAGGTAGATTACCAAACTAAGGATATACAAAAATCACTTTTGCAGGGAATCCCAAAGACAAAGCAATTTGTTCTTATTTGAGTATGTCATGTGAATATAGGTATATGGTTAGGTCTTTGAAGGAACAAACATATTTTAAATTCTTCAATCAGTTCACCATTGCCCCAAATAAAAATATCTTCCTCTGTATTACAATATAGACAAATTAATTACAAATACACACAATGCATTATCTGGTCCAAATTGGGGGGATGGTGGGGAGGGGAATCAGAAAGTGATGTTTTTAATTCCCTTCTGTTAAACATAACCTGTAAACACCTACCAAACAAAAGTGAACTTTGGTGAAAGGAAAACTTTACATTTGAAGTAATTTGCCTTGTATTATCCAAAGATCTAGGTGACAGAATATTACTGTAGGGTACAAACAACCCTCCCCACCAAAGTGTTTCTAAGGTTCATGTCTCTGCAAAAGACTTACACATTAACTGCAAAAACTACACCAGATAGAGTAACATTTATAATAGAAATGGTTATGATTAAAATAGAAAGGATTTGCATAGACTTGCCTTCTAGGTCTAATGACTAATTTTACTATAAAAGACAATAAATTCAGAGGTCCTAAAGCTCTAGGAAAATTCCCAGTGAAGACTTAAGGCTTACAGAAATATATTTCGTACTTGTGTGTAAAGTAATAAATTCTGACCTTGACAGCCACCAGTCAGTTTCTTTATAATATTTTCATATAATGCATATAATAATGTAATCATTATATATGTCTACTCACAAAATACTGTTGTGATTTTAAAAAAATATATTTTTTTTTACTTTACTACTTACAGCCTGGCCAATAAAATGTAAAGGAAAAAACATTATGGTTCCATCAGCCCCAGCAAATGTGATGATTAATGAAGTAATTATAAATCTATTTCAGGCTTCAAAGATATAAAACACAGTTGCCCTAATCCCATTTTGGTCTAGTTTCTTTGCTAAAATAATGTTTAGATACTAGCAAATCAGATTTAAATATATTCTTTAGTATTCTCTCAAATGCTGTCCATTAAAGCTTCCCCCCCCCACCTTGTGAGTTATTTTCTCATTTACTAAAACAATTACAGGAAAACGGCTGCCCTTTCCTAAATTTACCCTTTCTGATGACATAAACAGATGGTCAATTTCATATTTTATTTTTCTCACAAAGTATCTTACCTAGCCCTGGCTATTTATTTTACCATTGTTGGAGGGTTTGAATTAGCCACTTCTCATAGAAGATACACCTCATAAATATAAGAATTTAACTTACTAGTAAATTCCTAGAAAAACACAGGAAGAAGTAAAACTTTATGGCAGGTTAAATAAAGCCCAAGGCCCAAAGCTTAATTTTTAATATATAATCTGTGCAACTAGTGTTGTGAATTAGGGAATTTAACCCTTGATCTTATAAGTGCAAAAAAAATTAAATGTAACATTGACACAAACCTCAATCAAAACTACCAATTAATTGTTGACTTATGAGTGTAAAATTTCTATAGAACTTCAAATTTTAAGTAGGTTCCTCCTCTACCCGCCCCACCCCCCAGGATTTGCCAATAGTACTTGAGTACTGAATTGAATCTCAAGATCCTAGTAGTAACTACAAAATGATATCCTAGGTAAACCTAAGATTCAGCCTGTTTTTGACTACAAGAGATGGAGCTGATGTTGGTGCTAACAAAGGATTATATTACACTTTGTTAAATGCCAGCCATTATGCCAAATAATGGTAGGGAAGAGATTAAAACTGATGCCAAAAGAGGCAATTTCAGTGTAATGTAAAGACCACCAGAGGCAAATCCCACCAACATCAGCGAGTAAAATGAAGCTGCACCGTATGGCAGAGAACGCAAGGTATTTAGATTCAGCCCTGGGTCTGAGTTGGTTTTCCCACCAAAAAAAAAAAAAGCACAGGCCGAGTTACCTTTGCTCTCTGGAAGTTAAACTATTATTTACTTTCTAAGGTTGGGAAAATCTATTTAAAACTGAAAATAACGCTATGATAGAATGTCTCTTCCCTATTTGTGTCACAAACGCCTTTGAGAATATGACTAAAGTTATAGTCCTTCTCCCCAGAAGAAAACCCTCAACTTTGTGTATACAATTTTAGGTCTATGGATCCCTGAGAATCCATTCATCTCATCCTCCGGAGTCAATGGACTCCAGGGAAACAAGTGCATTGAGGGCAACTGTGAAGACTTGAACACCATCCATCAGAGAGGATGCGTTAAATTTTTTTCGTTTTTTTTTTCAATATGCGTTTAACATGTACCGACGTCTTTCATCAAGGGTTATCAACTTCAAGTCGTCAGGAGAGAAGTTATAATGGAAAACCCTTTGTTCACGATACACTGTGAGGATGACTCTGATAAGTGGAACAGAACATGTCAAACATCAAGACTCTAGAAAGAGCCGTTACCTCCAAACAATCGTTGTTTAAGCCGTAATACCACTCTCTCCAGTATCCATGGCATTCTGGAGACTTGGCCAGGTCTATCACTGCATTGTTGGAAGAAACGCTAACCGCTGGTGCTTTGCTACTCAATTTATTCTCTGGAGTAAATTGCAAAACGAAGGAATAATAAACGAAGTCCTGGGTAGAGAAGGACAGTTTGTACCAGAGGGGGTTCACTTCCCCTTGAAGACTCTGAGGCAGGATCCAAGGCACTTGAACGAGCAGAGTGAGGGATTCTTCATCCTGACTACACCGCAGAGGCGGACACAGAGCTTCCCCGCGGGCGGTCCCGGGACCACCCATGGCTCGACGCGCCGGCTCCGCGCCGGGGCCTTCGCGGGCCTCGCGCGCCTCCACGCCGAGGGTCGGGCGCTCGCTCGCGCTCCCTGCAGAAAGGCCCGCGTCAGGGTCCCCGCCGGAAGTGCTCGGGGCGCCTCCGCCACGGCCCCCAGGTGAGTTCCCGGCTCCGGGAGGCGGCCCCTCCGCGGTCCCCGTGGTCGAGATCTCCTGCGCGCCGGAACCCCGCTCCTCGGATTCCGCGACGCGCCCCTCCCCGGCGGCGTCCGGAGTGGGGGTCCCGGCGCCGGCAGCCCGGGGGCGGCTGGGACCTGAGCCCGCGGCCGCGGCTCCGCCCGCCGCCGGGCCCGCCTCCCCCGGGCGGGCGGAAGCGCAGGCCGCGCCGTCAGTTCCTGGCGGGGCGGCGGCCTCTTCCGGGGCCGCGGCGGGCTCCCGGCGCGAGGCGGTCGGCGCCACGGGAAGCGTGACCACCAGCTGCCGCCGGGCCCTGTTGAACTGTGCCTTGCCGCGGCTGTCCTCCACCGGGTACGGGAGCGAGAGTCGCAGCCGGTAGTCGGGCTTCGTCGAGTCAAGGCAGAGCAGCTTCCCCGTCACCTCCAGCGCCGCCTGCGCGGCCGAACGCAGCAGCGGCAGCTCGATGGTGACCACCAGCGCTTGGGGCACGGTGCCGGGCGCCGAGTCCCGAGAGCAGCGGTAATCCTGGAGGTCCACGTGGTGGCGCTGCACCACGCTGTAGCGAGGCTCGGTGGGGGTGGGCTGCCGGGCGGCCTCCGCTGGGGCGGGCGTCTGCGGTCGGGGCCCCGCGGCGCTCGCGCCGGCCGCCGGGCACCGGTAGGGGTAGGGGAAGTCGGGGAGAGGACTCTCCGGCTGCCCCTCGGGCTGGGCCGGCGCGCCTCCGGGCAGGGGCGTGCGCAGCACGGCGGCCTCCGGGGTCCCCTTGTACTTGATCTTCAGGGTCTTGGCGTTCCTCCGGTCCAACTTCACGCCGAACTGCTGCTCCACGGCCTCCAGGGCCGTGGCGTCCAGCATCTGGCGGAAGCGCTCGTGGCGCCGGGCCAGCGCGATCGCGTCTGGGTGGAAGACCACGTCGTAGACGGTGTAGCGGGAGCCGCGCCCCCCCGCGTACTCGCGGCCGGGGGCCAGGCTGTAGGGCAGGGACCACTGGCTGCCGGACGCCGAGCCCCCAGAGCCGGGCCGGCTGCTGGGCGCGCCCACCAGCGCGTTGCCGCACACGTTCACGAAGCAGCGCCAGGTCCCGTCCAGGCTGGTGCGCAATACGTGGCCCGGCTCCGGGTGCACGAACCGCACCTCCACTCCGCGCTCACGCTCCAGCGCCGTGATCTCCTCCTCGTAGCGCCGCCGGTTCTCGGGGTCTGTGAGCTCCTCGGCGTACTCGGAGAACATTCGCCGGAACTCCGGGTCCTGGAAGGCCGAGGTGAGCCGCTGGACCTCCTCTCCACTAAGATCCAAGTCTTCTAGCGGCGAAGAGGCTGCCGCCTTGGCCATGCTGCCCTTCGGCTCCTTGCGCGGAGGCCAAGGGAGATGGATCTGAGACCTAGTGGTGGGACGCGCAGTGAAGTCCCTAGTCTGCGGAGAGTGAGGCGGCGGAGGTCCGTAACCGCTTCAGAATTGAGCCTGGGTGGCGCGTGCTCGTTGCCATAGTAACACCACCAACACCCAGGAGGAGGGGCAGTAACAGGGATGATGGAAATGACAGAAATAGCCTTAGTTTCTTCAGACCAACATTCTACGTTGTTTAGATTCCTGTGCTATGGTGCAGTTACCTCTGCAGAATAAGCATCTTAATAATTGTAATTTCCAGCATCATGTACATTATTGGTTGTTCAGAACCCTTCAAGGTAGACCTGATCCTCAATTCACAGACGAGAAGATGAGACCTGAAAAGTTACTTTACCAGTCACACAGCAATTGCACCACCCAGCAGGCACAAACTGTGATTCTATCGTAAGTTTTTCTGCTTTGTTCACTTCGCTAAACCAACATTTCAGTCGTCTAGATATTTCACCAGTTTACCCTATTTACAACTCTCATTTGGTGTGAGAGTTATGTGCAGGTTATTCATAAATAACCAATCATCAGTATGACTATTAATAATAAAAATGCAAATATAAGATACCACGTATCACCTATAACAATGGGAAAGGCTTTAAAAAAAAACAATTACTCAATTTCCTTGGGGTGGTGGAATTTATATTAATAAAATTTTTCTAGAAAGTAGTTTGGTACCTATGTCAAAAGCCTTTAGAGTGTGCATACTTTTTCTAATGCAGAAATTCCAATTCTGAGAGCATGCTCAAGGCACTATTATAATTCTGAAGGTTTGGGAAGAATCTAAGAATTCAACAGTGGGACTGGTTGAGCAGATTTGGCTAGAGCCATACAACGGGATTCTAAGCAGCCATTCGAATTGATATTATAGAAGAGTATTTATTGACTGAGGTGGTTATTAATTGGTAGGTGTTAAATTCAGTAATCATTTTTCTGTCCTCATTTTGTTGACAGTCTCAGCAACATTTAACATAATGTTGGCATTACCCTAATGACAAGACACTATCCCGGTTTTCCTCCTACCTCATCAGATACAGCTCCTGTGGTTTCCCCACACTGAGACCAAGTGTTGGCTTTTTTTCACAGCACAGAAATCTCAACCCACTCCCCTCTTGGGGGATCTACCTGGCCTCTGAAGGCATAATGTCCCATGAGGGTGCTTTAGACCCAGATTTCTGAAGTGAAGTCACTGCTGATTGAACACCAAGCAGGGGAGCCCACCGCCTGTTGTTCCTCACAGTATTAGCTCTGGGTACTGCTGCAGTACTATTCCTCTGCCACCCCATTTTTCAGATCTGTGCTTCCTTTTAATTTCCAGACAATGTCCACCACTAACTGGTTCTAATTCCTGTCTTATTCTAATAATTATAATTCTGGTAACTTACCTGCTCATAGTTAACTGGTCTACTTCGTCTTTCTTCACCTTGCTAACCCCTAAATGCACCCTGTATTTCTAGGCATTAAATGTGTTCCTAAAGAAATCTTTCACGTTTAGCTCTGTGGTTCTTGAAACTAGTCCAACAATCTGGCAGTATCTATTTCAGTACCACTTTCAAGGCCTAGATTGTAAATTTTTCCAAGTAATCTAGTAGCTTTTGGAATTATGCCTTGATTTCAATTTTAATCAACATTTCCAGGCTATTCTTGAGATTAAAGCTCAATCTTGCTCCTTTAACATCAGGTTTTTCTAATATTTTGAAAATTTACATCCTCAAACCATATCTCAAATTGCCACTTCATCCTTAACCACAATTCGCTTATCACAATATTCAGATTAAACTTAAGGAATTTCCTTCAATGTCATTTTAATTTTTTTATTAGTATCTCTTCCCCCCAAAAGCTAAGTTTCTTTGAAAGAAGGGTCTTCCATTCCAAGTTGTCTATAATATTAAGATTATTGCTGCGTTTGAAACACTCTTTGTACCTTTAACAATGTCTTATCACTCAGATTCATTTCTGGGCTCTCATTGTAGTTCCTGCCTTAAGTTAAAAGATAAGGGAATAGTGTTGAGTGGTTATGCTTCAAAGGGCTGCTTCAAAGTGAATATTACTCCTCTTAAAGGTAAAAACTGTGGGGACAATGTTTTTAAATTTTCAGTGCCAAAAAGTAATGTAATGACTATCACAGTAATATCCTGAAACAGCGGTTTTCACCATCATTAGAATAAATGCTATGACTTGAAATTTAAACAATTTGAAATTATTAAACACACAATTAAAACTCTTATGATGAACAGTTAGCATGTGAATTGTTCAGTTGCTCCCATGCCAGGCTCCCCTCTCCTTCACTATCTCCTGGAGTTTGCTCAAAATCATATCCAAGCATATAACTAGTATAGAAGTAATGAACTTTAAATTTTTATATACAAATGTATACTTAGATTATATATTTTAACACATTTTCAGATTTTCCTTATGATTATACAGAAAATATTTTTCCTATGAAACTTTGTAAAGTATACCATCATGTTTATAAAAAAATTTTATAAATAGAAATTTAAACAGGACATTCTAAAGTTTACCATAATTTTATTATAATTTAATAACAAAATTATATAAAATAAGCAGATGATTGATGAATTCTGTTTCTTCAGATGGTCTAAGAATCTCAAAACCCTTGAAGTTTGCTGAAAATAGAAAATATTCATAAAATTAAACATCTTGGAAAGCTAAGTTATACATTTCTTAATATACAGTTTTAATTTTAAAAATAGGTCAATACATGCACATTCCTCCAAATTCCAAAGGGGACACAGTGGAAAATAAGTCTGTCTCACTCTATTTCTGTTCTCTAGAAGCAACAGTTATATTCTTACAAAGACTGTCTAATCACATATAAAGGACTGTCGAATCGCATATAAGCATGTGTAGGGGTAAATGCTTTAAAAACACAAACACAAGAGGTAGGATATATGAAAACTATTCTATGCCTTTTTTTCAATTAGTAATAAATACACGATATATTTATAATTTTTAACATCTTTTATGACTGAAATTAATGTAAATTAGAAAAGTCAGAATATATATAACTTTTAAGTGGGTATATATTTAAACTATTTGTTTTGCTGTTATAAAAACTACAGTAAAAACAGCTGTACCCACTTTTATGCATAAACCCAAGTATACCTGTAGGATAAATTCCTAGAAATGGAATAGATGGTATATGCAGTTGAGGTCTGAAGAAATCTTGTTCAGTTGCCCTCTGTAGAGGGTTTGTTTTTTTTTACCATTTTTATTCTGACCAACTATTGTGTGAGAATGGGTGTTTCTCCTGTACATCACTAACTTTATGTTTTTAAATAAAACAACTATATTTGAAAGCACATGTTGAAACAGGGTTAACCTCAGTCCACTTTGGCTACATTTCTGTGTTAACTCTAAAATATGATTTCACAGATATTCTAAGAAAAAAATTCTTTTAGGAGAAACTAAGTATTATTTATAAATATAAGTTATTTCACTAAATTAGTTATTTCACAAAATTATTTCACTGTATCATAAACATTTTTTCTCTCTCTCAAAAAGAAAAAAGCATAACATCAACTTGTTTGATCTAGGACTGAAAAAATTCCTCAAATTATCTCTACGAAATTATAGTTTGGAAATTAGGTCAAGGGTTTTAGTATCTGACTCCACAGATGATAAATGGACTAACTATGTCAACAATAGTATCAACTGCAAGTCAAAGCCTGTGCTAGAAATTTTAAGAGGGACAGGCACATAAGTGACTTCTCATACAGCATGTTAAAAACTGTCACAGAAGTCTGTATACAGTACTTAAAAGAAATAAGAAATTTAACTGAAGTGTCCTGTGCCATCCTAATTAATAAATCAGTTACATCCTGTTGTGGTTTTTCTATCTCTAGAATATTAAATGGTTTGCTAAGACAGATATAATAAAAGGATAAAAGTTAAGGAAAGAAGGAAATTCAGGTAAGAGAAAAATACAGATCAAAAAAGATGAGGCCAGAGCCACAGCCAACATTTATGCTGCTCTAGAGGTGGACTACACATTTGGCTGTGCTTCCTGGTAGCTAAAGCAAAGGGAGTCTGTCAGATTTACAGTTTTCCCAAGATAAAAATGAACAGTTGCTTGGGACAGGCACAGATTTCTTTTGTTCTGAGACCTGTTGAAAGTGCTCACTATTGGTTTTCATAGCAGAATAAGTTTCATATGTCTGTTAATTTACAACAAAGTGCAGTTCAGTAAAAGTCAATCTTGGACAAAACAGAATTCCCTGGTGGCCCACTGGTTAGGACTCTGCACGTTCACTGACGAGGTCATGGGTTTGACCTCTGGTTTGGGAACTAAGATCCTGAAATCTGGCATGGTGCAGCCAGATTGTTTTGAAAGATGGACAAAATATGCTTCAGAGGTAGCTTAATCCAGGGGTCACAAAATCACTGTCAACAATAGGGAGTGGTTGAGACAGGGTAAGAGTGTTTGCCCTTACCTAAAGGCATTCCAAATTTAAAAAAAAATTTCTTTAAAGATTCATTGTTAACTAAAGTCAAACACATGTTCAGTTTATGGAACAGAGGCTAGAATATCGGTGACTTTTATGAGTATCTCCCTGGTTATATTCCAATAACTAGGCAATGCCTGGAATACAGTAAGAATCAAATACATGTCAAATGAGTGAATCCAATAATAAAATTTCGTATGTCCCAAAGTGAACAGAGTTTAATCCTCTGTGAATACTGAGCAGCAAAAATAATGCAAAAATTTTTTTCAAGAAATATATGTAAGAAACTATTAATCATGATTTCAGGGTTAGGAAATAGAGGTATGTTTTCTTTCTCTATTTTATACTTTTGAGCATTGTTTGAAATTTTTATCATGTATTTGTGCTTTTATTTAAATAAATATGTTAATTACAAAAAGTAAAAAAAGGTTGAGTGTCAAGATTATCTTTTCTAGGGAGAACCTGGAAGTATTTGGTTACTGTTCTTAACTGGTGGGAAACAAAATACAATTAATGGAGAAATCACATGTTAGGATGCCTGCATCTAAGGAAAACTGTTAAAAATGCACATTTCTGGGTGCTACAACTGCAGAGACATTTAATAAGGTTGGGGTGGGATCTTGTAATTTAACACTTTTAACATGGACCTCAGAAAATTCTAATGCATGTGGTCTATAGGACACCTTCTGAAAACTACTACCCACCAGGTAATTATTCTTTTTTCCTCAGGACCTCCCCACATCAACAATTCTTTCCTGCCAATTTAAGGCAGATTACCTGAGTTTTGAGTGGCTCAGCTGGTAAAGAATCTGCCTGCTATACGGGAGACCTGGGATTGATCCCTGGGTTGGGAAGATCCCCTTGAGAAGGGAAAAAGGCTACCCCCTCCAGTATTCTGGCCTGGAGAATTCCATGGACTATACAGTCCATGGGGTCCCAGAGGCCAACATGATTGAGCAACTTTCACATGTGGAAGGCAAGCCTGCCTTTTTGGAATAATAACCTCATCACGAGTCAGCCTGTAAAAGAACTAGCTCAGCCCCACAGCCAATCTGAGATTTCCCGCAGAAAACAGTTTTGGGTCTATTTCATATAAATGTGCCATCAAGTCGGAGAAGGAAATGGCAACCCATTCCAGTAGTCTTGCCTGGAAAATCCCATGGACGGAGGACCCTGGTGGGCTGCAGTCCATGGGGTTGCAGAGTCGGACACGACTGAAGCGACTTAGCAGCAGCAGTGCCGTCAAGTACATACAATTCTGTGTCACACAGCATGAACACAATAAGTTCAGCCTAGAACATTGCCAATGAGCTACTGTGGACATTTTTAAAAACCTCAGCACACCTTCAGAACATCTGATTTTTAGCAGTAAGAGACCGCTGTTTCTGAAGGCACACTTACCTATCTTCTACTATCTTGTTGGAAGGATAAAAAACTTTGAATGAAAAGCCACTTCTTGGAAAAGAGCCCTTTGGAGAGAAAAATGCCCATAAGTGAATACTCAACTTTTAAAAAAAGAACCCCTATTTTTAAAATCAAATTCCTTACTTGAGACTTAAAGATGAAGGTACAAGGTGTGACTATAAAGTAATGAGACAAATTTCTGTATGCTCTTTGTAGAGAAAAAATACTACTATAAAGTATCTCCACTAGAAGGAAAAAGTAAAGTTGACCAGAACAGTCATGCTAAACAATGTGACCAGAAATGCTTAGGAGTGGGTCTACTTAGTATAAGAAATAAACAGTACTGAATGATGCTTTGGAAGGAAAGTTATGACCAACCTAGACAGCATATTTAAAAACAGAGACATAACTTTGCCAACAAAGGTCCATCTAGTCAAGGCTATGGTTTTTCCAGTAGTCATGTATGGATGTGAGAGTTGAACGGTGAGGAAAGCTGAGTGCAGAAGAATTGATGCTTTTAAACTGTGGTGTTGGAGAAGACTCTTGAGAGTCCCTTGGACTGCAAGAAGATCCAGCCAGTCCATCCTAAAGGAGATCAGTCCTGGGTGTTCATTGGAAGGACTGATGTTGAAGCTGAAACCAATACTTTGGCCACCTCATGCAAAGAGTTGACTCACTGAAAAAGACCCTAATGCTGGGAAGGATTGTGGGCAGGAGGAGAAGGGGACAGCAGAGGATGAGATGGCTGGATGGCATCACCGACTCGATGGACATGGGTTTGAGTACACTCCAGGAGTTGGTGATGGACAAGGAGGCCTGGCGTGCTGCGGTTCATGGGGTCGCAGAGTCGGACACGACTGAGCGACTGAACTGAAGTATATAAGACACTTAAACATCATGTTCGAGAAATCTTTCCTGCCCCTCTCCCCAGTGAAAATCTGGGATTGATGCCCCCACATTGTCCCTTCAAAGCAACAGAGCATGGTCACATACAACTGTCCATTACTAAACTCTAAATAAAGCAGACTCTTGTCTTTTCAGTCTTTGTGCCTGGCACTAGCTCATTACCTGGCCTATTGCAGGCATTCATTAATGGGAATAAGTATCAAGAAAGGATGAAATAACGTCAAAACCAAGTTTTGGGGACTTCTCTAGTGGTCCAGTGGTTAAGAATCCACCTCCTAATGCAGGAGACGTGGGTTCGATTCTTGCTCCTGTTAGATCCCACACGCTGCAGGGGAACTAAGCCCACGCACCACAACTACTGAGCCTGTGCTCTAGAGCCTGGTAGCCACAGCTGCTGAAGCCTGCTCACCCTAGAGCCCGTGCTCTGCAACAAGAGAAGCCACTGCAATGAGAAGTCCATGCACTTCAACTAAAGCATAGCCCCCATTTGCCACAACTAGAGAAAGCTCACATGTAGCACCAAAGAACCAGTGCAGCCAAAAATAAATAAAATTATTAAAAAAGTTTTGAGCTTGTCCACAAAGGTATAAATAATGTAAAAAAAGAATAAAATGATGGGGTAGGAAATGGTGGTTTACTCATTTACAAGGTGAAAAAGAAGAAAAATTCAGAAATAGTGTTTTCAAATATAGCATTAACTATGAGAACACCCAAAGAGTTCAGTTTGAATAAGGAAATAGCCTCATTATGACAAGAATATTGAAATATGAATAAAGATTCTGTAAAAATTAGGCCACTAATTATAAAAACAATGAAACCAAATCAATCATGTGCATCCTTACAGCAGTAGTCCCCAACCAGGGTCAGTTCTGTCCCCTAGAGACATTTGGCAGATACCTGAGGACATTTTTGATTGTTAAAACTGGGGGCTGCTACTGGCATCTAGTGAGTGGAAGTCAGGGATGTTGCTAAACACCCTGAAATGAACAGGATAGTGCCCCCAAACAGAATTATCTGGTTCAAAATGTCAGTAGTTCTATGGTTGAGGAAGCTGGACAAATTAAATGTATGAGAAAAGCAGTAAGGGATGATGTTTCTAAAAGTGACCTAGATTAAAAAAAAAACAACCCAAAAATTAAAGTCTAAAATTCGTAAGAATCAAGGAAGCATACATATTAAAAATCACTAGTGAAGACACTCGGAGAAGGGAATGGCACCCCACTCCAGTACTCTTGCCTGGAAAATCCCATGGACAGAGGAGCCTGGTAGGCTGCAGTCATGAGGTCGAGAAGAGTCGGACATGACTGAGCAACTTCACTTTCACTCTTCACTTTCATGCGTTGGAGAAGGAAATGGCAACCCACTCCAATATTCTTGCCTGGAGAATCCCAGGGCTTGGGGGAGCCTGGTGGGCTGCCGTCTATGGGGTCGCACAGTCAGACACGACTGAAGTGACTTGGCAGCAGCAGTAGCGGCAGCAGTGAAGACACTTGATATAAATAGCAACATTTATGCAGCATTTAACCCCCAAGTTCAAAAAGTCAATTATACTTTTACAGAAATTCGGAAGCAACTTCAGGATTCTGAAGCAATTTCAAGGTTCTGCATAAAAATGAAATAGTAAAGTGTGTCCCAGTAAGAATTTCAACATTCGTCAGGCTTAGATTTTGGAGACCTGGACAATTTCTAAAAAAAAAATCACCTCTCAATGGACAAGTACCATTAATATGTGTACAGAGAACAGGATACATGCTCTGAAAATTTCCAGAAAGGAATCCCAAGGCAAGTTACTTTAAAGGGTAAAATACTCATTTGGATTTATAATGGTGCCTTTCTTTATTTTAAAAACTAAGTCACATTACTTTATAGCCACATGTTCTTTTGAAAGTTTAAGAACTTTCTCTTTATATCAAATTAATTCCATTATTTCACTGATAGTATGTTTTTACTCCAACAGTAACTGATTAAACATATACTTTAAAGAAGTAACACTCTAATCTTGACAAATTATGATATATAATGTTAACTACATTCTTACAGGGTTTATGCAGAGGCATTCGGTATTGGTCAAAGTAAAAGGATCATATTTGTCTGCGATGACAAGAAGGTCAGGCACAGGGTACACTCTCAGAGCATAGTCATACGCCCAATACACTGGGCAGACATAAAGAGGGAGAGGAGTCAGGTGTCCTTGGGATAAGACAGTCTTTACAAACTACAAAAGAACGACACAAAACAAACTTCAGTGCATTTGTAAAAGCTAAAAGAACAACAGAATTTCAAATTAAATACTGATTACCAAAGAGACTTAGAAAATTTGAGAAACATTTGGGAAAACTGAATCACAGAGCTTTGGGAACACTGATATGAAATTATCCTGTATTTTAGGAGAAATTTGAATTTTCATTTAATACTATAAAAGCTACTTCCTCAAAGAGTCACTTTGGAGCAGTTATATTTTTAGCTATACAATAAACTCATTTCCTAATTCTGTTCATCTAAAAATAATTCCACAGCTTGGGTAATGCCAAGAATATATACTTGACCTACATACACATTAAAGGTTATAAAGTACATACTAAAAATGCTGTGTATGATCTATTTCCATACTTAAAAATGAGGATACATGTAACCAGTGATTGACAGCTCTATGTCAGGCAATCTTGATAAACACATCTTCCTAATGTGGGCATATCATAGGCAATATTTAATAAACATAATAACATATTTTCTTTATATAAGTACAATGTAAGATTTGTGAGTTCTAAAGGCAAAACAGGAAGCTCCAAAGAAATTTCCTGCTTGTTCTGGGCTTTCTTCTGTCCATTAGCAGACACCTCAATAAGAAAACTAAGAAACACTGATTTAGGGAACAAAAATTACTGACAAAAGTGTGTTGAATTTATTTCGAACTATAAACAAAAAACAAAAGGGCAAGTGATTAAGTGACTTAAAATTTTATATAAAGTCGCATGTATAATACCTTAATGAAAATGCTTAACTTACATGATTAGGAATATCCAAATTGCTACTGGGAAAACGGACACAGTTTCTGCACATTTTATTCACTAAGTCTTCACGAAAGACAATAATTTCTTGTGTACAGTATTGAATTCTGAAATGAAAATGGTAGTTGAATGTGACTTCCTCAGAAAAAAACATAATTTAGAGGCAAGATGTTTTACAATGCAGTCCCACTTCCCACTGTTAACTTCAGCAGAAATTCAACCATAATCTCTTCATCCATGAATTTGACAGTAATTTATTGAGTTCCCAATGTGTGTCAAGCATGACTCTAGGGATGAGCGAACAAAACAAAAGGACCCCAGCCCTGATGCAGTTCACTCTATTGGGGGTGGGTGTTCAGAGACAAGAAACAACAGACACGAAAATTCATAGTATGTTGAGAGATGATTAAGTGTATGGCAAAAAGAAAAAGACTAACAGGGATTATTTGCACGAAGGGAAGGTCAAAGGCTGGAGTATTTAGTGGAGGACTGTAACAGGTAGGACTCATAATGAAGTCTGATCTGAGCACAGAGTTGAAGGAAGTGAGAGTCACACAGACATGCAGAGGCAGGCAGAGGGATCAGGTAGAGCAGAGGCCCTAGGATGAACCATGCCTGGCACATCTGAAGAACAAAAGGAGGCTGGAGTGGCTGGACTAGAAGAGGAGGAGAGGAAATCATGGAGGGAACTGGGAGCCAGGTCACGCAGGGCTATGACCACCATTGCATAGGATATGCGCTATTACCAAATAAAACGATGGGTCCATCTTTCTGAATCTGTAAGGGCAGTGAGATACGCCTTCTGGTTTAAAGGATCACTCTGACATGGTTGAGGGCAGACTACAGAGGAGCAGGAGCAGAAGCTAGAGACCAGTGAGGAGGCTATCAGAGTAGTCAAGGCTAGAGAAGATGGGAGGGTCATAGAGGGGGAAGTATAGAGAGATGGCCAGATTCTGGATAATAAATGCTTGAAGTCCTCCTTCAGATTTCTGAAGGACTTCCTAAAAGCCTGCATGTGAGGAGAAACCACGAAGGTTGGCCTGACGAATGGAAGGATAAAGGTGTCATGAACTACAATGAGGAAAGCTACAGGACAGGTTGGGGCTGATGGGGGAAGAAGATTAGAAGTTCGGTTTGAAGTTGTTGATTAGACATCCACGGGGAGATGATGTGTAGGCAACTGAATATGCGCATCTGGAGGCAGGGAGAAGGTTTGAGGTGGAGATATCAATGTGGGAGTTGTCAATACATAGAGGATATTTAAAGCTCACGGACTGGATAAAGTCACTGAAGGAGTGAATGTAGGTAGAAAAGAGAGGGAACCACAGACTGAAAGCATTCCCTCCGTAAGAACCTATGGTCACTGTGGCACATACAGTAAATGCGTAATCCTTCCATTCTTCCATTGTAACTTTTCTTAAAGGAATAGCTATTTTAAACTCTCCATCCATTAATAAGTTTCTAAATTCAATGTTAGTGAATTATTTAAATATAGTTGAAGTATTGTTAAAGTTTTGAGAGACCTAAAATAAAGAGAAATTTTCTTTTTACTCCAATCAAAATCTAGAGACAAATTTTAAGAAATAGGTTAATTTTTAAATGAAAGGTTAAAAAAAAACCACAATACAAAATACTAATATTTACCTGCAAGGATTAGTAGTAAAAACTGAAAATGGTACTCTTTGCTTGAATTCATTAGTGATGCTTTCAGCAAATGGTGGCCTATAAATACAATTAAGGTGATACAGTATATACTTTTAAGTTTACAAAGTTTTCTTTACTGTTGCAAATATCTGGATAAAACTTACCTTGGTAAGATGGAACCAAATCCAGGATCCTCTGGACCAGGTACAAACACAAAACGACTACTGTAGCAAAATTCAACATAATTCATTCTAAAAATATTATTATAGCGCTACCCAATAGTCTAAAACCAAGTTATTTTCTTAAATTATAAATTTTTTAAGTTAAATTTCATACATTTTAATAAATGAACTAATAAAAGTCTCTAGACCAATACCATCCAATAGATCTTTTTTGCAATGATGGAAGTGTTCTATATCTGTACTGTCTAATTACTGAGTACTTGAACTGTGGCTAGTGTGACTGAATTCTTTTTTTAGTTTTTTAATTTTAGGCCGCACTGCCAGGTTTTTAGTTCCCTGATCAGGGACTGAACCTGGACCCCTCCTCAGTGAAAGCACAGAGTCCTAACTACTGGACCACCAGGAATTCCCTTAAATGATATAGCTTTAAATTTAAAGAGATCCATGTGGCCAGTGACTATCATATTGAAGAGTATAGTTCTAGACCCTTAGAGTAATAAAGTCACCAAGAAATTTGGATTATGGTTGAAATTATCACTCTTCCATTTAATACTTTTCAATATAAATCTCTACTAGAATATAACATATATTATTGTGATAGAAGGATAATTTTATCTCCCAGCTGCACTAATTTTCTCAACTTTTTCTTCCACTCATTTCTTAAATTAGGATTTATTTTTGTTTCTCAAATAACCCTTTAAATGTAAAAATATAGCAATAGAAATCATTACCTTTGATGAATATTTGGGTATTCACATATTATATCTGCCAAAGTTTTTAGGGAATCTAAAATTTTAAAGGGATATTGAATTTAATTTGCATATGATACATATAAATCAAATTTTATTTGATCAGATACAAATGTACCTATTATGAATAAATTTAAATTAATATAGATTATTTCTTATCAACTTAGTTTATATAAATGTAGGAAGACTTATTAAATAGATCCTTAATACCTTTCAAAGCTTGAACTTGATTTTTTCCATATGGTGCAGATGAAAAATTACCACACAGAATAAAGCAGGTTGGAGGTGCTGGTGAGTAACCTAAAAATAAAAGAAAAAAATGAACATCACTTTTCTGGTCTAGAAACCATATTAAAATCTTTTATCTATGAGGTGTTTTTTTTTAGCCATGCATTTTTAATAATAAAACTTTACTGTCTAAAAGCAATGCTTTATTTTAGTAACAACTTATTATAAAAAATAGTAATAATAGTGCCCATTTATTGAGCACTTATTTTATGCCAGCCCTGCAATGGCTTAATTAATTCTCACAACATCCCTCTAAACTGAGAGAGAGATTAAGTAAACTGCCCAAAGTATTAGGCTGCAGTTTAAATCCAGTTCTGTCAAACTCCAAAGCCTAAGCTGTTATCCACTCTTGTACTGTTTCAGGACTAATTCTTATTGATCATGAACACACACAGTTATCTTTCAGATGTAAAAATGTAAGTCTTTAAGATGAACTCATTTAAAATATTTCACCGCTGAATCAACTTTAACAAAAATAGACTACTCAAAAAGATTACATTTTTTTAAAAGAATTTAGTTTTAAGACATGAACTCTCATAAAAAAGAAGAGAAAAAAATGACACCTACCAGAAAACATGATGTGAAGTTTTTCCAATACTTCTACTTGGTCCAACCAAACATCAGATATAAACACAAACATGGCATCTTTATTCTCATCCTCTAGTTGTTTTAGTTTTGCAGAAGTCTTCACAGATGTATTAGAAGGCCCTCCAAAAAAATTAATATTTCCATAGTATGCCCTAGGTAATTATAACACAATTATTACCTTCTAGCCTATATTTTACTGAAGATATTTTTCTGCTAATTCTAAGCTTCTGTCTATCGAATGAGGTTATTTTCCCATCAATGTAAATTGTACTGTGAAAATGTATTATTTGTACCACTTAAAAAGCAAACAAGTTTATTCAAACATTCTAAAATGAGAAAGGAAGCCACACTGAGGCAGTAAACAAAGTAAGGTAAGTAAACTATATCTGGACCTTTCAAAACTTACTAAAGCACTGGCAACTCACTCCAGTACTCTTGCCTGGAAAATCCCATGGACGGAGGAACCTGGTAGGCTGCAGTCCACAGGGTCGCTAAGAGTCAGATACAACTGAGCGACTTCACTTTCACTTTTCACTTTCATGCATTGGAGGAGGAAATGGCAACCCACTCCAGTGTTCCTGCCTGGAGAATCCCAGGGACGGGGGAGCCTGGTGGGCTGCCGTCTGTGGGGTCGCACAGAGTCGGACAAGACTAAACGACTGAACTGAACTGAAAGCAAATATTAAATCATAATTTCCTTATGTAGTTGAAAGTAGGAGAAATAGGTACTCAATTTGAATAATAACTAATAAAAGTCTCAAAAAAAAAAAGTGCTAGCCATTTCACCAAGCAATGTCACTTCTAGATATCTGTTCTAAGAATTTAAGGATGTCTACAAAGACTAATCTACATTCCAGAATTGTGAAAATCTGGAAGGAACACTAAAGCTTGCCCAAAATGGAAACTGGAATGATCTTATGCACTCCTAGCCTCTACTGCTCTTGCCACCTACCCTTCACCAGCTGCCATTCTACAGTCCTCAGTTTAAATGTTGAATACTATCCCAGAGAACTGTCCCTTGAGGATCCCAACAGAAGTCAGATTTCCCCGTTACACATACTTGGAGGACACCCTGTACTTCTTTCATAGAACTTATCAAATTTGTAATCAGCAAATTAGTTGGATGACATGTAATGTCTATCTCCCTAATCTAACACCTAGCACAGAGTCTGGCAATATATAGTATGTGCTCAAAGTACATTGCTGAATGTCACAAATCATGTAATAAAAATTTTCATGGTAATGAAAAATGTTGACTGAATATTATTAAGTGATGAAGCAGGTTACAAAGCATTGTACAGTATGTATTCATTTTCAGCATCTAAAAAAGCAAATAGGTATGGAATCTGTGTATTCTTATTAAGTCACTGTAATTATATCCTATAAAGTCACTGCAAACACTGCATTAGGGAATACTGAACCTTGCTCTTAAGGAAAATGTGTACTGATACCAGACAGATTGTAATATTAAATCATGAAAAAAAAACTCATCTCGGTAGAGTCTATTTTATCTTACAAAAGAGAAAGCAAGGTTTAGGTTTAGAAGTGTTAAGTGACGTTCCTGAGGCCATCCCAGTAACAGGTGACGGTCTTAGGTTACAATCTTGCAGTTATCAGAGGAATGAAATAAGACGAGACAGATGATGTCAGTTATATACCCAAACATAAAGCAGAACATTACAAACAGAAACACCTATTTAGCTGATTCTTGAGAAATCTGAGCTTAAAAAGGCCTCAGTAACATCTTCCATCCTTGGCTCATGGAATATAACGTACAAAGACAGGAGCAAGAAAGGAAGGCTGTTTTCCCAAGAAATGATCTAAGAATTCTAGGAACTTTAACAACACATCAGGTTCAGAAAACACAAGTCACATGTCTTGTACCAGTAAAAGAGAGGAACATGGCAATGGAATCCCAGCAAATCTGTACTTTAATTTAGAGAAAGTGGGGCAATTTAAATAGAAGATTATTTGAGACATTACAAAGATGAATGCTTGGCTAAACTGAAATGAATGGTAACACTTAAGGCCAGCTTCTTTGATTATACCTCTCATCCGGAAGAGTAATTTTGAGGCTTGTATGAAACTATAACACCAAGACAACAGCAATTATGCTTTCAATAAAGCCCCAAGAAACCCTACCATGATGTAAACCTAGCCACAAACTAACACTCACTTAAAAGTAAACTGGCTTGATGCGATCTTGTATTCTCTGTGGCATGACCAGCACTTTACCCTGGATTTACTTCACCAGGAAGAAGATGCACAGCAGAAGCTGCCTGCCAGTGACTCCCCACCAGCAAACGTGGCCTTGGCACCTGATTTATAACAGCAGACTGGATCTAAAATATTAATCATCAGACTTCTTGAAATCATCACCATCATCATGGAACCTCAGTATTAGAATGCAACTACTTTAATTACCCCAGATGCCTACAGGCTCTGGGAAGCTAATACTAAATATCAAAGCAGCAGCCAGCTGAGGCTGACTAGGTGTGAATGAGGGTGCATACACTTATCCTGCCCAAAGTGAGCCATCACTGTAGATGTTCCAGGTGATGCGAAGTACTGCCAGAGCTGATTGTTCAAGATAATTCAGAAATCTCCTAATTTTCAAATATTGGACACTAATTCAAAATATGCTTAAATACCTCCAAGGGAAAACAAGAAATGTCTATAGACTACATTCAACCCACAGGCCACCAGCAACAACTTTCACACCATTATTCAGCCTCTGTCAAATTCCCTGAGTGACAGGGAACTCACTCCTCTAGGAGAAGGTCCTTTTGGAACCCCTCTAATATTATAATGATTTTACATATATTAAATATATAGTCTGCCTCTTTTATCTTTCACTCAGTAAAATATAAAAATAAGAACTTTATATTAACATGGGAATTATATTCTTCTGTTTTCCTATCTCTTGTCTCAGTCCTATAGATAAATAAGACCAATGGATTGGAAATCTTTCCCAGTGAAAGCCAAATACAAAGATGCTATTGCAACCAGTCTGGAGTCAATCCACTAGTTTTCAGTTTCATATAAAGTCCAGTCTTTTAACTCTCATTTTCCATTGCTCTTCACCTTCTAACACAAAGTCTGAGGACTTGTAATAATTGCCAGTCTTTTAACTCTCATTTTCCATTGCTCTTCACCTTCTAACACAAAGTCTGAGGACTTGTAATAATTGACACGTGATATACTATCTTACGTTTATTACTGCCAGTATTCTAAAATTTCTGCAGAGTTTAAGTCAAACATGTTTATACCTAGTAGTACTAGAGGGTTCAGTGGGTGGAAATCCAAAGGCATTGACATGAAACACCTGATCTTCAAACCAACCTGAAAAACAGATAAGTAACAAATCACTTTCATTTGTCCAATTTTCTTGCTTGAAAGGACAAAACTGTGGAACATAAAGCAGTAATGCTAGGCCATTGTTTAATCCCCGGTCAACTAACTACAGAATTCACCAGTCCCACTGAGCTATAAAACAGTTTCAGGTTCAGAGACAGTCTCAGTTCTTTTTTTGTTTTTTATTTTTGGCCACACCATGTGACTTGCAAGATCTTAGTTCCCTGACCAGGGATGGAACCTGGGGCCATGGAAGTGAACATTCCAAGTGCTAACCACTGGACCACCAGAGAATTCCTGACAGTCCCAGATCTATTAGGAAAAAACAAGGCATGAAATTGTAATAGATTTAGAAGTAAAACTTTTCCCTTTCTTATTTCACAGTACATGTTAGAGTACAGACAGATAAGTTACAGAGATTAAAAAAAAAATTTTTTTTTACATTTATTTTTTTACTGGAGTATAATTACATAACAAAGTGTACAACAGAGTAAATCAGCTACACGTATCCATATATCCACTTTCTTAAGCCTCCCTGCCCCTCTATCCCACCCCTCTAGGTCATCACAGAGCTTCAAGCTGAGCTCCCTGGGCTCTCGGGAGCTTCTCAAAGCTATTTTACACATGGTAGTGTATTTGTGTCAATCCTGCTCTCCCCGTGGTTCCCATCCGCCCCTCCCCCGGCTGTATGCAGAAGTCCACTCTCTACATCTGCATAAAAAATTCTCATTTTATGACTCTATGTGCAACCTTTTTTTCTTTTAACTTCACTGAGATATAATTCACACATCATACAACCCTTTAAAAGTGTATACCTCAGGACTTCCCTGGTGGCCCAGTGGTTAAGAAGCCGCCTTGCAATGCAGGGAACACAGGTTTGATCCCTAGTCTGGCAAGATTCCCACATGCTGCAGGGCAACTAAGCTCCTTTGCCATAACTACTGAGCCTGCTCTCTAGAGCCTGGGAACCGCAACTACTGAAGCCCGCACACCCTAGAGCCCATGCTCTGCAACAAGAGAAGCCCCCACAATGAGAAGCCCATGATTGACAGCTAAAGAGTATCTCCCACTTGCCACAACTAGAGAAAGCCCACGCATACCAACAAAGACCCAGCGCAGCCAAAAATAAGTAAATCAATAAAAATAAATTAAAAGTGCATACCTTAGTAGTTTTTAGTCTATTTACAAGTTGTACAACCATCAGTACTAATTTCAGAATATTTTCATCATCCCAGAAAGAAACCCTGTGCCCATTAGAAGTCTGAGAGTTACATAATGTCAAAAGTATGTTCTGATAATCAATATTCCCCTGAGTTACACTGTTAATGTATTTTAACCAATGTAGAAAGGGTTTTACTGTAGAATGATGAGGAGGACAGGGAAAAAAAATACTAACTTACCCTCTGCTAAGACAAAGCATGATTCTGTGTATAAACCACTATGGAACTGGTATATACTAATTAAGGAAAATAATTCTATTTCTATGCTTGAGGTGGTGATAAAGTCAATATACATTTTGGGCTCAACAGGACTTTGAAATGATACATTCAAAGACTACACATTTAAAACTCTGAATAGATTATAGCTTAAAAAATGTTAGGTTTAAATATCCCCATATCTGATTCTAAGATGTAATACTGAAGATATACATCATTTTTAGCATGTTATAAACTTTTTTAGTGATTTGTCTGGATACAGCAAATAAGGGGGAATTAAACATTTTTGTCTCTAGTTAGGATTATGTCTCTAGATTCCTACACCACCATATGGAAATTACACTAAGTACCCAAACAGGTAAATTTGAAAATGATATATAATCAATTTCCCCAATTCATTTAACACAGATTTTAAAAAAATAAAAGTGAAGGATATAGCTTTACTAAGATCCAGTGGTATTGTTCCTGTAGGGTCTTCCAGAAAAAACTTTCCCTAAAAGAAATTAAAAGAAATATGTCCACATTTGTGTAAAAATGAATACTACAGAAAAACAATTAAAATACTGACAATTTTGACAACAGAATATAGTAGAGAGTACTGTGGATTGTTTTAAAAAATCAGTAATTCCAAATCTAGGCTTTTCCATCACTTAATTGAGACTCAGAGTCCTAAGAGTATCAACAATGATTACTGCCAACCAAGAGATGGTGGCAGGGACACTTGCCACAAGAGGGACCTCACCAGGTGCCCTCACCTAAGAGAGCCCACAGCGTCTCCCAGGGAGCAGGATGTGGTCTGCAGCTCCCAACGCTTAGAAACCGAGAAGTCAAACAGAGGTTACTGGGGAACTAATTTCAGGCTATGCAAACTGGTGGCTTGTCTAAGACACTCCTTTCTGATGTCTACTCAGGAAACCAAATGCAAATGAAAAAGTTACTTGGTAACTGAAGTAGCTGCTTTCAATGAAGAATACATTCCAGTGCCCTCTGTAACCTGCTGTGTTTAACTGACATTTCATCAGTCTGAAGGCTGAAAATAAGGGATGGATACTTACCAGATTTCACTTACCTCTTTTAACTGGGTTATCATCCCAAGAACAATCACATCTCTGATTTTGGTTGTACTGCCCAACAGGGTTTCTATTGTCTTAAGCTAAAGTAAACAAAATAAACTCTTAAGGACTGAAAATATGTTCCTTTAAGAAACTAATCTTTTTTTTTATAAAAATGAGTAAATTTTGAGTGCACAATGCAGTATTTACATCTATTTTACAGTAGAAAATCAAATAAAACTTAAAAAATATAACTTTATCCTACAAAAAGCTAAAATAGCAACTGATAATGTCTTGGAAGAATTATGCCTAAAGAAACACCTTGTCAACACAGGCCCTTACCAATGACTGAAGTTTCGTACCATATTATTTTGAATAATGATGAGTATATTTATTTTTAAAATATAGAAGAATATAAATTTTATTTGTCAGTCTCTTCAGCACCTGCAAATTAGTGGGCTATTTAAAAAGTCACATTCTACTGTAACTTTATTTAGTA
The DNA here is from genome assembly GCA_007570785.1 of Antilocapra americana. Lineage (NCBI taxonomy): Eukaryota > Metazoa > Chordata > Mammalia > Artiodactyla > Antilocapridae > Antilocapra > Antilocapra americana. The sequence continues at coordinate 7,149,268 of ML664176.1, read as the reverse complement.
TTTTGAAAGTCTGTCATTATTACTTACATTCTCAATCTGATCATTATATTTTTATCAGAAAGTTAAAGGTAGTAATAATTGGGGCACTATTTTAAAGAAATCCTTTCTGACCCTTTTCTATACATATAATCCTAACAATATATTAATACACACATACATAATTTATAAACACATACCCATACAGTTTGTTTTATTTGCAAAGATTAAGTCATATTATTTGTATTATTCTTCAACTTAACTTTTTAAATTTAATACATCTTAGACATTGTTGCATTTAACTATATTTAGATACACTTCATTCTTCTTTTTTTTTAGAGAAAAGAAAGCCAAATTTATTTAATTAAAAACTAGAATTAAAAGTTAGCAAATACACAAACACACACTCAAAAACACACACACAAGAGCACCACTATGTATTGACTCACAGAGGGGAAATGCAGTGGTCTAAGACCACTCAATATGGCTTGTCAGTTATACGAAAAGAAATCCAAGCTCTCGGGTATGCATGCGTGCATGCCCGCAGGAGCACATGTGCGCGCACGCACACACACACACACACACGCACACACAAACGGCTGCTGCTGCTGCTAAGTCACTGCAGTCGTGTCCAACTCTGTGCAACCCCATAGACGGCAGCCCACCAGGTTCCCCCCTCCCTGGGATTCTCCAGGTAAGAACACGGGAGTGGGTTGCCATTTCCTTCTCCACACTTCATTCTTCTTAATGGACAGAAATATCTACATATATATACAACAATTTACCAAACAAAGGACATAATCACAACATCCCATAATAATCATGTTAACAGTTGATGTTGAAGTTCTCTTTAAAAACATGAACCTCAAGCGACAAAAGAATACAATGTTCATTTTAAACAGTTTTTAAAAAATGAAATAGTTGGGGATAAATCTGAAGAAAAGACATGTATCCTAAAAACTGGATTAGGTAAAGATTTCTTAGAAACAATACTGAAAATATGACTTGTAAGCTGGACTTCAATATAATTAAGAACTTAAGTATTTCAAAAAGACAGTTGAGAGAATAAAAAGACAACTTACAGACTGGGAAAAATATTGCAATTCACTATCAGTAAATAAAGCAACACAGGAGTACAAAGCTATCACAAAGTGAGGGTACCATATTTGTAGTTTGCAAAGGCAGAATGCCATATAGGGACTATAAATGGGGATTTAAATAATATACCAATAGGGATACAAAATTAAACAGCCTGGAAAGATAACAAGAACAATAAATTATTTAGCTAAGCCTTAACGTTACTTTGGCAAAGAGGAAAGGTGAAATAATGCTTCTGGGCTGTAGGTATCTGAGTTGCTATAGGAAACCTAATATATTTGAGAAAACGCATAGACAATCATTGGTAGAGAAATATAAATAATGTCAATTTGTAAAACCTGATATTTTTTTCTGATAGCAGAAACTATCAAACACTGTAAGTGTTTTCTCCTCGTGGTGCTGCCATCAAACATTAATTTAAGCATGATCTAGTATTATTCTTTCAGTCTCTATCAGACTGCTCATCATTCTGAATTCTGATCTAACGTGGTAGAGAACTGAATGAACCTGAGCAAAGCCTGGGCTCTTCAGAAGCTATGTGGAAACTCACAGAAACGGTGGGGCCTAGCCAGAAGGAGCTAAGGACTGTGCCCAGCAGGGTGCCATGTGCTGAAGAGGGGAACAAAGCCACTGATGGACTGACAGTAATCAGGTATGTGGCTGGAACAAAAGTGACGGTGCTGTTTGGTAACCGCTTCCTGAAATAAAACGGCAGAAGGAGCACACATGGCAGAAAACACTCTTCTTCTCCCTAGACAACGCTTGGCCTGTCTGTGCTCTCTCATGCATTCTATAAACGTGGCTTTCTTAGTGCCTTCAGTGAAGTTTTCACTCCAACTGATATAACATGTCTCGGCTGAACAAGTGGGTGGCGGTCACTAGACAGCTGGACTGGGCAAAGAACAGGATTTCAGAGAGGGAGTGAGGGCGAGATGGGTAATGTTGAGGGTTGGTCAGAAAGTCAGCAAATGGACCAGGAGGACTAGAGTTCTGTCCTGGTGGTGAGAGACTATCTGGGGCTACCAGCGTCTCAGGGCCTGCCGCAAAGAAGGGAGTAGATGATTCTGTTAGAGATCTGTAGCACCCAGGCACAAGGCACTGACTTTGCCAAGAGGGGGCACACGCAGGTCAGTTAGCTAAACAGTTATCAGTGGTTCATTTGCATTTAAAATTCAATAAATTAGAATTAAGCAACAAATATTAAACTTGTATACTTACACCCTCTAAATAATAAGGATAACGTTCTAACCTGGAATTTGCTTCCACTTTCATCAGGGTGAGAACCTATCACTGGAGGAGTAAATAATTCATGTCTGTGGGTTCTCTAGAAAAAAAGAAAAATTCACATGAATTACTGAAGCAAACTTTTAAAACAGAGCACTATTCATTAAAATAGCACCCTGACAAACCATTGTTCTTAAATTAACACCACTACTATTTATTCTAACAAATTTGAAAACCCACATACTTAAATGCACAAATATCTAGAAATGCAATCCAAAAAAAAAAATTTTAAGGCTTTTTAAAAAGGTCTATTGTGTACCTGGCACTAGTGTGCTCTGGGCTGATATAAATGACAAACTAAAGCTGTTATCATCAGAGGCAGGGGCCAGTGAGAAAGAAGTGTCAATAGGTCACAATACAACCAAGGACCCTAAGAAGAAGGGGCCATTTTAACAAGATCCTAAATGATAAAAAAGATTCTGCTAGTAAGAAACAAGAGGAGACTGATACAAGATATTTTAGGCAGAGGAAGGGATGTGTCACAGAAGGAATTCTAAGAATCAAGGAGTGTTTGGAAAGTGATGTGAAGTTTAGTACAGTTGGATCACAAGGTGCACAAGCCAGATAATGTGAGAGACTGGTTGGAATCTCTATTTGGGAAACTATGCCCCCCTACACACTGTGGTACACAAAGTTTAGGTAGGGTGGGTGCCCTTCCCCCTCCACTGACATACCACTAAGACCTAGCAAATCAAAGTACTCCATCCCCTTGGCCATTGATTGGTTCAGGGTTGAATAAGTGCCTAAAGCCACGCCAATAAGTGACAGTTAGTAGAACTTTTGAAAAAGAAGAACTCTCTAAGAGTTACTAAGGCCACTAGTGGCCACCTCTGTCACCTCATAGGGAGGATTTGTTTGAAACTAAGATGAATTTTTTAAAGTTGCTGGGAGATGGAAAGAGCTAGATGCCTCATGACATTGTGTGAGCACCTGGCTCCAGTCATGCTTGACACAGCTGGACCTTCTCCACAAGCCAAGAAATTCCTTTGTCTGTTTTTGCCAGTTTGAGTTTCCATTACTTTTAATAAAAAAGCCCTAACAATACAGACTCTGCATACCAAACCAAGAAGTTAGTCTTACAATTGAAAACAACAGTTTTGAAGTAGAATGGTAACAGCAGATTTTGTTCAGGAAGATAACTGCAATTAAAGTATGCATGGACTAAAATTCAACCCTTTTAAAAAAATGCATGTATTTATTTATTTGGCTGTGCTGCATCTTAGCTGTTGCACAGGGGACCTGGGATATTCACTGAGGCATGCAGATCTTCAGCTGCAGCATGCGAACTCTTAGTTGCGGTATGTAGGATCTAGTTCCCTGATCAGGGATCGAACCTGACCCCCCTGCATTGGGAGTGTGGAGTATTAGTCACTGGACCACCAGATTCAACCCTTTAATGAGGCTTGGGAGGGTTCAGTGACACCCCCAAATAATATCGTAGGCTTTAACACATAATTTTTAAAAAGAAAGGACAAAGAAAGTGGTATTAACTGAGCACTATGCCAAATGTAGCAGAGGAAATAAACAAGGAGTGTGCAGTCTGACAGCAGGGCTATGCACCCCAAATGCCCAGTAGGACCAACTCTAGTAAGTGACACGGGAGGTACACTGAGTCGTCAGTGGGTTGAAAGCAGAAAGAGACTGCATCCATCTGGAGATCACAGAGGGCTTTGGAAAACAGAAGGAATCTGAGAGGGCCCTTCCAGAATGAGGAGGGTTTCAACAGTAGAGATAAGACAGAAGAGCAGCAAGAGAGTGAACAGTTTACACAAAGTCACAGAAGAAGTGAAGAAATAGAAAAATTCCACGTTTCAGTTTTGGCTCCAAGTAAAGATTAGGCCAAAAATGTGTGACAGGAAGATCTGTACTTAATGCAATAAGCAGTAAACTTCCTTGAAAGACTTGTGAGCAAAATCATTACAGGATTGGTGCTGGACTTTGGCAAGAGCAATCTGGTGGCACTGTGTAGAGGATGGAGGCAGGAGAGAACAGGTGTCTTCAGGGCTCTTCAAACTCTGTTCGGTGCTTACTCCTGCTGACCACCCACTCCTCCTTGAAACCTCCCTGTGCTTCTGCCGAATAACACCACCCTAACCTAGCCCCCAAACTTATCCTCTTCCATTTTCTGTCATCTCTCAGGAGCTCAGCCTCACCAGTGATTCGAGGCAGATGCCCCCTCAATCTCTCTCCCTACCCAGATCTCTTTCTTTCCCTGCAGACATGCATCTCACCTGATATCCTGCTGGTGACCTGAACTCAACTGTTGGAAATAGAACCTGCCATCGCCTTCCCCCTTCTCCTTTTCCTATTTCTTAACTTATTATCATTACGCTACCTGTCTACTCTCTCAGGCTCAAAACCTTAACCATCGTTGAGTCTTCACTCCCGGTTCTTGTCCAATCAGTCACCATGAAACTGTGGCTTCCATGCTCCTGGACTGTCCCTTCTTCCTGTTCCCCTTGCCTGCCTTCATTCAGGCTATCATTTATGCCAGGACTAATATCACAGACACCTTTAAGTCTTCTCTCATACTCTAATGCATTCTAAAATCTGCTGAGAGAGGAAGTGTTCAAGGAACCTGCTGTAATGAATCGCTGTGACATTTTAAAGCTCCTTGTACCAAGAGAACAGAGTCCAACTCCCAAGAATGGCATCCAAGGCACATCCATGATTGAGCTGCCACTTGACTTTACAGACTTCTCCCAGGCTACTCCTCTTCACAAGCCTTCCTCTCCACACCAAGGACCAAGTGCTCATCATTTGCTGCACAGAATCCACTTTACCTTTTGCTCTTAGTTCACACAGTTCACCACCTTTCCCCCATTTCCACAAGATCAAAGCAATTAAGGTCCCTGTCAAAAGCCATTGTTTCCCTGAAGCCGTCTCTGATTTTTCTATGGAATGCATTCTCTTTGTATTTCTTCTAAAGCATGTATAAAATTCCACTCTATAATTTATTTGTGCACATGTCTTCAACTTCATAGACTATAGTGTAGGAGGCCAATGTTGGGCTCAAGTCAGACTGACTAGATTCAAATCCTCATTCTACTTATTAGATATAACTTTTGGGCTAGTTTGTAAATTTCTCTCTGTCTCAGTTTCCCCATCTGTAAAATGGGAGTAATAGCAGTTATACATATGGAATGTTGATATTATGATGACCAAACGATAAGCAATGTCTGTAAGGTAATAAACAATGCCTGGCATAGCAAAAGCATGTGAAAAATGTTAGCTACTATTTTTACCATAATCATGATTGTTAAAATATTTTTTTCATATCTGTATCCTCTATATGATCTGAAACATAGAGAGCCCAACAACAGTCTACTGAATGACAAACTTTAGAGTACAAAAGCCCATCCTTTGATTATTCCTGAGTCTAACCTAAGTTGAAACAGTCTCTTTCTCCCCCTCCAACTTACCTGGTGCAAAATTGTGTATCGTTCACGAAACAGCTCTGCTTTATCTCTTGCTGTCCCAAATAAATTTGGTGCAGGGTGGTTGGTCATTAATAAACTAGAAAAAAAAAGAATATGTCTGTTAATGACTACCATAATACACAAAGATAGATAAAAAATGAAAGACAGTATACCTTCCGAAAAAAATATGTTTGAAATTAGTTTAATATCAACGGATGGCGTACTTACGGAAGAAATTTTTTTCTTTCTGAATTGTACACAAAGCGTGGGATATCAAATGCTCCTATGATATTGAAGATATGATCTCTGAAAAACAATCCATAAGAACAAACCTGATTTACTAAAAAATAAGTATTCCAAGTGAACATGAAAACTTGCATTATCATCTTACGTCATATACATATCCTTTCCACAGATCATGTACACAATTTTTTGTAGTGTCAAAAATAAACAGGATTTTTAGCCTATATATTTTCCTCTCAGAGAAAAGAAAGCACTGCCAATACTCTCAAACAAACAAAAAATTTAATCAACTTCTAATTACTAATGTATGCAGGTCAGGAAGCAACAGATAGAACTGGACATGGAACAACAGACTGGTTCCAAATAGGAAAAGGAGTACGTCAAGGCTGTATATTGTCCCCTGCTTATTTAACTTATGTGCAGAGTACATCATGAGAAACGCTGGGCTGGATGAAGCACAAGCTGGAATCAAGATTGCCAGGAGAAGTATCAATAACCTCAGATATGCAGATGACACCACCCTTATGGCAAAAAGTGAAGAAGAACTAAAGAGCCTCTTGATGAAAGTGAAAGAGGAGAGTGAAAAAGTTGGCTTAAAGCTCAACATTCAGAAAACTAAGATCATGGCAAATAGATGGGGAAACAGTGGAAACAGTGAGAGACTTTATTTTGGGGGGCTCCAAAATCACTGCAGATGGTGACTGCAGCCATGAAATTAAAAGACACTCCTTGGAAGGAAAGTTATGACCAACCTAGACAGTATATTCAAAAGCAGAGACATTATTTCACCGAAAAAGGTCGTCTAGCCAAGGCTATGGTCTTTCCAGCAGTCATGTATGGATGTGAGAGTTGGACGGTGAAGAAAGCTGAGCGCCAAAGAATTGATGCTTTTGAACTGTGGTGTTGGAGAAGACTCTTGAGAGTCCCTTGGACTGCAAGGAGATCCAACCAGTTCATCCTAAAGGAGATCAGTCCTGGGTGTTCATTGGAAGGACTGATGTTGAAGCTGAAACTCCAATACTTTGGCCACCTGATGTGAAGAGCTGACTCATTGGAAAAGACCCTGATGCTGGGTAAGATTGAGGGCAGGAGGAGAAGGGGATGACAGAGGATGAGATGGTTGGAGGGCATCACTGACTCAATGGACATGAGTTTGGGTGGGCTCTGGGAGTTGGTGTTGGACAGGGAGGCCTGGCATGCTGCAGCTCATGGCGTCGCAAAGAGTCTGACACAACTGAGCAACTGAACTGAATTAATAATGTCATCTGTTGGAAAAGAACATTTATAATAAAATAGTAACATCTTAAAGAAATCTGTCCTAATATATACTACTTTTATAGGCTACAATATTATTAAAGGGTGAAATTCTTTTCCAATTATTTTTTAATTCAAAATATCATGCAAAAGTGACTCAGGAAAAGATGTAAACAGAAAAATGAACCACCTCCCAAATTCTGACTATATCATTGACACTTAATAGTGTTAGAGGACAATTCACAAAATAATTTACCTTCAGACACTTTTAATACAGCCATGTTTAAATGAGGTTAAATAGCACTATTCTCAGCACAACTGCATAAATATTCCAATCTAAAAAAAACTTCCCTAAGATTATATCTATTTCCCAAAATGAAAATGGTCAAAAAAACTTCATGCTCGCCTGTTGGTAGCACCTAGTATAGAGAAGCAGAAAACCAGTGAACTTGAAGCAAGCCTTGATTCTAGGCACAGCTCCATGGTTTTCTAGTGGATCAGTCTCAGCAAGTTACTTAACTCACCATGCCCCTTATGCATCTATAGTAATGAGAGCCTCTCTCTTCTGCTATAATGTAATGACTTTCTGACAATTGGAGTTGCAACGATCATTTATAATTCAGTCCCCACTCGACCTCTATATTGGCTGACCGTAGCATGGCAGCCCACTCCAGTATTCTTGTTTGGTGAATCCCCATGGACAGAGGAGCCTGCAGTCCATGGAGTTGCGAAGAGTCAGACACAACTGAGCAACTGAGCACAGCAAAGCAGCATATGAACAGCTTAATAGAAACAATGGTTAACTTTAAGGCCTATTTTAGGATTATAATCCTTATACTTTGATACAATTGTTTTGAATTTCTAATGAGGGATTTAGGAGCAAGTACTCTAGTATCTTAAACAATGATTTGGCAAGGATAAAATTTAAATACCTTGATTTTTCTATTTTTTGCGGCTCTAATAAGTTCTAATAGGAAAAAGATTAAAACTTTGGGATAGACATGTACACAATGCTGTATTTTAAATAGATAACCAACAAAAACCTATCGTATAGCAAAAAAGAAAAAAAGATTAAAACTACTGACCAAAAGGAGTAATGACTCCTTTCAATTATCTCCATTGCCCCAATAGGAAAAAAAATGTTAAAACTGTTTCTCTTCATTTTTCCTCATGTTTTCGTTTCAGTTAAACCCTATGAATTTGGAAAGAAGTATTACATTCAAAGGAGGAAAGGAAAGAGGTACACTTGGGAATAAAACCCAGAAAAATTACTGCCATATAAATTCCTAAGCTCTAACAGCATGAGACAGGGTAATAAGTCATAAAGCTGAGGTTCTACTCTCCTTGGCCATTCAGCATGTTACCCAAGTTAAGTCCCTGAACTTTCAGGACTCAGCCGTTTCCTAAGATAAAAAGTAAATTATACCTCAATAACTAATTCAATTCGCCTGTAGCATATGAAATATTAAATCAGTTGGGTAAGTGGCAAAAGTCTGTCATGGTACAAACACATCCAAATCTCAAATCCTGATATAAAAATAGTAAAGATGAGTCATGTAATATTGAGGTTTATAATGTAGTGAAGTGAAAGTCACTCAGTCGTGTGACTCTGCGACCCCATGGACTATATAGCCTGCTAGGCTCTTCTATCCATGGAATTCTCTAGGCCAGACTACTAGAGTGGGTAGACATTCCCTTTTCCAGGCAATCTTCCCAACCCAGGGATCAAACCCAGGTCTCCCACACTGCAGGCGGATTCTTTACCATCTGAGCCACCAGGGAAGCCCAATGATAGCTTATAATGTAAGCTATCACCAAAAAGAAACACGAAGAAAGAACCACTGTAGAAATGGTGACCACTGGTTATTTTTCCAAGAAAATATTTAAAATAAGCACTCAATAACACTTCTGTACAGGGAAAAAGTGAAATTTGTCTACATACATAGTTTCATCTACTGACTGACTGCATTCCTGGACTGCTGCTTCCACTACCGACCGTTCAATCATGTTTGATGACACTGAAAAGAGAAGTTCAAAGTCAAATTTTAAAAACAGGCACACAATTTAGTTCTCTCCACACATGGCTGTTTTTCCTTAAAATAATCTGTAAACTCTAACCCCAAGATTCTCATAATATAGGTTTTAGGAAGAAAAAACAGGTTAAAACAGTAACTAACAAAAGTCTTATCTCAAATATCTTAATTTTCTTCTCTCAGAAACACTTTTAATACCTTGATACACAGTCAAATGCCTCAGTTTTCTAAATATTGTTTAGCAATATACATTCAGGTATACAAATGCTTCTGTAAGCGCCTAGGTTAATATGGTTACATTAGTATAACTTTTCATCACAACTGCTATGTTTCTTCATTTTTTTTGGCTGTGCTTGGTCTTCGTTGCGGTGTGCAGGCTTCTCCAATTGCCCCATGGCGTGCAGGATCCTAGTTCCCCTATCAGGGATAGAACCCACATCACCTGCACTAGAAGGCAGATTCTTAGTCACTGGACCACCAGAGAAGTCCCCACAACTGCTATGTTTCAACAGGCATGACAGTAACAGTAATAACAATAACCGCCACCATTTATGAAGCCCTTAGTAAACAAGTGACACTATGCTCAGTACTTCGCAAGCATTACTGGATAGACGTCCTATAAGACTGATGTTCAAGCCATGTCTTACAGATGAGGAAAGCACAACTCCAAGAGGTCAAATAACCTGCTGATGAACATAACTGGAAGGAGGAGACAGAAACACAAACCAGAGCCTGTTTCCAGATTGGGCGCCCTTAACCACTGTGGTGTGTTCTCAGGCAAAGTGCCATCATGTGCCATTAATGTATACTAATTTTCTAAAATTAATCATTTCTAAATTTTCAACTATAAGGAAAATTCTAAAACAAAGATATATTTAAAATTCTGCCCTTAGAAGTAAAAATGACATATAGTAGCAATTTCTCCTCTATCCTAGAAAGTCTCCACTCTAACTGAAGAAACTGGCATCTGTACAACCTATGAGAGCAAGCCACACCCACTTCCCTCCTTCAGTGCTCTAGAAACTGGACATTTTTTTCTAGGAGAAGAGCATTTCTCTTTTGTAGGTCCATGCTTACGGCAAAAGATTGAATATTTAACAAAAAGAACCCCCAAGAAAGGCTGAGGCAGGCAGGGAAAGTTATTCTCGCTCACTCTTTTTTTCCCTCAAACATTTAAAATAACTAACTTGAGAAATCTGTATGCAGGTCAGGAAGCAACAATTAGAACTGGACATGGAACAACAGACTGGTTCCAAATAGGGAAAAGAGTACTTATTTAACTTATATGCAGAGTACATCATGAGAAACGCTGGGCTGGAGGAAGCACAAGCTCGAATCAAGATTGCCGGGAGAAATAGCAATAACCTCAGTATGCAGATGATACCACCCTTATGGCAAAAAGTGAAGAAGAACTAAAGAGCCTCTTGATGAAAGTGAAAGAGGAGAGTGAAAACGTTGGCTTAAAGCTCAACATTCAGAAAACTAAGATCATGGCATCTGGTCCCATCACTTCATGGAAAGTAGATAGGGAAACAGTAGAAACAGTAGCTGACTATTTTTTGGAGCTCCAAAATCACTGCAGATGGCTGCAGCCATGAAATTAAAAGACACTTACTCCTTGGAAGGAAAGTTATGAACAACCTAGACAGCATATTCAAAAGCAGAGACATTACTTTGCCAACAAAGGTCCATCTAGTCAAGGCTATGGTTTTTCCAGTAGTCATGTATGGATGTGAGAGTTGGACTATAAAGAAATCTGAGCACCAAAGAATTGATGATTTTGAACTGTGGCATTAGAGAAGGCTCTTGAGAGTCCCTTGGACTGCAAGAAGATCCAACCAGTCCATCCTAAGGGAGATCAGTCCTGAGTGTTCACTGGAAGGACTGATGTTGAAGCTGAAACTCCAATACTTTGGCCACCTAATGCAAAGAGCTGACACATTTGAAAAGACCCTGATGCTGGGAAAGATTGAAGGCAGGAGGAGAAGGGGATGACAGGATGAGATGGTTGGATGGCATCATTGACTCAATGGAGATGAGAGGGAGAGACAGGGAGGCCTGGAGTGCTGTGGTCCATGGCCTCGTGAAGAGTCAGACACGACTGAACAACTGAACTGAACTGAGGTAACACAAAGAAATAGGCATACAGAGAAAAGAAAGTGACCATAAAGGAATCAGAGGGAAATTCACAAAAGGGAACAACTGTAAAAGAGTCTCTGGAAATGCCCCAAAGTTCCAACAGAATTAGGGGTTCCCCCTTAGCAACAAGGGCTACTAGGGGTATGTCTCATGCCACCAGGACATTCAATACTGAGTCCTCAACTTCTCCTTAAACTTTTTAAGATAACTGAGGATGTAGAACTATATAAACAATATAAGTTACAGAAAATGTTACTTACAGGGTTGCTTTTCAACTGCATCGATGATCTTTTCCAGTGCATCTTCAAGCTCTATTTCATTGATTGACTGAAGAGCTTCTGTGAGGTACTTAACAGCTTCACTGATAAGAGAGACTGGTAATTAGGCTACACATTTTATGCCAAAATCTGGCAAACATTCCTCAATCCAGCATTGAAATTAAGACCTACTCACTCACTCCTCCCTGCAAGCAATCCACTTTCCTGTGCTTTATGAACAAAGTCTTTCTCCTACCCTCTGCCAACAGAACTATTCTTAAAATTCCAAATCACATCCTTCTTCTAGGAAGACTTCCTAAACCAGCTCTACCAGCTGCAATTGCCCTTTCCTTCTGAAATTGTTAATCTCACTTATAGGTACCTTATATCTGCTACATCGAGTAGCCTTGTACTATGTATTACTTGACATTAATAAACTCAGTCTGCTTCAATGTTCTGAATATAACAGACAATTAAATAAATATTTATTAACTTGATAATGCATTTGCTTAAGTTCCAATAATTTCATCATCATTTTCAATTGTAACATTTTAAAAATGGGCTAGAAAAAACTTTGACATTTGAATATTGTCATAGAGGTAATAACATTCACTAAAATCACATGAATCCCTCCTGCCCCCCATCAATAAAACTGATATTTTTAATAAATCACATGAATTCTTGATTTAAATAACAATAATTCTCAGAGTGAACACTGTCTCCTTAAACAATTAGCTAATTCCATGCCATTCTGTATTTGTGGACCACAACTTTACATTTTATATTAATGTTAATTGTTATAGTCATATATCTTAGGTGGCTTATTTTTTCATGTGTGGTGTTATATCCCTTTAGTTTATTATAGAACATGATTGATTCCCTAAAATCACACAAATACTGGGTCAATTTTGGGAAAGCTACTAGGATAGACCAAAATCATACAGGATCTGGTCCCTGCCAAATCTCACTGCTCTTATCCAGTGTCTCTGGACTTCCTGATGCTCTCCAGCTTCAAGATCTTTATATGGTCACTTCTCCCCTACTCTTTACCTACTCAAGTCCTGCTCATACTCAGTTCAAACCATTCTTTTCTTTTTCCCAAATCATTCTTTAATGAAGCCTTCCTTGACTCTAGAACTGTTTATACACCTGGTTATACACTATCACAGCACTTCTTTCCTCAGATCCTTTTCACAATTGAAAGTAAATAATTGTGAATTATTTAATATCCATGCTGGACAGACTTCTAGGATGACCCCTAATAATCCACACCTCCTGGTAATCACATCCTTGTTTAATCACCTCCCCTTGAGTGTGGGCTGGACCTAATGACTTGCTTCTAATAATAGAATATGGCACAAGCGATCAAATATTTTACTGTATTGTACTTTAAAAATAAACATTTTTAAGTGACAAGCTGTCACTTTCTTGCCTTAAGTTACAAAAAACAGTGACTTTCATTTACTAGCAGACTCTCTTGTTAGTTTTGATAAAGTAAGCTGCCATGTTGGGGAGGCCCAATAGCCAGCAAGGACTGAAGCCCTCAGTCAGACAATCCTGGATGAACTGAATCCTGCCAATCACTGAATGAACTCGGAAGCAAACCCTGCCCAACTGACTGTGAGATGACTGCATCTTGACTGCAGCCTTTTGAGAGATGGTGAAGCTAAGGACCCAACTAGGCCTACCTGAATTCCTGACCCATGGAAAATGTGAGAATTTAAATGCCTGCTGTTAAACGTCTAAATTGGGGGTAATGAGTTATGCAGCAATAAATAATTAATACACTATCTGCCCCCCAACCTCCACAGTGTTGTACTCTCCTATTCTCTTTCTCCATAGTATTTTGCAGCTTATATATTTCAGTGTATTTCTGACTGAATTAATGAATCACAGCTTGGTGTTAAGTCAAATCCTAAGTGAAAAGAAAAATCCTGATTTATCGCTTGTATTTTTTAAATGTCGGAGATCAACAGATAATCAAATAATCAGAATTTATTATTTTCTCCTACAGAATATCCACTCTTGCCCCTGTTCACCACTAACCCCCAAACATGGTAAAAAGTCCCATAAGACTCATCTTCACAAAAACAAACCAAAAACCTCTAAACACAAGACCAATCAAAACCTGGTGGAGACGTGTGCCCCTTCCAGCAGGTATTTACATATGTAAATACTGTATTCTTTATTTTTAAAAAAGGCAGATTAATGAGAAAAATCTTGCCTAGAATCATTCTACAAATTGTAGAAAACACGGATATGGCAAGAGAAGTTCTAAAGGAAATCTTTAAAAAAAAAAAAAAGAAAAAGAAAAAGAAGACATGCTTCAAACCTACCCACTTCTTAACCCTTCAGGAATTCTCTCAATAGGCCCTGACCTAAAATTGGGAGGGCTGGCAGGACCCACAATTTGTACTAATCTGACAGCTACTCTCATTCGCTGTCTCCGTAACCGCGTGAGCAGTGACGCTGGGATTCCCAGGCCGCAGAGGAAAAGACTAAGCGGGCAGAGAACGCCCAAGCACCGCGGAATATACGGATGTTGCGGAAACCGATCGCCGCTTCTCCGGCTGTTTGGCAAGTGCAGGAGAGCCTCATCCCTTCCGGGAGAAACTTTAGGAGTCCGCGTCGGGGCATCTAAGAAGGCATCGTCAGATCCTCTTCGCGTCTTAGCACTCTCTCAGGGTCTCTGTCATTTTAAGGCCAGAGGCCAGGCCCCCTCTCGGCATGCGGCTCATCCCGCTGCCCCGCACGGCGGCCTGGCCCTGGCTCTGCCCTCCTGCCCCGCCAGCTATCCGGCCGACTCACCCCCGGAGCAGCAGTCCGCGAAGCTTGAAGGCAGAGAGCGCCCGGCTCCTTAAGCGCTCAGGCGCCATGTTCGCGTTTTCGCGCCACAGCCCCGGCCCCGCCCCTTTCCCGGCGCGCCCCGCCCCGGCCCCGCCCCAGACGCGCAGGCTCTCTGTATTTAAACCGCGCCGGGGCCCTTACTTCGCTCAGTGCGTGGGAGGGTCCGCGGTTCCGCGGGCCAATTAGGCTGCCTTCTTGCACACGCTTAAGTTGCAGGAGAAAACGACCCTACACTGCTCTGTTATAGGGATACTGAGGAGCGAGTGCCCTGCTGTCTGGTTGGGAACCTGCTTCCCTATCTCAAGTGCTTTATGGAACCCACTTTGCGCTCTCATCGCTGCCCTCCACCTTCCGTAACTCCCGTCGGGCTCATCCGGACCTTGGGGCCCTTCAGTACTTATGTTCTCTGCTTCACACAAGCCCTGGAAATGCTCTGTGTCACCACAGGGATTTCCCTGACATTCACTCGCAGCTGTTATACGTCACCATTATTCTCACCCACTCCACTTTATATTTAAGTTGCAGGCTGCCTCTAAGCGTTTTAAATGTATTAATATTTTGCTCCTAAAGCGAAATGCGTTGTGTGCTGTTTTTTCAACATCTTCCTTTTACTGATGAGAAAAGTGAGACACAGATATGGTAGGTGGATGGCTCACTCAAGATGAAACATTCAGTGAGTGATGGATGGAGCCAGGATTACTCAGTCTTATTCCAGCAAGTGAGCTGTTAATTTGCCACGCGTCAAAACGCTTGCTCCAATGAGTTAAAATAAAACCTTGGCGTGCTTATAAGGGAATGTGCAGTCTTTTGAAATGTGAGGATGATTCCTAAGAACTGCTATACAGTGACTTCCAGTGTATTCAACTTGCTTCTGTACGACTCTGCCACCGGATGGACTGGAGCCCGTTAGTTTGCTCTGTCCAACGGATTTCCCAGGCAAGAATATTAGAGTGGGTTGCCATTTCCTTCTCCTGGGAATCTTCACCACCCAGGGATTGGACCCAGGTCTCCTGCACTGACAGGCAGATTCTTTACTGCTAAGCCACCAGGGAAGGCCAGTATCTACATATTTAGAATTTATCTAGTATCTATTACTACAAGACTCTGAGGAGTCGATAATACTTGATTATTTCAGCGTTTGTGTCTCACGGGGCCTCGTTACCAACTAGCTACAGCAAGCAGGCACTTAATAAACATATGCTGGATAAATGACTAAATTAACTTGTTCTCAGTGGCGAGGAGCCACATTCTCTAAAGGACAAGGGCCAATCAAAGAGTGGGCCAAAGAACTTAACAGACATTTCTCCAAAGAAGACATAAAAATGGCTAACAAACACATGAAAAGATGCTCAACATCACTCATTATCAGAGAAATGCAAATCAAAACCACAATGAGGTACCACTTTACACCAGTCAGAATGGCTGCCATCCAAAAGTCTACAAGCAATAAATGCTGGAGAGGGTGTGGAGAAAAGGGAACCCTCTTACACTGTTGGTGGGAATGCAAACTAATACAGCCCCTATGGAGAACAGCGTGGAGATTCCTTAAAAAACTGAAAATAGAACTGCCATATGACCCAGCAATCCCACTGCTGGGCATACACACCAGGAAACCAGAATTGAATGAGACACGTGCACCCCAATGTTCATCGCCGCATTGTTTACAATAGCCAGGACATGGAAGCAATCTAGATGTCCATCAACTGACGAATGGATAAGAAAGCTGTGGTACATATACACAATGGAATATTACTCAGCATTAAAAAAAAATTCATTTGAAGCAGTTCTACTCAGCTGGACGGAACTGGAGCCTATTATCCAGAGTGAAGTAAGCCAGAAGGAAAAACAAAAACAAAAATACAGTATACTAACGCATATATACGTTAGTATATATGGAATTTAGAAAGATGGTAACGAGAACCCTGCATGCGAGACAGCAAAAGAAATGCAGATGTATAGAACAGTCTCGTGGACTCTGTGGAAGAGGGCAAGGGTGGGATGATATGGGAGAATGGCATTGAAACATATTAATTATCATATGTGAAATCAACCGCCAGCCCAGGGTTGATGCTCGGGGCTGGTGCAGGGAGATGACCAGGGGGAGGGGAGGAGGGAGGGGGGTTCTGGAGGGGGAGCATATGTATACCCATGGCGGATTCATGTCACTGTATGGCAAAACCAACACAATAAAGTAAAGAAAATTAAAAAAAAAAAAGTTGTACATACATATGTACATAAAAAAAGGACAAGGGCATTTATAGACACTGGTATGATTATTGTCTTCCCTCTTGGCGCTAGTTTTACTTCAGTAACATCATTTTATAGCAAGGGTTAGGCAGCTTTTTCTTGGAAGGGGCCAGATAGAAAACATTTTCCACAGTGAGACCTATCTGGTCTTTGTTGCAGGTACTCAGCTGGACCTACTCAACTCTGTGGCTTATATCAGCAGCCACAGACAACCCTTAAACGAATTAAGAGTGGCTGTGTGCCAATAAATTCTGTACAGATGCTGAAATTTGGATTTGTATTTTTTATGAGTAATATAATTTTTAATTTTTTTCAACCATTAAAAAAATGTATAATTATTTTTAACTTGTGGGCACCACAGAAACATGTAGTGAAAATGTTTGGCCTGCAGGCTGTAGCTTGCTGGCATACGTTTTAGAAAATTTTCAAGTAAATATATATTATATATATATAGGAGAAGGAAGTGGCAACCCACTCCAGTATTCTTGCCTGGAAAATCCCGTGGATGGTGGAGCCTGGTAGGCTACAGTCCATGGGGGTCACAAAGAGTCAGACACGACTGAGCGACTTCACTGATACATACATATATATAAATTTTCATTCTCTCCTATTCTCAGTCTCTCTCCCTCTGGGTAACTATCTCTGCTGGAAGCTGAATGGAAAAGGCAAACCCTCATAAAGCATTTGTGTACTAATACTTTGATTTAAGTCACAGCAGCATCAAGTCCGTGTACAAGAAGTCCATCGAGTCGCTGGATAAGGTATAAAGTTAGGCTGTTCCGCCCACTCAACACAATCGCAAGTGACACGAGATCAGTGAGTGGCAGGGCTGCGGAGAAGCGAAGGCACCTCCCTGCCCACTCAGACCTCAAGCATCCCTAACTGGCGACGCCACCCGGGGCTCGGCTTCCCGGGCTGGCTTCCGGACGGCGCAGCCGCACTGCTGCCGCCTTCCCACCAATCTCGACCCTCGACGCGTTCCGTTCGTGCGTGGAGGAGCCGGGCGGGAGGAGAGGCCGCTCCGTGGGCAGGGGCTGCGGCGCGCCGAGCGGCTGGGCCCAGCGACCGCGCGGATGGCGGACTCGCAGCTGTTCTGCGTGGCCGAGGAGCGCAGCGGCCACTGTGCCGTGGTGGACGGAAGCCTCCTCTACGTGTGGGGGGGCTACGTGGTAAGGGGAAGAGGCGGGACGGGGCGGACTCGCGCCGGGAGCCCCCCCGGCCCCTCGGCCCGACCGGCCGACGAGCCCCCGCCCACACCCGGCCCGGAGGCGGGGGCGGGCCCGCGGCCCCGGCCCTGTGCCGTCGGCCGCTCTCCCGCCGCCCCAGGGCTGGACGCCGCCGAGCGCCGAGGCTTGCGCTAGGAAAGCCTTTTCATCGCGCTCCGGGGCTCTTCCCACTCTCCAGTCCGCCGGGTCCTCGCAGCTGGCGGAGAGCGGCTTGCCCACGCTCAGGCGGTTACTGCGCGATTGATGATCATTTTTAAATGCTTACGCAGACGCAGAAGCCCACCGAGGATGCCGTGCTCTATTATTCCAAAAATATTTCCTTATTCCCGCAGCGCGATTCGCAATCACTGAAGCATTTAAGTATTCCTAAGTAGTTTTTAGTGGCATTCCTTTACCAGTAGGTAATGACGATTTTTTTTTTCCGAATCTGAAAACAGGCTCATATTAATAGCATGAATGTTAGGCTTTAAAATTCTTATTACAGTGGAGGTTTGAATATGGGCTTTGTTTCTATAATCGTAGGATTATAGAATCAAGGATTCTAAAGCTGGAAAGCAGTTCAGGAATATATGCCAACCCCTTTAGTTTAAGATTTAAGAAAAGAGAGAGAGGAAAAAAAAAAAGGAGCCATCTGGAGTTCTACTGGAGGTAGAACAGATATTTTTCTTACTTATTCGATACTATTATGTGACAGATGTAACATGACTGAATCGCTCAAAGAAATAAAGAACATACTGTGTATGTTAAATGATTCTCAAATCCAAGTTGGTTTTTGTTGTTTTGTTTGTGTGGTTATTTTTAATCTGATTCAGTGTCAGGATGGGAAAATCAGAACTCACATTTGAGTGCCTACTATACGTGGCATGTGTTAGGAAATCTCATATTCCTAATCTTACATAATCCTAACTATACCCTGTAAGGTAAGTAATATACTATTTTAAAAATAAGGCCTATGAGTCAGTAAGAGTAAATAATTTGAAGGACCGTTTGGCTGCAAGGGCAGCAGATTCCAACTTAGATATATTGGATTTCCAAAGCCTATTTTTTTCTATGATAAACATAAGTTAGGCTTTCTTAAGGTCTAATAGTTCCACCTCGTGTTCTTGGTGAAAAAGTAGTCTAGATATAACGATGGTTTTTGCAAAAGAAATATTTTTATTGTTTTGAGCTGTACCACTTGAAGATGTACAATTGTCAGACTTCACAGCTATACTAATTCTTAGTATTGTGACAGATAAAAAAATCTCACTTAAGATAGTAATCTGTAATATCTCATATCTGGTGACAATATAGATTTCTGTTGGGCCCATAACTGGAATGTCTGGAGTTTTTACATTTCATTTTAATCTTGAAAATTGTGTAATTGGTAAGATTCCAGGTTTTCAGGTGATAGTCAGTGAATAGAAATACTTTCTGCTACTGATCCAATGAGTAAATGGTACAAGAACCACCCTGGAAAATCCCACACAGATTTGGATCAAGCCTACTTTTAAATTCAGGGATTGTCAGCACATAAAATATGTCTAAGGCATAAGCAGAAGGAAAGAGAGAGTGGGAGGCAGAAAAGAAGACATGGCATATCATGATGAAAAAGTAGAATCATTCCAACAATTGTTTTATTCACATCCTTCTGAACAGCTAAAAGGCCCTGGAATCTAGAGATAATCCAGTAGTCAGTCGTTAAGAATAGTAGTCAGTTGATTCCAGATTGTTTGTTCCAAGCCCAGTTTTCCTCCTCATGAACACAATGTGTGTTAAAATTGACAAAAGTATATCCTAAAATTTGAATGGCCCACATATATCTGTCTAAATTGTTATTACCCCATTATTGAACATCTTGTAAAGTCCAGTGTATCTGAAAATAGCCCTACCTCTAGAGGTAAGAGCAGCAATGCTGAAAAAAGTAAATTCTAATTGGTGTCAGAGTATTCTCTTGTTCCTAGTTTTTGCATATATTTTACACACTACTGAAATTCATACAAACTTTAGTATTACACTAGGAACATTTAAAAGTTGTGAGTAGTTTTTTGTAAATTTTTGAGGAGAAGCACAACATGTTAGCATGTTTACAGAGGATATACTTTCCACTTAAGGTTTAATCATAAGAAGTTTATTTCCATAATACAATTGATATTAAAACATTTTGCCCTAATCCTTTCCTTATATAAACTAAGTGCATGAATCTGTTTAACTGTATGTTTCTGTTTTGGAAAACAACTTAGAGGAAAGAAGAATCAATTTAGAAAATGTTTGGAAAGAATGAAAGTTGGAGGTTTACAGTACCAGATTTTAAAACATAACACAATACTGAAATCAGTGATGCAAGTTGAGCTGGCATGATGGAAAGGAGAAGGAATTACATAAACAACCAAGCTTATAAGAGTATTTTGTATATAAAAGGCAACATTTCAATTCTGGAAAAACAGTTGGTTATTCAATATGTTCCTGGGACTACTGGAGGAAAATGGTAGTAGAGTTTAGGACTGACGAATATAGAGAAATTAAGCTATTTGATACCAGAAGGAAATATGTGACTTGCAAAATTCTGAGTTGGGAAAAGAAAAACTGAACTGGGAAAAAACTATAAAGGGAAAAATTTGGTAGACCAAAGTTGTTTTTTTAATATAAAAGGAAAATTGTTTAATCATCTTAGAGCAGCTAAGATCAAAGTTTTAAAAATTAAAATATGTGCTTTTTAAACACCATAAGTGAGAAGGTGAATGACAAACTGGCAAAGTTATTTGCAACATATGTGATAGACAAAAGTTCTGTAAAAATAAAGATTGATGTTTCTCTAAAAAATGAGCAATGGACATGCACAAAAATTTAAAAGGAAAGAAATAGAATCAAAGAAACATAAATAAAATTTTTCTTTTCCAATTTGCAAATATTAAAAAGAATTTTTGAGAAGAGCGTGGTGAAATGAATTACTCATGCACTAGTAAACTTTTTTGGAGAGAAATTTAGCAATGTGTATTAAAAGCCTTAAGTGAGTATTTCTTTAACTTAATTATTTATTCATAGATGGTCACACAGACCATCCATATTATGTGGAGATGTTAATTCTTTTTAGATGGCCAGAATTTGAATCCCCTTCCTCTTGTTGTATCCCCCACTAAGGGAGTCTTGTTTTAGTTGTCTGAGTACCTCCTACATACCTTCATAGAAAATATATTATGTAAAGATAGAAATAGAAATTTTGTTCCCTATTCTGTCCTTGGTGTCCTGAGTCAGACATAGCTCATAGTAGATGCCCCATAAAAAAGAACCAGAGTACCAGGTTTTTTCCAGCTTCGCTTGCAGCTAGATTCTGGGCAAGTAGCCTAGATGCTGTTGGTTAGATGTATGTGTGGTAGATTTGGACATAAGAATAAAGATGTAAAAATCAGGGCTTAAAGAGGATTCTTAGCTACCCATAGAATTTGTAGGAAGATAAGGTCCCTGACACAAAAGGCAGTTCTATAACCTGCAGTGCTACAAGCTGCTTACCAGCGACTGGGGCAATTTGCACTTCAGACTGGTTCTCTGGGTTTTTAGATCTTGCTTCTCTCAACATAAGCTGGTTCTTCAGCTTCCCTGATGATTCCATGAGCTACCTAATACTCATTTATTAGGATTTTATTCTTTAATTTAAAAGTTTGAAATGTTTATACAAAAGGATATGTAAAATAACTATCATGCTGTACTTCCAGATTAAGAAATCAGCTAAAATCAGTACCTTAGAAGTTTCCTGTTTATCCTTCCCTGATTATATTTTTCCTCCCACTCTCATAGGGTACCACTATCTTGATTTGTTATTAATCACCATTTTGTTTATAGTTTTATCATTTATGCATCTGTCTCTAAACAATATATTATTTGGTTTTTAAATCAGAGCATGGGTTTTCTTTCATGACAATTCTTTTAGTTAACACTGTGTGTTTTAGACTCATACATTATTTGTATTCAGCTAGTGCGCACTTGTATGGCTGTGACTGTGTTTGCTTGGTGTTTATTTTGTTTGGTCAGTTTCTATGCTGTGCAGTTATTAAATATTTTGAAAATCACTCCTAGATTTATTCCTTTGATGTGTGTACTATATAATATTCTATTGTGTGAATTCACAGCAATTTCCTTATCTATTCCGCTATTGATGTATATTTGAATGTTTCAGGGTTTTTTTTTCTTTTTGGAATTGTAAGCAATGCTACATTGAGCATTCTTTGTAACATGTCTCCTATTATACATGCAGGGGGGCATATACATTCTTTAGGGGATATACCAAGGGATGGAATGCTGGGTTGCCTGGTCACACACTTCCACATTAAATTGGAAACGTCAGTGTTACCAAAATATTTGTATCAATTTACACCACCTTCACCAACTTCCTCCTTGTTCCACATCCTTGACAACATTTGGTACCATCTGGCCTTCAAATTTGCCAGTCAGTGAGTGTGATGACATATTTCACTGTGGTTTTTATTTGCTTTCCATGATTACAATGCACTGGAGTGTCTTTTCATAGCTTTATGAACTATTTGTGTTTTCTGTAAAAACACTGGTTCATGTCTTTTGCTCACTTGTCTATTAAGTTGTCTTTTACTGATTTATAGGAATTTTTAAATATATAGTTGTATGAGTTTAATATGTCTTTTCAATTTGAAGCTTCCCTGATAGCTCAGTTGGTAAAGAATCCGCCTGCAGTGCGGGAGACCTGGGTTCAATCCCTGGGTTGGGAAGATCTCCTAGAGAAGGGAAAGGCTACCCACTGGAGTATTCTGGCCTGAAGAATTCCATGAATTGTGTAGTCCATGGGGTTGCAAAGAGTTGGACATGACTGAGCAGCTTGCACTTTTCTCAGTTTGCAGCTTATCTTTGTACTTTCTTGATGATTATATTTTGTTCAACAGAGGCTTTTAATTTTTAATTAATGACATTAATGCTTTGTACTTTCTGCATCTTAAATCTTTCCCCAGTGTGGAGATCATAAAGTCTCCTATATTGTCTTTTGAACAGTTTTTGGTTTTGCCTTCCACATTTAATTTTTTTTAATCTGAATTTTTTGTTTGTTTGGTTTAAGGTAGGGATCCAATTTTATTATGTTTTCAATATGGATAATCAGTTATTCTTGTGTCATATATTAAATAGTCCCCTCTTTACCTACTAACATGCAAACTCTGTCATGCATCAAGTTTCCATGTTTGTGTCATCTGTTTCTAGGTTCTTTATTCTGTGAAGTTTGCTGTTTATTCTTGTGACAGAACCTCCCTCAGTGTCTAAATTACAACAGCTTTACTAGAAATCTGAATGTTGGATGGTAAAATCCCCACTCACACTCTATCTTGTTCTTGAGGAATATTTTGGCTATTTGAGGACTTCTGTTTCATATACATTTTCTTTACTATTTTTATTATAGTAAAATATATAAAACATTTAATTTGTCATTTTAACCAAGTTAGTGTACAATTGGTGGCATTATATTCATTGTTCAGTGTTACCATTATCTGCTTCCCAGATGGTGCTAGTGGTAACGAACCTGCCCGCCAATGCTTGAGATGTAAGAGAAACAGGCTTAATCTCTAGGTCCGGAAGATTCTCTGGAGAAGGGCATGGCAACTGACTCTAGTACTCTTGCCTGGAAAATCCCATGGACAAAGGAGCCTGGCTGGCTACAGTCCATAAGTGCTCACAGAGTTGGGCATGACTGAAGCGGCTTATCGTGCGCCACTGTCTAGTTCCAAAGCTCTGACTCCAAACAGAAATTCTGCCTCCCTCCCTTTTTACCCCAGTCCCTGCTAACTTCTAATCATTCTATCTTTATACAGTTGCCTTTTTCTAGATATTTTATGTAAATGAGATCTTAACTGTTTATATTTGAGAATATGGCTTCTTTTATTTAGCGTATTGCATTCATGGTTCACCTGTGTTGCAGTGGGTATCAGAACCTCATTCCTTGTATGGAGAATAGGATTACATCCTATGCATTTGCCACATTTTGTGTATCCATTCCTCTGTTGTTGGGACACTTGGGTTGTTGCCACCTTTTGTGTGTTGTAAATAGTTCTGATATGAAGGTGGGCATTACAAGTATCTGAGCCCCTGTTTTCAATTCTTTTGGGTACGTAGGAGTGGAATTCCTGGGTCATGTGGTTATTCTACATTTAACTTTTAGAAGCATTGCCAACTTGCTTTCTACCGTACTTCCTCATTTGTATAAACTTTAGAATCAGATTGTCAGAAGTACTCTATTAAGATTTTATGTTACTATACTCAATCTTTAGATCATTTGAGAGTGGTAGACATGTTATGAAATTGAGACTTCAGATCCAAGTATGTAGTATATCTCTATTCAAGACTTTTTGATGTCTTTCAATAAAGTTTTGTAGTATCTTTATCATTATCTTATGTATCTTTTGTTGGGTTTACTCTTGGCTTCTTTGTATTTTTTTGTTGTTAGTTTCTTTAAAGCTAAATTTCTTGATTATCACTGGTATTTTGAAATACAATTACCTTGAATATTTTTTACTCTGGCAAACTTTATAAACATACTTTTATTCTCCAAATCCAGCTGTTAATTATCTTTATTTTCTATGTGGAATCTACACATGATTACAGTTTTGTTTCTTCCATCCTAATCTTTATTCCTATTTTTTTTACTACACTGGTTGATCTAAAGTACAGTGTAAAAGAAAAGCTATTTTTTTCTTGCTCCTAATCTCAGAGGGATTGTTTTAAACTATTAACCATTAAGTTTGATGATTGCTTAGGGTTTTCTTTGTTTGTAGGTGTCCTTTTTCAAATTAATGGCCTTTTTCAAATGAATCAGGTGCCCTTCTACCCGATTTTCAATTTATGGATGTTGAGTTTTCAAGAGTGACTTTTGCATTACACTGAGATAATTATGTTTTTTGCTTTAATCTCCAAATGTAATGACTTATAAAATAATAGTAATATTTGTAATATTAAATCAATGTTCCATTTCTTGGATTAAGTACAAGTTAGTATAATATGTTACCTTTTATATACACCAACTGGATCCTATTTACTCATTACTTTTAGAGCAATTTTACATCTTATGTTCAAAAGTGGTTTGGGTAGTAGTCCTTTTATATTCTGGAGTAGATTCTTTGGAAGATTTAATTATTTGTTCTGTGAGTGTTTGGAAGAACTCATCTGTAAAACCATCTGGATTTGGTACTTTGTGGGGGAGATTTTAAATCTCTGATTCAATCAAAACTATGAGATTATTCATATTTTCCATTTTTTCTTGAGTCAAGTTTTGTCACTTTCATTCTCTCTCTTCCTCCATGTCTCTTAACTTCTTTTTTATATATTCCATCTCTCTGGGCTATGTTTCTGGATTAATAAGTTCACTAATTCTCTCTCTTTTTTTTAGGGTAACTTTGACAAAAGCAGTTTTAGTGGAATGAGTATGAATTGATTAATCTGGGTTGATGCTGTAACAAGCAGTGAAGCAATGGAGAGTTCCACTATAACTCAGTGTGGAACCTTTGTTATGAAGGGAGTAGAGAAATAAGAGAAGGAGTTGTGGAAGAGTTTTAAGATGAGCAATACTAAGGCATGTTTGGGTTTCGATAGGGGTGATCTACCACGGAAGCAAAACTTGACGATGTAAAAGAGAAGGGATAATTTAGGAGTGAAATCACTGAGAAAATAAGGAACTAGGGCCAAATTGTTCAATTCTGTGCTCCATTTGTTTTTCTGCAACACCGCTTTTAAAGATTAGTTAGACGGACTTCTCTTTTTAATCATGAGATGAGCATACAGTCAGTTTAGTAAGTATTATTCATGTATCCATTCTCTTAAGCCACAATACTCTATTTGTCTTGTATGTCCAAGTCACCGTGGTAGACTCTGGGAACAACAAACACGATCTGTGCACTCACGAAGCTTGTGTCATGGCAGTGGTGGTGCTGTGTGGATCTGATACAAAGGACTTGGAAGGGAAAGTACAGGATTTATGATAGCATTTAACAGGGACCTTAATCTCTTAACCTTATTCTAGAAGATTAAAGAAGCAACAAAATGATTTCCAAAGAAAAAGTAATTAGCCAAACAAATTCTGGGAGAGCATTGCAAGAGGAGACAAGAGCATAGGTGAAGGTCCAGTTGGAAACTTGCATGGGTTTAGGAACGGAAGGAAGACTGGGACTTAATGGCCAAAGGCAAGTGGAACTTTGGAGGGATAGCAGGTGCCAGACAGCACAGAATCGTAGGGATTTTAGACCGTCCTGAGAGCAGCAGGGAGGCACTTACGGGACCTAAGCTGAAAAGGGACAGAAACCATTTTTATACTATTTCTGTTGTAAAGGTGTACTCACGTGGCTACTAGAGCTGGATGCCATTAAACCTTAGAGTCATACAGTTAACTCCCTTTCTTAACAATTATTTACTTGTCCATCAGTCAGACATGGTTTCCTCAGTCAGAGTGGAAGTGTCCTTGGAAATATTATTATAATGCTTTTCTGCTCTGAGTGTGTATGTGTGTGTGTATGAGAGCAGGGGCAGGGGAGAGATCCAGACAGAAACAGAGATGGAGTTAGTGACTTAGACCTAGTAGTCAGGCTACTATTTTAAAAATCTAACTAACAGAGCAATGAGAATATTAACTAACCCTACTTAGCGTGTTAATTTATATATCATACAGAAATTCTTAAATTTTTAGACATTTAATTCTTAGATATTCTTGAACATCTTTTACAACTAGCTATTTTTGAGTTATTTTATAACTTTTAAGTAATCCTGACAGATTTATGTAAGGATTTGTTTTAATCCCTAGGTTTTCAACCTTAACATAAAGACAATTGTCATTTTATTCTTATTTCTCTTTTCATCATAAATATCAGAATGTACTATATATGTTACAGCTTCTTTAGAGATTATTCATATTCGGAGTTGGCATTTTGACTAGCTAAATTTATCTTGATCCTTAGATTCTCTATTTAATCAACATCTAACACTATGCCTTGCACATAGTAGGCACTCAAAAGAAACATGTCCAGTGAATCAAGGTATATGATATGGTGCTCTTAATTATACTTCATAAAAGTTTCCCTTCTTAACTCCTCCCTTTTACCACAAATATATTGCCCTTTTTCAATATTCCTTTTCTTTCTGGCTTCACAGTCTTCAGTATTCTGCTCTAACGTTATTGTTTTGCTGTTTTCTCTTTCTTGAACTTCCTTGGAAAGTTTAATGGCCCTCAGTCTTTATCTGGACTTGCTATTTTGTATTTGCCTACCTTCTCTTAGAAATTGTCTCTTTTTCCCTTATCTTTTTTTTTTCTTTCTGTTATTTTATTGTAAATAAATCTGGCAATTTCTGAATTTTTTAAGTGGCAGTTTACTCATTTGCCTTACTAATAATACAACCATAAAGTAATCTCAGGTTTGTAATTCAGTAAAAAAAAAAAAAAAACCCTAATAGTAATGATAATAATCTTCTCAAAAGGAACCCGAATTTTATACCAAATCAGAGAATAATACGATTTAATTTTAAACCTAACCTCTTGTGAGCTTACTTTTATTTATTTATTTATTTATTATTATTGTTTTTGCCATACAATGCCATGATATCACCATGGGTTTACATATGCTCCCCCTCCAGAACCCCCCTCCCTCCTCCCCCCTTCCTCCCTCCCTCCCCTTATCTTTTGATCTATCTTAATTTCTATTGAAAAAAACCGTCTTTGAGGCTGTTTATTGCTTTTTTCTTTTGCACGATTTTCATTGTGGTTTTCCCATCCTGAGCAACTATTTAGTTGTTACTTGGTAAATAATAAAGGTAATTTTATGTATTCTGTGTTTTTAGTCTATTGAAGACAATGAAGTATATTTGCCTAATGATGAGATTTGGACCTATGATATTGATAGTGGGTTGTGGTAAGTAATTTTACATTGCATGACTTCCAATCTGAGTATCTGTTATAACTGTTGTCATAGACAAGAGGAGATTTGAGACCATACCCAGAACATACTGCGATATTACGTTGTCTCCCTTTCCTTTTCTTTCAGTGCTTTACTCCCTCTGGATGTTTCTCTCCCCAAATCCCTTCCTCTCATCGTTCGTTTTCCTTTACAATTCCTATATGAAGAAGACTGTTTAGTTCTACCATATCCCAATTCTGGTGACATGTGATTTTGTAACTTTTTTCCTCAGTAGATTGAAAAATCTTTACCATGGATCTTCTTACAGTTTTTTAGAGTATTGGCTACCATGATATCTTAATTGTAATTGTTAGTGACAATTTTCATTGAAAAAGTACTGATGGAGTTCAACAGGAATTTTAATTTGCCTTTCTGGAAAGTTATGGAATTCCACGTTATTCTTGCTGCAGGACAATGCACCTCATGGAAGGAGAACTCCCTACCTCCATGTCAGGAAGCTGCGGTGCTTGCATTAATGGAAAGCTGTACGTTTTTGGAGGATATGATGACAAAGGATACAGCAATCGAGTAATATTTTTTTTTCAATTCAGGAGTAATGTGTTACTTCATCTCACAAGTTTACAAGTATTTTGCAAAGAAGACATATGTAGAAAAGCTTGAGCTAGTTGATAAGGTTTTAAAAGATAGAGTGAAAATGCAGCAGACCTGCTCCTCTCTGGTCCCAGATCCTTCTGCTTCAGAATTAACTGCTTACTTGGTAGATATCCATAGGGCAAGAACAAGAAGGGTAAAGATTCATTTCAGTATGTTTCATATACCATTTTTGCTTCTAAAACATAGTCCCATTTTCATTAACTCTACAATTAAAATTTTTACCTTTTAAAAATAAAAAGTAATATTATTAATTTTGTATCACCTATCCCTGTGACATATATTTAATTTTCCAATGCACTGTCTGTTAATAGTGTTCTCCTCTTTTAAAAGCTTTATTTTGTTAATTTGCGAACAAGAGATGGAACCTATGTTTGGGAAAAAATCACCAACTTTGAAGGGCAACCACCCACACCTCGTGATAAACTTTCCTGCTGGGTATATAAAGACAGGTAATGCAGCAAAACCACCTCATTAACTGCATTCAAGTAAGGATTATAGCTTGTGTCCAAAACAGAGAAAACTTGAAACTCTGAATTTTTTTCAAGATGTAATTACAAACTGTTTTGATACTGATGGTGAAGGCAGTTTTGAATCCTTGATAAGAACCAGGTCATAAGAATAAATATGGTGAAGCAACTATTTGTTTTTTAAATTAATTACTTTATTAATTTTCTGGATAGTTAATATAGTCACATGGTTTAAAAATCAAAGCCATATTAAAAAGTCTAGCTCCTTTTGTTGTTCCCATCCACCCTGTTCTTACCCCTCCAGATACACAAATAGCTACTTTTATCAACAACTTTTGTATTTTTATAGCAATGGTTCTCAAACTTGTCTGCCATATGAATAATATAGGGATTTTTTTTTTTAAATACTCTGAAGCCCAGGTGATACCCTAGACTAACTAAATCACAATCAATGGGAGTATGATTTTTTAAGCTCCTCAAGTAATTCCAAGATGCAGACATGTTTGGGAACAATTGCCCTCTGTTACTTTAAGCAAATTCATATGTATGTATGTATGTATATGTCTCTCTATCTATTTATCTGTATCTTTTCTGCCTCCTCTTTACACAAACATCTGCGTACTCTGTACACTGTTCTGTTTCCTGCTTCTTTTAGTCTACACTGTACCATGGAGAACTTTCATTTTTCTGTATCTCTAGTTGGAAAGCTTGTTTTATTGTTTTTGTTTTGTTTTTACAGCTGCATAGTATTCTCCCATAAGGATATACTATAGTTGGTTTCACTTTTTCCTGATAGATGAAGCAACACTCAGATTATTTCAATTCCTGTGCCATTACAAACTATGCTTTAACGGATATCTTTGTGTTTATATACATATAATTGCAGATCTATTTGTTAGACAAAATTCCACAGTTTGATTTCTGGATCAAAGGATAATACATTTATAATCGTGGTAAATGTTTATTTTGCTAAGGCTGATGTGGTAGAGTTCTATAAACTGAATGATTTAAACAACAGAAATGTACTTCCCTGGTTGTCAGTGGTTAAGACTCTGCACTTCCACTGCAAGGGGACAGGTGTGCATCCTGGTCAGGGAACTAGGATCCCGCATGCCATGGGGTGTGTCAAAAATGTATTGTCTCATAGTTTTGGAGGCTAGAAGTCTGAGATCAAACTGTCAGCAAGGTTGGTTCATTCTCTGGGTTTTCAGGAAGAATCTGCTCTATGCCTCTCCCCAGCTTCTGGTGACTTGTTGATAATCTTTGGTGTGTAGAAGCATCACTCAGATCTCTGCCTTCACAGTCACGTAGCATTCTCTCCGTACTTGCTTGTCTTCCTCCAAATTTCCCCCTTTTGTAAGAATACCAGTTATATTGAATTAGTGCCTACCCTAATCGCTTCATCTTAACTTGATTGCCTCTATAATAAGGGTCCCCATGTCTCTCTGCCCAAATTACCCCATTCTTCCTGAACTTGGTCCACCTTTTACAAACTTGTCTGTTACTATTTCTGTTAGAATTATTTTAAAGGCCAGGTTGGCTAATTCCAATATCTGGGCCACCTTGAAGTCAGCTTATGTTGACTCTTTCCTCTCTTGATCATAGGTCACATTTTTTTGCCTTTTCATATGCCTTCTAATTTTACATCATATGACAGACATTCTGTTTGAAAGAACTAAAGGTTGGAGTAAATGATGCATCTCTCCAGAAAAGGACATGCCCTTTCTTTCTTTCTCAGGATGCTGGAGTAGACTTTAAGTCAGTCTAACCTGCAGTTGGCCTGTGCTTAGGCTTTGTTGCAGCTTTAGTTTCATTCAGTTTTAGCACTGGCTTCAAATGTTCTGAGGCAGGATCAAGACTTCTCTTTGCTAGGGCCCCACATATTGAGCGCTAGAGATTGTGTAGAGATTTTGAGCTGGGCTTCACAGCCATGTACCTACCTCTCAGAACTGTGAGAGATCCCTCCTTGTTTCATAGCCTAATTGGTAGGTGTTCAGGTTGCTAGGGAGTTCTCTTTGCTCCCCAATCCCACTTTATACTTTCTGTACCTTGAGTGACCTCTTGAAGCATTGCATGTCCTCCCTGGCCTTTTGCGGGCAGCACTCTGAGTGTTTCCTTCAGATTTCCTGTCCTGATCCCGAACTTTAGAGTTGCTAGCTCAGACTGCCTCAAGAAGAGTCGCTCTGCTCTCTGCTGCTTCACGCTCTTGGTGACTGACCCTAAGTCCTCTCTGAAGATTATGTGAATACTTTTTGAATAGATTCAAACTCCCTAGGTGACTGAGTCTCTTAAGGTTCTAATTTGCTGTGCTAGCCTACACGTGACTCTTAAAATTTTGGCTGGCTTCTTTTACAAACCCTGTGTGTGCCAGGTTCTTTCTCCTCCTGCTGTTGCATCAGAGAAGAAAGCAACAATGGGTTTCTCTCTCCTACTGCAGGCTCATCACTTTCTGGAATTGGTTCACCTAGGTCTCTTTGTTCCCATGGCACTTTGATTTTTTTTTTTTAAACTACGGTTTTGTAGTTTATATGGCTTGTTTAAGTTGTGAGAGAAATGATGTCTTTCAACTTTCTGTGAACAAGCTGAAAGCCGAACTCCCAAAGTGTGTCCTCTCTTTTGTTTTTCAGATTAATATATTTTGGTGGCTATGGGTGTAGGAGACATAATGAACTCCAAGATTGTTTTGATGTTCATGATGCATCTTGGGTAAGAGAATAATCACTGTTTACATTTTCCTCTAATTTAGTGTCGCCTTAAAGTTTTTAGAAATAATGAGCCCAGTCCTTCTCATTTTAATTTGCTATAATTGATACTAGGAAAAAGAAGTGTCTTTTCTCGCTTTTGAATTTGGGTTCATTTGCAAGAGATTCTCTCACCTAATGGTATCAGCCTTCATTGCTACTGGCAGAGTAATTTCTTTTCTGATGTCATAAATCACTTAAAGATGCTTCTATTGGACAAGTAGTGGCTTTAGCACAACTTGAAAAGCTTTGTTCATAGGTAACCACAGTGGCTCTTGCTGACATACACCTCCTTTTAGGTACGTCCGCCAGAACTATTCATAGCTCAGACTGGCTTCTGTATGACAGTGAGTAAGTTGGTAGTGATACTGTTTTTTCTACTTATTCTTACTGGCTAGAGAATAAACTATCATATTAATTAAAGAAGTCATGACTTACAAAAATGAAATCTTTTAAAAGATAACTTTAAAAGCCATTGATCTCACCACCAAGATACACAGTAACCTCAGTTTTGCCTTCTACTAGCGTATTTTATTATTGTACATTATTAATGTAAAGATATATATACGTTTCATGTATACTTCTTTGTATATGGGTATTTAAAATTTCTCCATAGGCTTTACTTAGACTATGTGTGAAATTAATATATGTTATTAAAATTGAATGATTTTTAAGTGATAAAAGTGGTTTACATGGTTTTTGAGTTCTTAAAATGAAATATCTTTTAAGTTTTGCTACTTACAGTATTACTAATAATTTTTAGTAATATAACTTCCCACTAATTGTGTCTAATTATTTTTACTCATTAGTGAAAACTCTCATTTTTCTTTTCGCAACTAGTATAGGTAGACTAATGATCATGTCCTGAAGTTTATGGTGTACAGGTAGATTTTTTCACTTAGATTCTGAACTAGATAAATTATGTAGTTTATTTGACTTGTTTGACAAGTCCTGATGAAAATAAATGATACAGTCCTGACGTATAACACAAAACTGCTGCAGAGGTAAGCTAGAGTAGTGGTAGAGGATTTCAACAATGCAGAAGATACTAAATACAGTCTAACTGTTAAATCTTTGCTTTGCCACGTCTTCCTAGAAGGCAAAGGAGAGTGAGCATACATTAAATGTGTAAGAATAAGCTGCTTAGTTAGGTGATTAGAATTCTTTTACAAAAAGAACCACTGTTCCCTAAAGTTTCTAACAGCAAAGATTAGAAATTTGGCACATGTACTTTCGGAAAACAGATTTTCAAATCTAAATATCATTCTATCCTCTGCAATTTTCAAAGAGATAATCCTTTGAGAGGATTGGAGGATTGTCAACAAGTACAGTTATGAGTCATGCAAGCAATGCTGCGAGAACAGTTGCTAGGTGATGCTGCCATAGCCTAGGGGTCACACTGTGAGCTGCTGGTGTATGCGTTAAGTTTATAACTATGGGCACACTTGCCTCTATTTCTGTAAATTGTCTATTATTTCATCAGTAAATATGCAGTGAAACTATCATACAAATCTAAAAATTGTTAAAAATTTTTTAAATTTTTAAAAAATTTATGTTTTAGGAAGAGCAGATATTCTGGGGATGGCATAATGATGTTCACATATTTGACACAAAGACACAGAGTTGGCTTCAACCCGAAATTAAAGTAAGTATCGTGAAAAGTTACCTTTATGTTTTTATATTCATTAATACTTTTAAAGTGAATTTCTTTTACTAAGTTATTGGCTGTTAGTAATTGAGTTTTTAATCATATACAAAAGGGCTCTCTTGAGTGCAGTCACTATTATTGTTTTTTTATCACATGTTTTTCTCCAGGTTAAGGTTTCCTAGAAAAATCTAGACAGGTGCCATCATCATTCTTTACCCACAAGCGTAATGCCCTGATTTAATGAAGGCTCTTTTTAAAAGTCCTTTCATAACAAAAGTTCATGATTTTGAAAAGCCCATGGTTCATAAACTCATGAAATCTTAATACTGTTTCATGTGCTAGTGAGCAAACACAAATTCACATTAGTGTAAGACATAAAGAAGTCTTGCATAGCTGGGAGGTATATTTTGAAGTGGTTCACACGGTGGGAAAACTACAGGGACCAGGAACTGGAGCAAGTTACCCAACCTCATCACAATATTTCCGTCTTTCTATTGGCTTCTCCCTGCTTCTCTGTGTGCTAGCTTATTCTGTCTCAGCTGACTGGCCAGCTCATTTAGGAGGGAATATGGCCCTGCCTATGCCAGCAGTTCTTTCTCTTGGTGCTGTATGTTCTCAATGTCTGTATCTTCACCCTAGAAAAAGGACTCTGGCTCTACTCAGGTGTGTTCCTCCTCTCTACCAATCCCCATTGCCAAGGGTATGATTGGCCAGGCCTGAGTCTGAGATCTATCCCTTAGGGGAGCAAGGTATTGTGATTGGTCAGATCATTGGAACTGTGCAAATGAAATACTGAACAAAATTTTCGTTCAAATTTTTGAACAAAACCAAAAATTTGGTTCAAATCCTATTCTCTGCCATTTTAAAAGAGAGGAGAGAGGATTTGAGAGGATCGGAGGATTGTCAACAAGTACAGTTATGAGTCATGCGAGCAATACTATGAGAACAGTTGCTAGGTGATGCTGCCATAGCCTAGGGAAAACCCAAATTTTTGTTCATTAACATGCATGTGGGCTTCCCTGTTGGCTCAGCAGTAAAGAATCCACTGACAAAGCAGGAGATACAGGTTGGATCTCTGGTTTGGGAAGATCCCCTGGAGAAGGAAATGGCAACCCACTCCAGTATTCTTGCCTGGAAAATCCCATGGACAGAGGAGCCTGGTGGGCTCCAGTCCCTGGGGTTGCAAAAGAGTTGGACACAACTTAATGAATAAACTATAACATGCATGTATGCCTGAAATTCCTTGCAATCCAGCTTCTGTAAATGGAAGTGAGGGAAGTTCTATGCAAGATAAAAAGTGTTACAAGGCTTGACCCATTTCAGCATCCTCTTTTTCCTAGCAGTGGCTTTCACATTTCCAGTGTTCTTCTGTTCTATTCTAATATTGTAACTGATCAACTATCAGTCAATCATATTTGTTGACTGAAGTTTCCTGCAGTCAGTATTTGAATGTTAAGATTTATGTGTTAATGAAATAAAAGCAT
The DNA here is from genome assembly GCA_007570785.1 of Antilocapra americana. Lineage (NCBI taxonomy): Eukaryota > Metazoa > Chordata > Mammalia > Artiodactyla > Antilocapridae > Antilocapra > Antilocapra americana. Next base: position 7,114,364 of record ML664176.1, on the reverse strand, counting down.
CTTGTCTCTCTTAAAATAATTTCATATCAGTAAGCAGGTGGAAAGAAATCTTATTGACACTGGATCTACTAAAACTCATCCTAGATCTCTTTCAGGCCTCTTAACCCTCTGCTTCCTTAGAGAATAAGCAATCAGTGAGCTGAGGTAGCTTATAAGGAGTTCTTTGGGACTTCAGGTCTTTCCATGACTCTCTCTCCTTACCGTAGTTCATCTCCCTCCCATCCTTCTGTGCCAACAGCCTAGCAGGCATGGGACACTTTTAGTTAAGGTTTAACAATATTTTCACTGTGATCTCTCTGATCATTTCTTCAAATATGTTCTTCAGTTCAGTTCAGTTCGGTTCAGTCACTCAGTTATGTCTGACTCTTTTTGACCCCATGGACTGTACCACACCAGACTTCCCTGTCCATCACCAACTCCCGGAGCTTGCTGAACTCATGTCCATTAAGTTGGTGATGCCATCAAATCATCTCATCCTCTCTTGTCCCCTTCTCCTCCTGCCTTCAATCTTTCCCAGCATCAGAGTCTTTTCCAGTGAGTCTGATCTCCACATCAGGTGGCCAAAGTATTGGAGTTTCAGCTTCAGCATCAGTCCTTCCAATGAATATTCAGGACTGATTTTCTTTAGGATTGACTGGTTGGATCTCCTTGCAGTACAAGAGATGCTCAAGAGTCTTCTCCAACAAATGTACTCCAACAAAGAACTCTTACATTGTTTATATTCTATCTGAAAGTTTTTCTGATGTGGTTGCAGCTAGAATTTGTTTTCTTTGTTTTCTAGAGACTTCCTTAAATTAATTCATTATTCCTAAATGTTTGCATCAAAGTGCAAGGGAACTTGATACAGTGTAACAGTTACTTGTTTTGAAGTTGAAGAAACCGGATTGGCATTCTAATTGTGTCATGAAAGAGCTGTGTACTTTTAGATAAGCCATAGAGTGTGACATAGGCTTCCCAGGTGACCCTAGTGGTAAAGAACCCGCCTGCTAATGGAGGAGATGCATTGGTTTTTAATACTTAAAGAATCTGCCTGCAATGCCAGAGACCCAGATTTGATCCCTAGGTCAAGAAGATCCCCTGGAGGACGGCATGGCAACCCACTCCAGTATTCTTGCCTGGAGAATTCCATGGACAGAGGAGGCTGATGGGCTACAGCCCATAGGGTCACAAAGAGTCAGACATGACTGAAGCGACTTAGCACACACACATAGTTTGTCATCCGTAAAATGAAAGAGTTTTCCTACACGGGATTCTTAACCCTATGAAAACAGAATTGCATTATTTTGAGTATTTCAAATAACTTAATAAGCACTGTACATCGTTTACACAGTCACATAGGCTAATGCAAATGCCATTACTTTGTTTTTGTTTGGACTGATATGAACCCAGTTTATTCAGAAGCTTTGATTGGCTATTAAATGTATTTCATAAATAAAAAAGGAGAAAGTCAACATTTATTTCATAATGAACATGTATGTAGTAGAAGAATTTTTCTAAAATTTCACATCAGAGACTGGATACTAAAACTTGCTTTGCTTGAAGAGTTGGGAATAGCAACACAAATTGTTCCCTCTCATTTATTTAAAAGTCTTATATAGGTAATGGGGCTTCCCTGGTGGCTCAGACGGTAAAGAATCTGCCTGCAATGCAGGAGACCCATGTTCGATCTCTGGGTCGGGAAGATACCCTGGAGAAGGACATGGCAACCCACTCCAGTATTCTTGCCTTGGAGAATCCCATGGGCTTTGGAGCCTGGTGAGCTATAGTTGATGTGGTCGCAGAGTCAGACGTAACTGAGCAACTAACACACACACACATATAGGTAATGTCAGAATTATTTCTTACCATGTTGACCTTATAGGTATTCAAGTAAACCTGAAAAGTGTAGAAAGTTATGGTCTTTGATGCGGAGATTAAATTTTGTATGCCCACATTCGGTAGTCAACAAGCTAAAAATACTGGATTCCTTCAGAATTTGGAATGAAAAATATAAACAGAAAAGTACTCATCATGAACACATGGAAATTATGCAGAAAATTATTTATTCATATTTTATTCATTCATCTACTCATTATACTTTTTTCCCACCAATCTAAAACTTCTCTGAAGAAAAGATCTGCTATATTTATTCAAAGTAAAGGATAAAGGTGTATTATCAGTCAATGTCAAGAGTTTTAGTAAGAGATAAATCACTGGCTTAAGCCAAGAGTGAAATTCTTATTGTGGAATTTGAAGCACTAAGAGTCTTCAGGGACAGATTTATTTTTTTATTAGAGTCTCTGAGATGACCACTCTGTGTACTGCTCATTCGTATTATTAACTCTATGTATGTGTGTGTGTGAGAGAGAGAGAAAAGAGAGGAAAGAAAGGGTGGGGCATGTGGGAGACAAAGAGAATGTCTTTAAATTTAATTTGTAAATCTTTACACTTTGAGCTGAAATTAATGTGAAATCTCATGCTGCCAAATAGTGTCAGGTATTTAAGAAAAAACATTAAAAAAATAAAGATCTGAGTGAGTTAATTCCTTAAGAGTAGTATTTGTCTTACTACCTTGAACAGACTTTTGCATTAGGGTTTTTAATTAAGTTATATACATAATTGTAACTTAGCAGCAAGTATTTTGCATACTGAGCATGGGAATGTAACTTAACAGACGTCTTACGCCTTTGTGCTCTGTTTTCTGATCTCTGCTTGCAGGGTGGCATTCCACCACAGCCACGAGCCGCGCACACCTGTGCAGTTCTTGGAAATAAGGGCTATATCTTTGGTGGACGTGTTTTGGTTAGTGTTTTTTTATGGAAATGGTCTTTTTTTTGTTTGAAGTTTCCTATAAAAATTTATCCTTTGATTTTGTGGAATAGCTAAATATTCAGATAGTCTGGAAATTAAAATACCACTCAATAATAACTTTTAAAAATCTCCTATTACCTTCACAGACCATATCTGAGTAATAACAGATGATTATAAATCATATTTTAATGGGGAGAATCCTTCACTTCAGTGATTTATCAGAAAAACTTTACTTATTATCTAAATCTTGTTAGTTGATATTCATTTTTTCCTTTCTCCCTTGACACATTAATTTGGTAGCTCTATGCTAATTTTATTAATGCTTAGCATTGTTTCCCAATATATAAACTTGTGATGTTAAGTAAAGTAGAGTTGATCTATTTTTAATATGACTTTATTTTAAAGCCAAAATTTAAGCTCATGAAATATGTAAAACACTGACCAATTCATACATTTTTATTTTAGCAAACTAGGATGAATGATTTGCACTATTTAAACTTAGATACCTGGACCTGGTCTGGAAGGTAAGTTCAAAATTCTAAGTTTTGTTTCAACCTATAGGTATTTCTGTGTTTGTGCGTGTCTGCACGTGCATGCTGTAACCCAAATTTGGGTGTAAGACTGAACATATGTTTTCTTCCCCTTCAGATTGTTTGCCTAAGCAAGGAATATATATAGATATAAATACAGAGTTTGTTCTTTAAACAGGCTACCTAAAACATGAGAACACGACCAGTTGAAAATTGATTATGTGAAAGTACTGGGATTTTTTTAAATGACTGGTTTTATATTACAAATTCTTAAGGGTCTTTAAACAACAATACAGTATATTAACGCATATATATGGAATTTAGAAAGACGGTAACGAGAACCCAACATACGAGACAGCAAAAGGAACGCAGATGTATAGAATAGACTCGTGGACTTTGTGGATGAGGGTAAGGGTGGGATGATATGGGAGAAGGGCTTTGAAGCATGTTAATTTTCATATGTCTAATCAATCGCCAGCCCAAGACTGATGCTCGGGGCTGGTGCAGCGAGATTTCCCGAGGTGGGGGGGAGGGAAGAGGGAGGGGGGTTCCGGAGGGGAAGCATATGTAAACCCATGGTGATATCATGACAATGTATGGCAAAAACAATTAAAAAAAATAATAAATAAAAATTAAAAAAAAATAAAAAATAAAAAATAAAATGATTAAAATTCTTAAAGGCAGAAACATAAAACAAGAAGAAAATTTAAGAAAGACAACTTAGAGTAATAACAAAAACAGAATTTCTAAAAGTAAGAAATAAAGCATAGTAAAAAAAAAAAGTGAATAAAAAGTAAAATCACAGATTGTCTAATAGCACAATGCCAGTAAATAAAAATTCATGAACTCAAAAAAAAAAAAGAAATAATGAAGTTTTAATGGAGTCAGATAACAAACAGATAATCAAGTGAGTCAAAATCAGATTTTATTGCTCTTAATGCATATTTAGAAATATTTGCTATCAATTCAGCTATTCATGTAATGAGATAGAATCAGAGCCATACATTATGCCAAAGTACAAATACTATTAAAAAACGAAGCCATAGGAGTGCTAGAAGGAAATATAACAATTTATCTTTAAAATCTTGGCGTGGAAAAAGCTTTTCTAAAGATGCTGCTGCTGCTGCTAAGTCACTTCAGTCATGTCCGACTCTGTACGACCCCATAGACAGCAGCCCACCAGGCTCCCCTGTCCCTGGGATTCTCTAGGCAAGAACACTGGCGTGGGTTGCCATTTCCTTCTCCAATGCATGATAGTGAAAAGTGAAAGTGAAGTCGCTACTCTTTGCGACCCCATGGACTGCAGTCCACCAGGCTCCTCCATCCATGGGGTTTTCCAGGCAAGAGTATGGAGTGGGGTGCCATTGCCTTCTCCTCTTCTATAGATGATATAAGCCCAAAATTCATAAATGAAGACTGATTGATAAGACCACTTAAGAATTAAATATTTCTGTGTAGAAATTAAATATTTCTGTGTAGAAATATATACCATAAAAAGTTAAGAGGCAAGTTAGAAAATGTTAGCAAAAAACAAACTGGAAGTAATATTTACAGTAATTCTAACAGAAAGGGCTATGATTCACAAGAACTTAGAAAATCAGTAAGTAAAAGTGAACAAGGAATATGAATGAGCAACTCATAGAAGAAATAGAAATATAAATTATTTTTTAAATATTCAACTTGATAAATTATTAAAGAAATTTAAATAAAAATAATAATTTTCACTTACCAGGAAGAATAATTACCAATGACCAGTGTATCCTAGGTTGTAACAACACAATTAGTGGATGTTTAAATTGGTACAGTTTTCTGGAAGGTAGTCTGGCAATGTGTTTAAAATATGGAATTTCTACTTTGATCCAGAATTCCTCCCAAGACAAAAATTGGACAAGTGTTTATATGTGTGCACATATGTATATGTTTGTGCATACACAACAAAGATGTTTACAGCAACATTATTTATAAAAGCAAAAACATGACATCAACCCTCATGTCCATGAGTGGGGGCTATTAAATCATGGTACATTTGCCCAGTGAACTGCCATGCTTCCATTACCAAAGGAAACTATGCTTCATGGAAATATTCTGCAACATATTAATTGAATGAAAAAAATTTACAGGACAGAATATGTGATCCTATTTGTATATTTTTAATAAATATGTTTAAATGTGCATGAAAGTCAGGAAAGATACATACCAAATTATGATTTCTTATTGCTGGAGAACAGGATTACAGAACTCTTCTTTATAAAAAATAATTTTGTGGTTGAACATTTTATAACCTAAATATTTTTTAATTGTTACAAAAACAGTAAAAATATTTCCATTTTGGAAAAAACAAATTACATCTTCTTCCACAGGCCCATGTTATTTTCACCTCCTAAATTAGTTAAACTTTTGCACTTATGGTCTTTTTTTTTGTGTGTGTGTGTGGTTTTTTTTGCCTCAATGCATGGCATATGGGACCTTAGTTCCCTGACCAAGGTTTGAACCTGTGTCCCATGCACCAGGAAGTCCTTGTGCTTATGTTTTTATGTTAAGAATATGACAATATATGTTTGAAATCTTTAGAGGTTTATCCTGGATCTGGAATGGCTTGCATGCTTTTATTTTGCAGTTAGAGTAGCTAATGTTTTCAGGAAATTCTGTAATAAAAAGACCAAAGTAAAAAACAACAACAACAAAATACCATAGTCAGCTGAAAATACAAAATTAAACATGAAACAACAGTCAAAAATGACAGACATGAAAATAATTACATTGAAAACCTGAAGAAGTTTTTACTCATTTACCAACGGGGAAGCCGAATCTGGCCTCTGTACACAGACACTGAATTAAATCTCAAAGATAGAGCTTTGGGTGAAGTGAAAAAGAACAGCTCTATCACTTTGCCACGCAAAGGGGGCCACAGTGGGCTCATGATCTCAAAACTGTGTGTCCCCACTCGAGGGAGCTTGTGAGGAGTCGTACAGTCCAGGAACAGAGCTGCTAATAAGGATCAGGGTGTGTGCAGGGTCCACATTCCTTCAGTCCAGAGAATGTCTGACCTCAGATGATGATGGGCAAGCTGTGACCTTCTCTGCCGTGATGAATGTTTCATGGAGTAGCTAACATCTTCCATTTGGTGAGGGTTTCAGTGCTACAGAAGAGTTCGAAGATGTTATGTGTATCCCTTGAGGCGGAACCAAGACCCTGCCCCAAGAATGCACTTTTGTTCTTCACTGCTCCTCCCTTATTTCTGCACCCCCTCCGTTCCCTGATTAGCAACTGTTTGAACCTGCCCTTTGGAACTAGAGAAGGGGACACAGAAAGCCCCACATGATCCAGCTCGGTTTCTGTAGGAATGATGCTCAATATGCATTGTGAATAACTAGGAATTGACTTTTTAAATTTTCAGTCTGTGTTCCATGGTCAAGAGGGATATACGATACAAAGAAAGAAATTGCGTCAATTTGAGAATTTAAGAATGTTTTAAAAATATTTTTGTAGGTGGGATTAGTAGAGTCAAATTTTTTTAAACTGGGAAGGGCAATTTTTTCTTTTGAGATCTGAGATGATCAAAAGTCTTCTATTTTGACTAACACAGTCAAAATTTTTTTGACTAGACTTTTCTATTTTTTCCCTCACCGCAGGATTCCTATTAATGGAGAAAACCCTAAACATCGGTCATGGCATACTTTAACACCAATAGCTGATGATACGCTTTTCCTGTTTGGTGGACTAAGTGCAGACAATATTCCATTAAGTAAGCTGAAGTTTAGCCTACAATTAATATCTTATTCTTTTTACCTGATTGTGTTTGATACTATGGTATCTTTCTTTTTCCAATTTTATAGTTTACCTTTATCCCCAACTATGTGGTCACATCAAGAATTAGAAGGCCCCTTTGCTTTTGTACCCTTACCTCTCTCTAAGTTCTCCTGTTTCCTAGGTGTAGGGAAATGAAGTAGTTGAACCTAGGGGAATTAAAGCCCCTTTCAACTATAGTATTTTGTGATTTTGTGTCCTCCTAATTTTTGACCCAGATGCTTATGCTGTAGTCTAGAATAGGGATTAGAAGAGCCTTTCCCAGAAGGCTCTTAAAAGACAAGGTGGGAATGCCAGTTGCTTCTCTTTTTGTTCCAGAAGTATAAAGAAAGTGCTTAGCTAGAGTTTTTTTTAACTCCTGACACTGCTGATTCCAATGGCTGTGAGTTTGTATCCCAGCCTTTCTTCAGCAGTAAAAATTGTGGCATCAAATAGACAAATGACCAAGAATGTTCACTTAGTTTGACATATTAAGTGTTTTGTAATTTAACTCAGAGTTTTCTAAAGCTAGAGACATTTTCCTTGCGATACTTTATATACCATTAAGACCATTTATATAATTTTATATAGGCTGTAAAAACAATTACTTGTTTTCCAACAAAAATTTTTACTGAGCACCAACTGTGTTACCTGGCAGTCTGCTGGCCAAGAAACTCCAGATGCTGGTTGGAGGAGCAGCCAGTTTTTGTAGATTTTTATACTTGTCTAACTTGTGGGGTTTTTTAATTGAAAGAGATTTGGAATCTAATCTAAAAACTGACATCTATACATCTTACATAGATACAGTATTATGTGTCAATTATACCTCAGTAATAAAACTAGAAGAAAATAATTAACATTTACCCATTACACTAGGGTTTATTTAATATATCTTCATGAGCTCTAGTGCTTCAGATCCCTATATGCTGGTTTTTGTCCTCGAACTATGAAGAACTAAATGTCCTAACTCCTAGTCCAGTCAGTCTCCTCCCTTAGAGATTCAGCTTGAGATATGGTCATGTGGGCATCAGATGATCCCAGGAAACCACGTGCAGTTTTCTTGGCTGTGACTGTAGCATTGTGGCCATTTACAAAGTGTCCAGTTTTTTTTTTTTAGGGATGCTCACTGAACTATGTTATGGGGAAAGTGATAAGAGAGCTAGGATTTGCTTTAGAATAATTCAGCAGCATGAATAACAGAAAGAGATAAACAGAGCACATGTGGCAGAATCTTAATAGTTGTTGAATCTGGGTTATGTGAGAGTTCATTGTCATGTTCACTTGACTTTTGTCCATGTTTGAGAATTTTTATGATAAAATATGCACACACACAAAAGATAGTCATATAAATGTAGCATGATAGATTTGGGGGAAAAAATTAAAATTTTATCCCAAAGACCTGATCTTAATTTCTGAACTGTCATAATATTGCAGGTGATGGTTGGATTCATAATGTCATAACAAATTGTTGGAAACAGCTTACACATTTACCTAAAACAAAACCCAGGTAAGTCCAGAAGTTGGCAAATATTGAAATAGTTAAGAATTTGAAAGTATTAACGTGTAGCAATAAATTATAGTGTTTGTCATTAAAACCAGAAACCATTTGGAAGGATATCTTTCAAATAAGCTTGATGTTACCCAAATAATAGATAGTAGAAAGGATATATTCAGTTTGTATCCATATTTGTATATTTGAAAGCATTACTCTTTTAGCTAACTGCATAATCTTGCCTGACAAATATGAAAAGGCTAAGAAATTGAAAGTATCATATAATGTTAACATTTTTAATAAGTAGATGAAAATGTGGTTGGGCTTTATTAGTAGTTATTTGGGTTTTGAAGTGGTTTATAGCAATTTAATGAGGAAGTTGCTTTCATGTTTATCAAGTAGATGACAATTATTTTATTAACTGATATACTCATTAATGTAAATTTCTTAAAAATGTATTAGTTATTTGTGGTATATTATAGAGTAAAAAATTGTAGAAAAATATACCATTATTAGACTGCAAAGAAAATCACAATCATATTGTAATTCTAATTTTTTCTAATTTGATTGAATGTAATGAAGATATAGTCATAGGAGATTCAAGTAGTTTTATTCCTTTTCATGTCATGTATTTCAGAATTTTTTACTATAGATTATTTATATTAATGTGAAGCTACTTAATGATATATTAATGCATAACCTAAATGTTATGTATTTCAGAAATTTAAGAAATAACAAGTAACATACTTGAGGAAAAAGGCCTGAGAAAATATATATGCATTGTGTATATCTATATTAATATGCACAATACATTTAGAGCTTATCATGACTTGATATGTGATTATTATATTCTTATGTATAAAAATTCAGTGAAATGTGTTAGCATTTCTGGGTCTTTTGAAATATATTGTTTAATTTAAAGAGTTTTATATGAAAATGCAGGATCCCAGTGTTCTAGTCCTTGCTCAGCTAACACTTAGTTTTTTGGCTTGGGAAAGTCACTTTGAAGAAGCTGAGCATCAATTTCTTCATCTATGAAATGAGGGAGTTGGATTAAATGAGCTCTTAGTTCTCTTCCAGTTGTCTGTGTAAATGCATTACTTATAGAGCAAAGTGGTAGTAAGAATATGTTTAATTTGTAATTGTTCCTGTTTAATATTTCAATCCTTAATGACTAATTAGAGCCATACAACTGTTATCAACAAAATACTAGTTAGAACTGAGCTATGTAAAGAGATTTCTTTGAATTCAACTGATGTGTCATATAAATCATATGCTTTATTAGAATGTTTAGGTGATAAGTTTAGAGCAGCTGTGAGAGGACATAAACTATCAGTCTATAGAAAAAACATCAGGTTGCAAGCTAGATGTCACCAAAATCAAGGCAGGAAAGGCTTTCCAGTATTCCTTGATGATGAAGTCCAGGCCAGCGTTTCCCTCAGGCAGATAAGACAGAGGCAGCTCTATCTTCAGGTTGCAAGGTGAGGAGGAGAACCGGTGGGGTACAGTTTCTTGTAAGGAGAACATACATAAGTGTATATATACTAATTGTTTTTATGAAAGTAAGAATGTACTTAACATCAAAATATATTGTGTGCCAACTTTTCCAAGTTATAATTTGAAATGTAAGCTGCCCAATCCTCCTCTTGTAATTCTACAGAAAGGTTTCTCCACTTTGGTATATTTGATGTTTTGGACCAAATTATTTTTTATTGTTAAGGGTGTCCTATGCATTTTAGGATATTTAGAAGCATCTCTGGCCTTTACGTAATAGATGCTGGTGGTGTTCCGCCCACTCCCCCCTTGTCGCACACACCTGGTATTATAACAGTCAAATATCTCCAGATATTGTCAGATGTCCCCTTGGGGGCAAAATTGACCCTGGTTGAGAACCACTGTCCTGCAGTGTAGCGCTCTGTCCACTAGGTCTCACTTTAGATAAACGATGCTTGGGTGAATAGCCATCTATATAATCATATCAGATCATCTATACAGGCGGCTATCAGCAAGGCCCCTTTTTTATTTCTGAAAAGATGTCCAATAAAGTGTTGATATATAGAGCCTTAGGCACTGTTGGATCCCGTGAGTATTGCCAATGTTACACATGGCTTTCTCTTCTCAAAATTAAGCTGTTGCTTCCTGTGAGGGCATTTGTTATACTCTGTCTCCTTTGCTCAGTCCTTCCTCCACACCCTGTCCCCAATCCTACAACATAATCTGCGTGTTGCTGAAGATCTATACAATTTATATTCTAACATACAAGTTGGAGAATTGGGCAGAGTATTTCCCAAACAAAATTTCTAATGACTCAGTTCTATCTGGGTCCCAAGTGCATTAGTCCTTAAATGTGTCATGATTGTTTGAGAAAACTATTTTAACAAATTTTGCCCAATCCCACCGTTTGCACTTGTGGAAATTAAATAAAAAGAATTAATGTACTAAAAATAGTTATGTGGTAATAAAAGACATGGGAATACATAATTTGGGAGGTATCTGTTGTTCAGCAATTTGGTCTATTAAGGAAAGCAATCAAGTACTCTCAGAAACAAAGCAATGACTTTGTAAAACTTTTCATTTATTTTCTAAAAGTGAGAAATTATGTGTACTGTTTTCTGAGAGTTAGACCCCCAGAAACATTGAATTTTATAAAAATGTGACATTACTTTTGGTAAATAATGTGAAATTGTACATGAATATGAGCTATCAGACCATTTCCAAAACATTAGGTGCTCTAGCTCTTTCTGAAATAATTTGTGTAATGAGTAAATTATGCTAAAATTTTGTGTTTGCTTTTGTTAGTCAGAAGTTTTTGAGCACCTACTGGATGCAGAAAACCTTATTAAGCATTTTTAAGGAGAACATAAAATTAGATTACCCCCAGATTCCAGTGGTGTGCTGGTAAATAGTTAACAACTGCTCTCCAAGAAAAACAAAACCAAAAAAAAAGTCCTAATTTGTAGCATTTGCTGATTTCCACTGTGGCCAAGATATCATTGAACATGGAGTTGACAGGCACAACTGGCTTTACCCATGGTTCCAGCACACCACTGGGGCCATTTTTGACCTTAAAGACTTTAGAGTTTTTGTTGGGAGTTAGAAAACAAATTACATCAAACAATTGAAGTAGTATATAGAGCAATTTGTCTTCAAATGTAAGTTACTATAAAATAAACATATAAATGTTGAAAGGTCCTGAACAGAGAGTAATAAAGCCAATTTGGGTGGTCTTTGGAATACTTCCTGGGGATTTTGAGCCTGTTTTTAGGCCCTGAGAGAATGACTTCTCATTCTAAGCCTAAGAAACAGGGCAAACCAAAGCCTTGAAAGAGATATAAGCTTTTCTCTTAAGGGACACAAATGAATGGACTTGGCTGAAGTGGGAGGGAGGGTTCATTTGAGGAAAGAAAGGAATTACAATTTATCAGAAAAAGAAATAGCTGTTGACATAAACTTTAGGCTAAGAACACTGGCACAGATGCTCCCTGATCAGGCAATATCCATGTTAAAAACAATAAATATTTGAAATATATTATTTATCAGCTCTATGTAGCTGGAAGAGGTTAGAGACAGAAAAATGAGGAACGTGTTATAGTATTCTGTACCCAAAGTGATTAATTAATGTGACGATGTAAAAAGAATGACGAGAATAGTGCCATGGCAGATAGCAATAAGAAAACTGTTTATGGAATAGGCTGGTCAGTTCTTTTTAAAATTGTTTTATTTTGTGATACTATCTATGAGATAAAGAGGTTAGAAAAAGGTTGAAGGATATAATATGAAAGAGTTATTGGGAGTCATCTCTTTCATTGAAATAATGTGATTTAATGAAACCTAGAACCTAATTCTCTAATGATTCTAGAGGAATCTTTAAAACCTAACCTCTTTGAGGATATGGCATAGGCTTACGTTCCATCATGCCTCTTTTGAAATAGATTAAGTTTTAGAGTGTTCAGTTTAAAATTGATTTATATGTGACTGTACAGCTTCTTCCTTGATAGTATTTCACTGTTTATAATTTTCAATCACAGGTTATGGCACACAGCCTGTTTGGGAAAAGAAAATGAGATAATGGTATTTGGTGGGAGCAAAGATGATTTACTTTCCTTGGATACAGTAAGAAATTTTCATATATAAATATTTTCTCTGAGTAATTGTTTTATTGAAGCTAAATGGCTACTCACAAAGATTATTGATATTCCCACATTGAAAAATATGGAAGGGCACAAAATGTTATACTGTTGTATGATTAATCTCCAGAATGAGTGACTTTTGTGAAGCATTTCAGTATATTTGGAGTTGATAAATCAAAATAGGTCTATTAACTTCACATTAGTCAAGTTATTAAAAGCTCTGCTTTTAAAAGATGACTCTTCCTTTTCTCTTTGACCCTTCCCATAGTCTGGGTATTTATAATTTTGTCAAATTAAAATATTTGTAAAATATCTGTAAACATGAAAAGAATACATATAATGTATATGTAAACTACTAAGTATAAGTACTCTTGAGATTTACTACCTCACTTAATAACTGGAACATGATCAATGCTAGCTTCTTCCTTCATGAGGAAACTACTTTGAAATGTTTAAAGTATATTTTATTTCTATTTTATGTTCCCTTTACCACTGCTTTATCCACCCGTTTTACAATTGAGTTTAGTTAAAACATTCTAATTTTAAAATCTGTTAAAACTAAAGTCAAAGGAATAAATGAGTTGATTTTGTAGCTTGTGTGGCTAGCTGGTAAAGAATCTGCCTGCAATGCGGGAGACTTGGGTTAGATCCCTGGTCTGGGAAGATCCCCTGGAGACACGAAAGGCTACCCACCCCAGTATTCTGGCCTGGAGAATTCCATGGACTGTGTAGTCCATGGAATCAGAAAGAGTCGGATGCAACTTTCACTTTTCACTTTGGAAAGTATTTTTCTTCACTCCTAGCACCCTGGGAAATTTAGAGAGATGGGCACAGTCTGTACATGATGGACCAGGAGCTCAGGATGGCTCGCTCTGATTTGCACCAGGCGCTAGGGAATGGCCGGTGCTGGGGAATGGCTGACACTGGGAGCTGGCAGGGGTGGGCCACTCCTGAGCTGGAGCCCGCCCCAAGAGCCCCAGTGCCCTCTCACCTCTTGAGGCATTGTTTTCCCCAGAGTGGCTCCTACCGAGTGGCAAGCCCTGAAATAAGGTGGCTTTTCTCCTGGGAATTTGGTTTACTGTAAGGTTATGGGGCCTCCAAATCAAATGTTAGGTATAGTGAAAGTTTTAGAACTTTCTTTGGCCAAGAACTCAGTGCTTTAATAAAAAATTAAAACCACAACTTTACCTTTATTTAAAAAGCAAATTTTGCGGTTTGTCTTCGTTTTCTTGGCACTAGAAATCTCTATTTATTTAGGATACAAACTTTACTATTAACATAAGAATTCTGATTAAAATCATGATCATAAATTGTGAAATTCTGAAGACCTATTTGAAAGGATAAGAAAAAATGTTTGTTGACTCCTCCCATTAACTTTTAGATGAGAGAGTCATTATCCAAAAAATCATCTGAATCTGTGATTTTCAAATTAGGAATTGCCAGGGAATCTATCACCTGGCAAAGGGAGACAGAATAAAGAGATTTTAAAATGAGTCATTTGGAAGAAAAAGTTCTGCTTAAAAGACAAAAAACTTGAAGACCACTGCCATTCTCATTTTGAAACCACTGTTCTAAAAAAAAAAAATTTGCAGTTATATAGGCTGTGCTTAGGTAAAAGTTGGGTCACTGAGAAAATGGTAACCACACACCCAAAGTTTGTATAGCTAAGCTAGCAGGTATGTATATATTTGTGTGTGGGTTTGTTGCTTTACATAATTTCTTCTACATTTATAAAATAAAAATATTCAGTTATTACTGTTATTATTTTTATTAAAAGTCTTGATAACTCCTTTTTTTATGTTGATTAGGGTCATTGTAATGATTTATTGATCTTTCAAACTCAGCCTTATTCATTACTCAGGTAAGAAAATTCATTACTTTAAAATATATATGTTATTAATATATGATAATTTCTTTCTTCTTCCTTTTTGGGAAGTGTTATATTTTTCAAGTAGTTTATCACTTGAATTTAAGTTTACAGCTGCCTAAGAGTATAATCAAATTTGTAATGATGAACCATATGCCAGGGTGATTTTTAAAAATTAAAATATACAATGTAGTCACATTTTTGTTTCTAAAATTGAATTTAGTTCATGTAGGAGTATTAAACATAGTGCATTTCCTTGATTCTAGGCCCGACTTTTTCATATTTTAACTTTTCTGAAATCAGAGTGTGTCTTACACTAGACACATATATGTGTCTATTAGTATATAGAATTTCTCTTTTAACCCCAAAGTTGTTATTTAGTTAGTGGTGTGACTTTGTGGGTCAGCTCTGCCCAGGAAGAGTTTTGAGAGTAAGCAGGGGGCCAACAGCTGACCATGAAGAACTCTAACATTTGAGGACTAGGACAGGGAGGCACAAGAGCGTGCCCAGAGTTAGAGGTGAGGCAGGAGGTGACGGGAACACGAAACTGAGGGAGATCGGCAGATGGCATCTGCCTACCAAGAGGAGGTTGCAGACCAGCTGGAGGGGGGAGCTAGGATAACTTCTGGGGGTGAGCACCACGACCAGAGGAGTGAGGGGGTTTGTTTCTATGCTTATGGAAGAAGCCATCAGCCAGTCGGTTATCGGAAACACAATAAATGAAGGGAAAATGAATGGAGCAGGCTCTTGAGGAGATTGAATCTAGCAAACAGGTAATAGAATTATCCCTTGACTGGAGGAAGAGTACTTTTAAAATAATGGGGAAAGAAGGAAATATAGCTATAAAAATAGGTGACTTTGTTGGTTGGGGCAGGGCCCTGAGGATGCGTTGGCTGACAACGAGGTTGTCTGAGGAGGAGGAGGAGGAGGAGCAGTGAGGCCATGAAGTTAAGAGCGGTGAAGGTGAGCCACAGCTGCTGAGGAGACTGTGAGCAGATGCTGATGAGGGATGCAGTGATACAACACTGTCCTGCTGAGCACTCAGGCGGGCTTAGCTGAGATGGAACAGGATCTGTATGCCACATCCACAGAAACGTGGTTTTCTCGAGCAGCATGAAGCAGCCAGGTTGTAAGGGCAGAAAGGAGATGGTTGGCCGAGTTTAGCCAGGATGGTAGAACAGAGGGTCAGTGGAGAAAGAAAGAGATTGTTGGCAAGAGAATGAAGAATGATGTGCATATGGACAGGAAAATGCATATGGATAAACTGTGATATGAATATGGACAGGCTGGTTAGGGAAGAAAGTTACAACCGGATGGATGTTGTTATTAGGAGATCCAGAAAGAGTCAAAGGAGGAAAGTGGTACAAGAGTTAAAAGAATATAAGGTTGTGGTCCAAGAGGAGAATAGACGTTTAAGATTTCAGAGGTGAAGTATCCAGAGTGAAGTCATAAGAGTAAAAAGGGTTTTCCACACAGATGTTAAAATCAGTCCAGGGACAAGACTGTGGTGAGTCCAGGGCCGAAGTCCTCAGCAATGGGGGGAAATGAGCAGGAGGTTAACAGAGGCAGCGTCTGAGGGTGAAATGATTGCAGCCTGGAAGCAGGAGGGAGGTGCGCGGAGAACAAACGCTAGTATTGGCTCCTGAGTGTAAAAACGGAGATGAGGGGAAATTTGTTCTCTTTTCTCAAGAAGGCTGCGCAGAAGGCAGGTTTCTGAGATTTCACTTAAAACAAGAACAGAAAGTCAGAGGAAGCAGGAGTGTTTGTGGACACAACTGGTGTTCCAGAAAGCACAAAGGAAAGATTTGGAAGGGGAGATAAGCAGTGACGGGGGAGATGAGCCAGCATAGGACACTGGATGTGCCTGCCTTAGAGGCTGGGACTCTGCTTGGCTGTTAGGCCAGTGAAGTCATTTCTGGAGGTGGGTGCAGGCTGCAGGGAGGGTAGGGTCACAGAGAATGAAATGCATGCAAAGTGTTGCATCTCAGGGTGATGGAGAAGAATAGCCATTTACTCAAAGAAGAGTAAATGGTTATTGGGCTGGAAGAATAAGTGAAAAGGAGTCTGCTTCAAACTAACTTGTTTCAAAATTAAGTCTGAATCTTTTTTACTTAAAGAACAGTATGAATAGTAAGTTGTAACTGGATTTTGGTCAGAGACAGGCACTATGCTAGAAAAGTACACAATTAATGTGGTGCTCTGGAAAGAACATATATCCTGTCACGTTCCAAATAATACAAAGGGAGTGCAGAATCCCGTGAGATTTTTATAATTTAATTTTTAGAATACTTGCCTATAAATATTTTACAAGTTCAGGTTCAAAAAGTAGTAATTCTGTTATGTTTGGTTTACAGGTCATGCCTTGACTGCATTGGTAAAAATGCTATAATTTTAGAAAGTCAGATATCTTTATTACCTCCTAAACTTCTCCAACAAGTGCTCAAAAAAATAACATTTTGGACTGCAGCTAATCACCGGGAAGAACAAAGAGCCCAAAAAGAAGAAACAGAAAATAAATATCAGTGGATCAGTAGCAATTAAGTTGTTATATATGCTGTATGTTTAATATGTTTAAACATTTTAATCAGACTGTATATTTACCCCCCAAATTGGAGGCTTTATTTAGAAGATAAAATCTCAAACAGAAATTCTATGTTAAAGTGATTGTATGGCATGAGATATATGGGAAGAAGATGTTACTGGCAGATTAATTTATATTTATATTTGTAAATTAATTTAATTGTAAGTTGCAGGAAAAAAAATCTACTTTCTGAAAGTAAGTACAATTGTCAGAGACTTTAACTCACTGTCCTCTTTACAGGAAAGATTATACAAATTTGAGAAGAAAAAGAAATTACCCCCAAGGACTTAGGGATTCTCCAACATAAAGACAAATAGATATATAAAAACACTTCATGTCAGCTTTCAGAAAGAATAGATTTTTCTCAAGTCACTTTAAAGTCACCTAAAGTTTCCGATTAAATAATTCAGTTATTTAAAGAACTTCTCCTTAAATAACTAATGTAGCTGGCCAAAATGAGAAAATAGGCAGGCACTGGTATGGGATTAAATATTGAACTCCTTTTAGCATTTATCTAGTAAAGTATTCTTGGTCATCTTTATTTGAGGAGGGAAATGAATGTCTTCAGTTGTCTTTCTGTTACCTCTAAGTTTTTAGATTGTCCCATTTTCTCTGTATATATAAAGACAATGTTTGAAAGTGTTACAGTGGAGATTTATCATACAGGGTTTGACAATAATTGAGAGGCAGAATAGTTATTAACTTTTGAGACACCTTAAAATACATTTTGTCATGGGGGCCTACTTCTAAAAAGTAACCTTCAGTAAATTATGAAATGGGATGATAACCTAGTAATTTATCTTTCTAGAAACTCATTGTGGCCCACACCATTCTACAGAGTTGGTGCTCAAGACCCAGGATATTCAAAATATGTTATCTTCCCATTTGTTTTCTGTATTAACTCCCTATAAAGAAATGGAACTTGAATATTTATCTTTGTATTCCTTAAATAGTACTTTAGCCATAATTTAGAAGTTCTTCATATATGTACAGTCATATCCGTCCATTGAATTACTAATAACAAGGAATTACTGAAAACTCGGTGTATAAAATTACTCTCTACCATACTACCATACAAGTTGGCTCTGCAATTTAAAATGTTAGAGTAAATGTATTTCTATATTGAAGTATATGTGTAATTTATAATGAAAATTTCAGTAGTTTGTAGATCTTCTTAAATTTTAGAGATATATTTTATATATATATGTACTGTATTTTGGATGTGTAAAACTTCTATTTATGTATTGAAATATTTTGTGTTTGCATTTTATTTATTATACAAACTATATAGAATTACTATTTTCCTAGTTTTGTTAGTGTGAACCATTCGTTAGAATTGTGCAAATAATACTTCAGCATAAGTTTTAATTTCTGCTTACTATTTTTAGGCTGAATAACAGATTTAGAAAGCAAGTCTCACAGGTAATACAGGTCTTAGAAATAATTATTTTATTACTATGAACTTTGGTATCAG
This sequence comes from Antilocapra americana, assembly GCA_007570785.1. NCBI lineage: Eukaryota > Metazoa > Chordata > Mammalia > Artiodactyla > Antilocapridae > Antilocapra > Antilocapra americana. The sequence continues at coordinate 7,095,714 of ML664176.1, read as the reverse complement.
CAGTCTATAAGGAAAAACTATCTAAATCTATTAGATAGTGATAGATGACACTGAGTGGATGACCTCTTTTAAATGGCTTCTGAATTATTTCAAGACCTTCTCTAGCCTCTTAGAAAAGCACTTCTGTTTATAAATGGTTTACCTAAACATTAAAAGTTAGATTAGGTCCTCAAAACACACACACTTGACTAAGGCTTTAAGAGAGTGAAAATCTATTATCTTTGGCACACAAAACTGGTGCTCTTCTTATTTGACTGATTATGTTGTCCTACTTCAAAAAGTTATGTTCTGAGGTAGCCCCATGGTAGGAGTAGCAGGGAATTCTAATCTGATCTTCAATTTCCAAAACTTGCCTTAAAGCAGGGAGTTTAAGGCAATGAAGATGTAGAAATTCTGGGAGCTGGCAAAACCAGTTTTGAAAATCCCTGGTCAAGCAGTATTCATTCCTCACTTCTTACCTCTTATGGTTTACTGTCAACTTTTTTGTTGTTGACCTGTGCTGTGTGTAGGAGCCCAAGGCAACATCAGCCTCATAACTTTAAACTCTCCCTTATGGGTTCTCTGTTTGAAAGATCAGTCTAGAGGGTTGACTTTTTTCTTTTTCCAGGTGGTTCACAAAATAGGTTTCCAGTCTGATTCTCAAGGAAAAAGAATTTCTGGCCATCTTTATTATGTATATCTGAATATTCTTCCAGTTGTCAGGAAGGATTCTTTTGAGGTATTATCATTTTTAGAATGATACATACAGTAAATGGCATATCAAAAGTAGTATCTTTTCCAAGTAGTATCTTTGCAAAACACCTTTAAAAATTATTAGCCTCTTGATAGAAGCTGCTTCTTTAAAACTTCATACTGCCAACTCAGAAACAAAGTGATATTTTCACCAATACATTATTTATATGTATGTGTGAGAGAGAAATAATATAAACTCACTAAAGTAGAATAATTTTCATGGTAGTACATACTGTTTGAAAAAGTAAAATTTTGATTTCAGAATACTTCAAGGGAAAAAGTTTTAAGAATTCCCATTTTTTGGTGCCTGTTTTCCCATTGTATTCATACTGTGATTCTATTGGAATTTTCAGCTTGATTCAGTTACCATGTGGTCCAGCATGTGGGTACAGCAAGAACATTCTCTAAGTCACCCATGTAATGGACTGAATGTTTATATCCCACAAAATTCATATACTGAAACCCTAATCCCCAGTGTGATGGTTTTTGGAGGTGGGGTATTTGGGAGGTAATTGAGATGAGGTCATGAGGGTGAGGACGGGTGATGGGTTAGTGGGAGAGACCAGAGCTCTCCTTCTGTGCCCCTTCCCTGTGAGAAGGCAGCCCACTGCAAGGCAGGAAGAGGGCCCTCACTAAGTACCAAGTCTGTCTGTACCTTGATCTTGGACTTCCTAGCTTCTATAACTGTGAGAAATAAATGTTGTTTAAGCCATCCAATCTGTGGTATTTTGTTATAGTTGCCTGAGCTAAGACAAACCTGAAGTCCAGCGTTTACGTTAGGGTTCATTCTTGGTGGTGTATGTTTTATAGGCTTAGACAAATGTGTAGTAACATGCATCTATCTTTATAGTAACATAGAAACTAATCACTGCTCTAAAAACCCTCTATGTTCTGTCCATTTATTCCTCCCTCCCCACTAAGCCCTGACAACCATAGATATCTTAGTGTTTTCATATTTTTGCCCTTTTCATGTTATACAGTTAGAATTATACAGTATGTACCCTTTTTAGATTGACTTATTTCATTAGTAATATGCATTTGGTCCCTGGGAGCTCAGTTGGTAAAGAATCTGCCTGCAATGTGGGAGACCCGGGTTCAATCTCTAAGTTGGAAAGATCCCCTGGAGAAAGAAGGAAATGGCAACCCACTCCAGTATTCCTGCCTGGAAAATCTCCTGGACAGAGGAGCCTGGCGGGCTACGGTCCATGAGGTTGCAGAGTCGGACACGACTGAGTAACTAACACACAATATGCATTTAAGTTTCCTCCATGCCTTCTCATGGCTTGAAAAAAAACGGCTCATTTTCCAGCACTGAATAATATTCCATTGTCTCAATGTTTTACAAGTGAGGAATCAAATTTAGATCACAATAATTCTTAATTTTCTCTTGATCTAACTGAAGAGTGTCATATAAAATACGCTAAAATCGTGTCTGTGTGAACAGGATTCATTTTCCTCCCTGAAGGCCTGGGAGGGGAAGACTTCTGAAAATCTTTTTTAAGCAGTTTTCCAAACTGGGTGGAGGATGCAGCACTGAATTAAAATTTCTGCTGGACCAAAAGAGCTTATCGAAAAGAGACGTCACAAACCGCTCTGCAGGCACAGCGGGGGTGGCACGCAGTCCCGGAGCTGCCTCGCGCACCCAGCGGCGCCTCCGCCCGGAAGCAGCCCAGCAATCGCGGCTGGGGCCACCTGGGACCACGCGTGAGGGGAGAGGTGCCACCCACGTCCAGCGTCCTGGGAAAGATAGGGCACTGACTCTGGAGGCCCTGAAACCTGAAACTTAGAGGCTGAGCAATCTGCTACTGCTTTCCGGGCTGTGAACGTCCTTCAATCAAACAAGACCTTCTTGGGAAGAAAGACTTTTTTGCAAGCGTCTGGCTAGTTCAGCATCTCTTCGTGATGAAGGGAGGCTCGGAGGTGCTCGGAAGTCCTTTAGCTTCCGGGCCCGGACTCCGGCGGAGCCCCGGCGTCGGGCCCGGCGGGCGCAGGCGGCGGGAGGACCCGGCGCTGGGGGCGCTCGGCGCCGGCCGCGCTTCCGGATCGCGGCGAGCGGCGTCAGCGGAACGGGCGGCTCCCGGCGCGGCGTAAACAAGGGCCCTCCGCGGCGAGGAGCGAGCCGGAGGCGGGGCTGGCGGGCCGGAGGCGGGTGCCAGCCAGAGGCAGACCCTGGCCCGCCCCGCTCTGGTCCCTGCGCCCTCGCCGCCCCCAGCCCGCAAGCCCCGCTCGAGCGGCGGGAGGCCGTCCTCGCCCAGGCGGGCCGCGGGCACCGAAGCCCGGGCGGCGGGGCGCGGCCGCAGCGCCGAGCCTCTCGCCGCCGCCGAGCGTCGCTTTCTTTCCCTTTGTCTCTCCGTCCTCCGCGGGCGCGGCGATTCCTGGTGGACCGAAGCGCAGCCTCAAGATGGCCGAGGGCTACGAGGACCTGCGGGAGGACGAGCTCCCAGGGCCGGCCTACGAAGGCTACGAGCCCGCGGAGCTCGCCTGCCCCGCCGAGCGCAGCGGCCACGTAGCCGTCAGCGACGGGCGCCACATGTTCGTCTGGGGCGGCTACAAGGTCAGTGGCCGGCCGCCGCCCGCGCGGCGCGGCCGCCCGGTACCGGTCGGGGCGGCGGCCACGAGCCCCCCTCG